>CM060332.1:38864867-38872878 GCA_030674155.1 Stramonita haemastoma
AGAGAGAGAGAGAGAGAGCGCTGGAGGGGGTGGGGGATCTGTAAGTGCGCCCGTGCTTTGGTGTGTGTGTGTGTGTGTGTGTGTGTGTGTGTGGTGTGTGTGTGTGTTCCATGCAAGACCCAACGCAAATAATTATGCGCTGAAACTTAGCATAATCATCCAGTTATAATTTTATACCTTGATAATCGACTTTATTCACCTACCATTAAAACAAAAAAATCATTGTTGGTTCTTAGCTATCGAAATGTATGGCCAAAATAAATACAAAATCAATACCAGGAAGGGGGGGGGGAGGTAACTGCTGCCTTCTGATCGAACCACCAAGAAGGCACCCGTTTTAGGGGAATTTTACTCTGGAGTTAAGATCAATACTGACTCCACTCCCCCGAGAGTCCTTCGGATGAGACTATAAAATCGAGGCCTCCCTGTGCGAACGTACGTACGTATGTAAAATGTTTTGCACACACACTTAAAATCCGTTCCACCTTTCGAAAAAGTAGGCTATTTCGTGCCGGTAGGAACGGATAAAAAAAAATTAAAGGAAAGGGCATGCACACAGGTGTGTCGTATTTAAACACCATTTCTGAAGACGGAATGCAGCTATCTTAACGGTGGGTGAAAGCAGGTGCATACGCACAATCTCACCACTGGCGAACCTGGGAGCTCTAGCTGAGGAACGAAAAACAAACGAACAAATAAACAAACAAATAATAGAAAACAAGCAAACAGACACACGGACGAAAAAAAAAAAAGTATTGTGATGGAATTAGCAAAAGCGTGAGAAACTGACATCCAGCATAGCTGATGACATCACGTCCGTTGCCGTTTCATGACGTCAGTAGCAACTCTAGGGAAGAGAGGTCGAATCTTTTCCGATGGAAACAGAGGTTAGCTTTGTTGCTGTTTGTTGCACTGACAAAGGCGGAAAGTGTCTGGTGCTTTACAATTCGGTTTGGACAAGGTAGAATTCTTTTCTCTCTCTCTCTCTCTCTCTCTCTCTCTCTCTCTCTCTCTCTCTCTCTCTCTCCTCTCCTCTCTCTCCTCTCTCTCTCTCCCTCTCTCTCTCTCTCTCTCTCTCTCTTCCTTTCGTAAGAGTAGGCCATCGCGTGCTTGTGGGAACATATGACATTTACAAAACTGCATACACACGGGGACTGGATGTAAAAAAGCACAAGAGTGCCTATTCCATTATCCTCGATATAAAAGAATAAATCTCTCTCTCTCTCATGCGCACACACCACACACACACACACACACACACACACACACACACACACACACACACACCCCACCCACCACCACCCACCCACCCACACACACGCGCGCGCGCGCGCGCGCGCGCGTCTTCATTATTTCCTGTCCAATCCCCCTGTTCACACAGCACTGATCACCAACCTGGCACACGTTTATCAGCGTGTCAGAGATTAATTATTTATTCAGCCAATCAACAATAGTCAGGATGTGGTCAGTGGTTCCATCCCTCATTAACAAGTCTCATTAATTACTTCTCACACAGTTCGTCTGCCCCTGTAGCCTACACAGGCTCTCTGCTGCCCTCTCGAGCCACACTAATTGATTTTCACGGAGAAAGCTTTTAACACAGCCTTAAACCACCTGCATAACTTCTGGTTTGTCTTGTTCTGACTCCATGAAAGCTGCCTGCATCTGAATACTTACATCATCTTTTTTTTTTTTTTTTACTACACACACACACACACACACACACACACACACACACACACACACACACACACACACACATACACACACACACACTGGATTTTTCTGAATTGTTTGCTTTTTTGTGTCTAAAATCACTTTTTGTGAATAGACCTTAAATTGAAGAACAACAACACACAATTGGTTATTCTTAGCATTTTGAAGGACAGTCACAAAAAGAAGCAAAACACCAAATTCCCCTGCAAGTGACATTGTGGGGAGGGCAATGGCATAGGCAAAAAAACCTCACCACTGGCGAACAGAGGAACGAAAACAAAAGGTACCACCACAGAGGTAGCTGCATTCTGTTATCGGGAATTAAGATGTGAAATGTGCGTCAGACCTGAACACTTCAAGTAGGTATCAGAGCAGTGTTGTGGATCTAGAAATCGAGAGCATTTTTCATGCCTCCGTGTGAAATTAGGATGCGTGGGCAAGTCTGAGTATCGCACAGTGTGTGTATTGCACAGCCATAATAAGCGGTATGCAGAAAGGTAGCCCCTTCCAGCCACTGGTGCCACTGGTTTTAAAAGGAAGCAACTAGGGTCACCATACCACTGATTTTCTCATAGTGATGAAAAATGTCGTTGCTTTTACCTCTTTCTTAAACAACATTTGTATTTGTCTTTTAAATGATAAAAAGAGAAAAAAAACCATTATGGCAGTTGGTGTGGAGAAAACCAGTTCACAACGTTTTGGTTGTAGAAATTTTATAATCTTTTATATTAAGAATACAAATTGTTTGTATTTCCACTCATACTTATTGATACTAGACAAACATCTATTGTTTAATACACAATTTGATACAGAGACGGAACATCTATTGTTTAATACACAATTTGATACAGAGACGGAACATCTATAGTTTAATACACATCAAGCACTGAGCTTCTACACGTTTATTGTACAAAGAATATGCAATAATGTTTTTTTGTGAAAAGAGAACAGGCCCAGCTGTTATAAACGGGGGCGAGTGGATAGGAAAATAATCCCTTTACGTAAAAATTGCTCTATTTAACCTCTGCCTGCTTCTATGCTCACACATAACAACAGAAATAGCAGTTACCCTGTCATTATGGCCCCCCCCCCCCCCCCTTTCCACTTCTCATTGCTTTCAAAAACTCCTGAAAGCCAAAAAAAAAAAAAAAAAAAAAGAAAAAAAAAAAAAAAAAGAGAAAAAATCGTTCACCAGTAATGATAAACAATTTTCGCCAAGCAAATGCCGGAAACTGTCAAACAGTTCAAAGCAACACCCCCTGCTGTCCAAAAACTGCTTTCAACCCATCTCTCAAACATTTTTCACCACACAACGTGTGTGTGTGTGTGTGTGTGTGTTGTGTGTTGTGTGTGTGTTGTGTGTGTGTGTTTGTGTGTGTGTGTGTGTGTGTGTGTGTGTGTTGTGTGTTTGTTTTGTGTGTGTTGTGTGGTGTGTGGCATTTCCTGTGTGAGAACCCAGTGCCTTACTACTGTCAGCCAGCATGAAGTCCTCCATACTTACCAACAATTTTCCCCCACTTATCGCAGCCTCTGTCTTTGTCAAAAAGGACATGGAAGTAAATGAGGAGGGGGAAGGGGGGGGGGGGGCGGCTGAAGAAAGCAGTTTGCTGATTCATGGGCATGGTTTCTGTGAGTCACGAGATGATTCATTGTGTTGGTCTGCAAGATCTTTCGGATATTCTGGCGGCACGTGCTTGTGTCGTCTGTATTGTGACTGTGTCAGTGGAATTAACCCCTTAGCTGATGAGGGCAAGAAGGCGTGGTGGTAGGCTAGGGGAAGGGGGGCAGGGAGGGGGGGGACGGAAGGAAGAGAGAAGGATACCAGTCTTCTTCGTTGCTGTTTACGTTGTTTTTGCGTTGAAGGGAGCCTTCCGTCATTCTCTCTCTCTCTCTCTCTCTCTCTCCTCTCTCTCTCTCTCTCTCTCTCTCTCTCTCTCTCTCTCTCTCTCTCTCTCTTGTATCGTGGCCCAAGGCCGAAGTACAATTAAAATGTTCAAGATCTCTCTCTCTCTCTCTCTCTCACACTCCTCTCTCTCTCATCCCATCCCTCTCTCTCTCCCTCTCTCTCTCTCACACACACACACACACACACACACAAAATTTAATGCACACACACACACACATCTGCTAGTTTATGCCTTGTCCACTCACCACTAGCCTAACCATTCATGACACATTAACGAGCACGCCATTGGTTAATTATTCATCCAATCAATGGTCAGCGTCTGGTCAGTGCCGTAATCTCCCATCAACACGTCTGATTAATTGACCCTGCTGACTTTATCTGTCCCTAAACACTGTAGCCTACTGCCTCTCTCTCTCTCTGTCTGTCCTGTCTCTCTGTCTGTCTGTCTGTCTCTCTCTCTCTGTCTTCTGTCTGTCTCTGTCTCTCTGTCTCTGCCTTGTAAATCAAGGGAAACTGGTTTTCAGCCATGAAGGTAGCAACAACAAGCCTAAAGCTTATCTTAGGCTCACCTACAAAAGACATAGTGATCATGATGCCTAGTGGACATAGCAGCCTCGTTTCAAACACATGTTCTGAGCTGTGATTGTTGTTATTTATTTATCTATTTTTTATGAATTCTTTATATCGAGGATAATGGAATAAGCACTTATGTGCTTTTTTTTTTTTACATCCAGTTCCCATGTGTGTGTGCAGTTTTGTCAATTTTGTAATCTATTCCCATCAGCACATAATGGCCTACTCTTTCAAAAAGCGGAACAAATTTTAACATGTGCGCAAGATGTTCTGCGTGCGTTCGCACACTGGACCTCGTTTATGGTCTCATCCAAAGGACTTTTTTTTTTTGGAGGGGGGGGGGGAGGGGGAGTGGAGTCAGCACTGATGTTAACTCCAGGGAAAAATATCCCGTTAAACACTTCACAATTGGATGTTCCAAAATATGAACAACTCCCCCCCCCCCCCCCCCCCCCCCCCCACCCCCCGTGCAAACAGTTGAAAATAACAGCCTATTGTACTTACTATCTTCTGTCAGCAGCAGCAGTCTCTTCACCCTGATGACAGTCTAGTCATCCATCCCCACTGTACTCATCCCCAATTTGCACCGTTTTCCTCTACAACGACCTCGCGGACCTAAATGGCAGCATCAAGTCAGTACTTAGGAACAATTTCCATCACTTTAGTCGCCAAAGTACATGTCAGAACGGACAAGGAAGGTCAGGTTGGGTGGGGAGGGGAGAGGGTGGGGAGGGGGAGGAGGTGGTGAGTGTGGTTGGGGTGGGGGTGGGGGGAATAGACAGAGAAAAGAATCCAGAATGGGGACAGGAATTTACTATTTTATTTATTCTTGTATATTGAGGATATAAAAGAATAAGCACTCCTGTGCTTTTTTTTTTTTTTAAACATCCTGTCCCCATTTGTATGCAGTTTTGTCAATTTTGTCATCTGTTCCCACCAGCACACAATGGCGCGCGGGATTCGAACTTGGGTCGTCAGATTGCGAGTGTTACGTTCTAACCACTAGGCTATCTCGTCCCTCCCATGTGTGTGTGTGTGTGTATGTGTGTGTGTGTGTGTGCGTGCGCGCGTGCGTGCGTGTGTGTGTGTGTGTGTGTGTGTGTGTGTGTGTGTGTGTGTGTGTGTGCAAAGTCTACAAAAGCACCAGAAGACAGAGCTAAACAAACCCGATGGATGGTTAGCTGTAAGGCAGACCACAGCAGAGACAGCCATGACTGTACCACCCCTCATCAATAATGCACATGTTGTTTTGTTGACTGACTGACTGACCCCTGTAGTCACCTGTCAGCACAATCTGTTGATGTCACACACACACACACACACACACACACACACACACGCGCGCGCACGCACAGAGAGAGAGAGAGAGAGAGAGAGAGAGAGAGAGAGAGAGAGAGAAGAGAGAGAGAGAGAGAGAGAGAGAGAGAGAGAGAGAGAGAGAGAGAGAAGAGAGAGAGAGAGAATCTGAAACATATAATTTTCCTTTATGAATTTTTTCTCTTTTTTGTTGGTAAAATAAGCTCCTAAACATAAAGACATCTCCCAACCCTGTCAACAGACAATGAACTAACTGACGCTAAGCACAAAAAGAGTCATCCCCAACAATCCAGACAAAACAACAACAACAACAACACACAGACACAAACACAAAAATAAAACCCAAAACCAAAACCAAAAACAAAGAACAAAAATCCCAGTATTAGCATTTCAAGTGTTGACTTCTACGTACGTCTGACCTTATTATCAAATTGAAAAGGTCATCCATACTTTCTTCTTCACATAACGTATGACAGCATCTGCACATGCAGACAGTAGGAAGCGAGCAGAACGATGAAACAAGGGCTGTGTGGTGTCTTTCACAAAGCTGAAACTTGCTATTTCTCCCTGCCTGTGGTAAAGAAAACCAGACAGGTAAGCACATCCTTCAGAGACGCACGCTATTCAGCGCCCTGAGGAAGAAAGTGTGGCTGACGGAGATAACCCTACAGACCAAGCTGTACGGCCCACCAGAGGAGCTGGAAAAGACCTGCCCTTATTTTTCCCAGACACATCTGACAGTGTAAAACAAACGAGAGAAGATCTGCTGCTTCAGAAGCTACATAGACGTGACAACCAGAGATGCCTCTTGGCTGTCAGCTAGACAGGGGGCGGAATAGTCTTAGTGGTTAGAGTCATACTCGTCGTCTGGCAGTCATGTCAAGGGTGGGTTAGAATCTTAAATGAGGTGTTCTTTTGAGAGAGTGTGGTTTTTTTCCCTCCTGGAGTTAACTTTGGTATCGAGCCCATTTCCCCCGAATAATCTTGAATGAGAATGGACTGAGACTTCCGTGTAATAGTACGAAGAACGTTTAGCGCGCACTTTAAAAATCCACCCTTTTCTTGTAAAACAGTACTTTACCTATGGCTGGTGACAAGGAGGATACAAACACACACACACCATGCACACCAGGAGACGGTTAGTATGGTATGACATGGTATGGTATGGTGTGGTGTGGTGTGGTGTGGTATGGTGTGGTGTGGTGTGGTATGGTGTGGAGTGGTGTGGTGTGGTATTGTATGGTATGGTATGGTATGGTGTGGTACGGTATGGTATGGTGTGGTGTGGTGTGGTGTGGTGTGGTGTGGTATGGTATGGTATGGTGTGGTGTGGTATGGTATGGCATGGTATGGTATGGTATGGTTATAAAATTCAGTAAACACTATATCCCCGAATTTTTGGTCGTCTGCTGTTCTCCCAAACGAACTTCTGCTGCCTTCCTTTCCGTTTGTGGCAAAAATCAATCAATGCGGAATGAATGACTTCATCCCCGGATTTGATTTCAAATAAAGAAAGAGAATTCTATTACAAAAAGAGCATGATGGAATTTGATGAAATTTGGAACTGGGTCTGACATTCTCTGCGGAAGAGTCTGCAGAAACAGGCATGGAAAGAGAACAGATCTTTTCTATGTTTCCGCCCACTCACTTATAGATCTATGCAACCACAGATAATGGAAGAATAGGATATTTGTCTAGTCTTATCGTGTGATTCTCTGTGTGCAACCACAAGTATGGAAGAAGTAGGATATTCATCTTCTTTGCGCTTCTATTCACCTTATTTATTTATCCATATTTATTTTTTCTTTTATATCGATGAGAGCGCTGTATTATGTGCATCCATATCCATGGATGATAAGAAATGTTTATTTAAACGACAGCTCTGAGATGATTGCCTTAAAGCAATGTGTTCAGTAAATTTCATTTTTGGCAAAAAATGGATAGTTTTTATGATTCTGGAAAAGAAAAAGAGCAAAAGAATGTGGCTGGTGTTTTGGTTTCACTTTTAATGTCATTCAAACAAGTAGATATCCCTTCGTAATGTTAGATTATTCCATTCCTAAACGATTTCACCGAAATAAATCATAATGTGTGTGATGGCCGGCAAAAATGCGTTAGTTCCACAAATAAAACAGCAAACATTTAAAGAATCACGTGATTTTCTAGTTGATGGGTACCCTAAGTCCTCCCTGTAGGTACTGTACGTCATTTCAAAGATGATGTCAGATGACGTCTTTCATTATCTCTTAGGCTGCGGCCACAGTAACCCTGTTTTCAGGACGTCGCGTTTTGCGCAGCAGGGCAGGGTTAAGCGCTGTGTGGCTGAAAACAATGTATTCACTCGTCGTTGAAAACTGACCGTCTCACAGTTCTCCACAGGAAGGGAAAAACCTGCGCGCCCGACTTTCCTCTGAGTTATATTCTTCTGATCATCCTCTTTAACAGAATGAAAAATAGTTCTTCTCATTTGTTTAATGTCCATTCACTACAAGGTGATTA
>CM060332.1:38872978-38877978 GCA_030674155.1 Stramonita haemastoma
GGCGTGAAAAAAAGAAATATTTTCAAGACTTACTATCTTCCAAACAAAATTCAAAGACAGTATGGCGAGCTAAATCAAATAACAAAAAATCAATCATCTTCCAAATCAAATGTAATCAAAGACATCTCCGCTGAAAAAACTTAACAACCACTTCATCAATGTTTCTTCCAACGTAATTAGCAATGATAACTCAGAGTCCAATGATCTTAATGAATTAAAACAATACTGCCAAGAAAAGCATATTCCTTCAAAACTTCACATACCTTTCATGTCTGTCTCAGAGGTCTACAACTATCTGACTCACCTCAAACAATCAAGAACGCATGGTCTTGATGGAATAGACAGCAGTATACTAAAACTATCAGCTCCAGTTATCACAGACACCCTAACATATATATATATAACCTCTGCCTTGATAAGAACTATTTCCCCAATGCCTTCAAATGTTCTAAAGTAATCCCCATCTACAAGTCTGGTGATACTTCTGATCCTTCAAACTATAGGCCCATCTCCATTATACCGATCCTTTCAAAACCACTGGAAAAACATATGAATAAACACTTAGTCCGTCATACAGAAATCAACAACTTACTTCATCCTAATCAGTCTGGATTTAGATTAAAGCACTCGTGTCATACAGCACTAACCAGTCTTGTAGATAATTGGCTATCGAACATCAATGACAATAAATTTTGCGGAGTATTATTTGTTGATTTCAAAAAAGCATTTGATACAATTGACCACAAACTTCTCCTTAAAAAGCTAAACCTGTATACCATTTCTACAAAAACCCTAGGACTACTCGATTCATATCTTACAAATAGGCACCAGTGTGTCTCAATAACTACATCAACATCCAAACTAAAGCCCATTCATTATGGAGTACCACAGGGATCCATATTGGGCCCTATTCTCTTTTCATTATACATAAATGACCTTCCTCTACATATCAATGCCAAATGTGAACTATTTGCAGATAACACAACCATACATACGAGCCATAATGACATTGACTATCTTACAACCTTACTACAAAAAAGCACTGACGACCTTGTCAAATGGGCTGAACTGAACCACATGTCTATCCACCCCCAAAAAACAAAATGCATGCTTATCA
The DNA here is from genome assembly GCA_030674155.1 of Stramonita haemastoma. Lineage (NCBI taxonomy): Eukaryota > Metazoa > Mollusca > Gastropoda > Neogastropoda > Muricidae > Stramonita > Stramonita haemastoma. The sequence goes on from CM060332.1 coordinate 38,874,096, forward strand.
CCACCAGACAAAAGCGACAAAATTTACCACATAAACTATTTCCAATTCACATAAAAAAGGAAGCAATCGAACAAACCTCTCACCACAAAGTTCTAGGAGTGACAATTGATGAAAATCTCAGCTGGTTCTACCACATATCTCATCTATGCAAATACTTGTCCAAAAAAGTCTACCAGTTGATTAAAATTAAACACTTTCTCGATTACCATTCAAGGAAACTGTTTTTTCAAGCTTATATACAATCCTCAATAGACTATGCTGCAACCCTGTGGGACTCTGTCAGTGCAAATATCATGAAACCGTTACTAAGTCTGTATAAACGTGGTCTCAAACTGGTCCTTCTGAAGAAAACAACCTTGCTAGAAGGGGATTATACTCAGTTAAATATCCTTCCCCTACACCAAAGACTAAAATATAACAAAGGCATCATCATGTTTAAGATACTGACAGGAAATGTCCCCACATCCTTAAAAGACAAATTCCCAATGAATCATTCCAGAAATACCGTAAAGCCAAGTGTCCCAATCCCAAGAATAGACTTGTTCAAAACTAGTTTACTATACTCAGGCCCTACGCTATGGAACTCCCTCCCTGACTCAATTAAACAGCATCAATCATTAACAACCTTCAAAAATCACCTTCTTATCCACTTGATGCACCAAAAATAGCAAACCACACTTCTCCCCTCTCAAACTATCTGCCCTCTCCCTCCTCACTTCTCTCTGATTATGATGATCTTATGACCTTCAATCATTAGACTAAGTGAGGTGTGTGTGTATGTGTATGTGTGTGTTTGTGCGTGCGTGCGTGCGTGCGTGCGTGTGTGTGTGTGTATGTGTGAGTTGGGGCTTTTTTGTTCAAAAACTTATGTTTTATGGGACTTATTTTGATGATAGATGGTAGTGGATTGATGTTTTCAGTCATTTAACCTCATCATATTCTCATTTTTGCTCTTTAATTATTGCGCCTTTTTTTTTTTTTTTTAAATTTCAAATCAAAAACTTCATTGATTCTTACTTCATATTTTCGTTTCTGAATGAGTGCCTTTTATAACATTACATTAATATTGCATCTCTGTCTTATTTCTTACCTGTTGTTGTTCTTTCCCACCTTTTATCAAAATCTTATGTTTTAAGGGACTTATTTTGATGATAGATGGTGGTGGATTGATGTTTTGAGTCATCTAACCTCATCATATTCTCATGTTTGACCTTAAATTATTGCGCCTTTTTTGTTTTGTTTCGTTTTGCTTTGTTTTTGCTGGGGGGGTTTGTTTTGTTTTCAATGTTTGTTGTTTGTTTGTTTTTATTCAAATCAAAATCATCATTGATTCTTATTTCTTTTTTATCGTTTCTGAATGAGTGCCTTATTTTTTTATAACATTACCTTAATATTGTATCTCTGTCTATTTCTTACCTGTTGTTTGATACTTGGTAAGGTTTTTTGCTCTTGGTAATTGGATCATTATAATTGTTCTTGTTTAGTTGAGGCTATCTTTTTATCTTGATGTTATCCCTGAAAAGGGCGGGGACTGGATGTAAAAAAGCACATGAGTGCTTATCCATTATCCTCGAATAAAAGACTTTTGCCTTGCCTTGCCTTGCGTTGTCTCTCTCTCTCTCTTTTCTTTTATACCCAGAGGGCTGGTTGCAAAAAGCATGTTTGCTTATGCCATAACCCTATTTAAAGAAGATTTGTTCAATTCAATTCAATTCAATTCAATTTTATTCAATTCTCTCTCTCTCTCTCTCTCTCTCTCTCTCTCTCTCCTCTCTCTCTCTCTCTCTCTCTCTCCTCTCTCTCTCTCTCCTCTCCGGGTTCGAGTCCGGTCGAGGAGATTTTTCTCCTGGAGTTAACATCAGTGCTGACTCCACTCTCCCCAAAAGACTTTCGGATGAGACTATAAACCGAGGCCCAGTGTGCGAACCCACGCAGATCATCTTGCGCACACGTTAAATCCTGTTCCGCTTTTCGTAAAAGTAGGCCATCGTGTGCCGGTGGGAACAGATGACATTTACAAACCTGCATACACAGGGGACTGGATGTAAAAAAAAAAAGCACATTAATGCTTATTCTATGATCCTCGATATAAAAGAATAAATAAATAAATAAATCTGAACGTCTGGGTGATGATTCTAACCGGGATCTCAAATTACGAGTCTAACGTTAACCACATAGCTATCACACCCCCAGCTTTGATTAAATGTAAACAAACGAACAAAAAACGTAATAAATGTAGGAAATATAATCTAAACCATAGAAGACATTCTGGACGATAAAGTATAATAAGTATTCTGAGGCAGTAGTAGCCGCAAACAAGATTTTTTAACAGAAGCCGCAAACAAGATTTTTTTTTAAAGTGTTGTGAAAATCTGTACAGAGACAACACAGAATGACTTGAAACTGTTAACCGTTAATGCGATGGATCACGTGTATGTGCGTTGAGATTTTACAGTTACTCCCTTTGAAATTATCCATTCACTTTTTCTTTGAAACCAACGTCTCTTTGTTTGAAGAAAAGGAAGGCATAAGAGGATAGCTATCATTAATTAGCAAAGTGGAAGTTTTGCCATTTTGTTTTTATGTATATTGGCTGAAATTACAGGATCACACACACACACACACACACACACACACACACACACACACACACACACACACACACACACACACACACACACACACATATATCTTGAAAAATAAACCAATTTGAAATACGTATGTAATTTTCGAAACACGTACACTAAGCTCTAAACACAACCTCCTGTTACTACTTTTATGGTGTGGACAATGACTACTACTTCTGTGGTGAACACCACCACGACTACAACTACCACTATGACCACGACAATGGCAACTTCTAAAGAACCTATATTAAGTGCAACTTTCCTACATTAAAGTTTATATGCTTTCTAGCTGCGCTGTACAAATATTTTCAAGTACAAAAATTCTGTTTCTTCTTCATTTCTATTTTTAGCAGTCTCTGCCATGACTTGCAGATCTGTGTTCTAGTTACGGTTCAGTGCACACGCAAAGCATCTTCAGAAAAAGAAACCACTCCCCTTTCCATTGGTATGAACTCATTCGCCATGTGCATTTCTTCACACAAGAGATCCAGTAGAACACTACACTGTCTCTGTTTGCTCAATCAATCCTTCACCAAAGCTTGCCAGTTGTAAGGAAAATTCCCAGCATCAATAGTTTTGTCAATACCTCCCGACGCCGCTATGGAAGATTTTTAGATTCAATAGACCACTTAATACGTGTGTGAGTGAAGTGTGTGAAAAATGCCTGAGGGCATTTCTTCATTTGTAGGCCTACATGCTACGGAAAACGTTTCGTGTGAAAAGTTGGCTAATATTTGCAGATGAAAAAGTTTTTTGCAAGCATTTTGTGTCTACATATCAATAGGATTGATTGAAGATACCTCACCTACGAAAATACTCTTTCTCTCTTAAGCTGTTATAGCTAAGAATGATTCAGAGGCACGAATCTGTAAAAGCATAAATTGTGTTTCTATTTCCTTCAGAAGTTAAATCGCTGTTCAAAATTTCGTCACAACAAACTAACGGTCTCTGGTCTCATGGTGACCTCAGATTTGGTTTATCCATACACTTCTGTGCCTGTGGTGAGTTTGTGTCAAAGCCTTTGGGGTTGGAGATTCGCAGGGGAACCGTCATTGGAGGGACGTTGTGGTGGTCGCCACCTCATATGAGTGACTCGTTCAGTCTGGCTCCGCGACTGAGCTGATACTGTCGTTAATATGGGTCTTAGTAGGTGGCGTCCTGCGTTTGTTAGCTCAGAACAGGCACCAGCAGAAGTGCAGGGCCCCTCTGGCTGGTGGCCCCAGGGCAGCCCAATATTGATGGGCTCCCTATGGACT
>CM060332.1:38885478-38895478 GCA_030674155.1 Stramonita haemastoma
TCATCTTAGCTAACTAACTTTTTTTTCCATTTACATTATATCGTCATAATGCGCAAGAAAATACTGAGCTATGAAGGGTTTGTTTTTTTTTAACTCAGTTCACGCAAAACGTACGGCAAAACATAGCAAAAGAAACAGCAGTTAACAGCAAATCAAATTCTCTCATTTATCTGTTTCTATGTTACAGCGTTTTGATTTTGGTACCACAAAAAGTCATAACACTTAAGGGAAAACTCATTCTTCGTCATTGTGATGTCAAGCCTATGCTGTCCATTTATTTTGCTACCACGGGTGTGGAAAAGAAAAGCTCTGCTTATTTGAACTAACGATCTAAGGAGGGTGGCAGGATGGTTAAGACGTTCCCCTGCCAACAAGTAAACCGTGAGGTTCTGGGTTCGATTCCCAGCCTCGCCCTTTCTTCCCAGTTTGACGAAAAAAATCGAACTGAATGTCAAACTCCGTCTGAGACTATAAACCGAGGCCCCGTATGCGAATGCATGCAGGACATCTTGCGCACACGTAAAGAACCCGTCCCGCCTTTTTGAAGAGTAGGTCTCTGTGTGCCGATAGGAACGGATGAGCAAAATAATAAAACCCAGCATGCACACAGGTGTCGTGTTTAGGCACTAAACTCGAAGTCGGAAAGCGGCTACCTAAAGGGCGGGAATAAAAACGGTCGCATACAAAAAAAAATATATATATATATGTATATATAATATGTGGGTTTTATATAGCACTGAATCTTGTAGAGTATACAAATCAAATCTGACCATTGATGAACCTCGCAGCTGTAGCCGAGGAGGGAAAAATAAAACCACACACAACAACAAAAAAAAACGCACTTTTTTATCTTTCTTTTTCACAATTTTAAACTGAATCCATCCCCTGAAAATATTACTGTATACCTTTAATGTTGTAAAACGGTATTCAAAGCTTTGTACATGACCATTCGTATCGGTCACTGCCTTCCCAATGGATCAATCCAGTGCCGTGGAGAGGGAGGGTCTGCTGCATGGGTAACAGCTTGTCCTCCATACTTACTTACCCAGGCTTTGCGCTCTAAAGACTAGAGCGCAACTCCATAGTCTTCCGAGACTGATGGGTGCCTACTACTACTGCTACTACTACTACTACTACTACTACTACTACTACTACTACTACTACTACTACTACTACTACTACTACTACTACAGGATCATCATCAAAAAAGGCTTTTTTGAGGAATTATCTTTTAGAATAAACATGAAAATGGGGTGGTTTGGCTAGTGATACTGAAGGTGAGGGCACAGTTAAAAAATACGGGTGCATAATTTTCAGCTCGTTAATTCTACTTGCATCTGTTTTTGTAGCTGGATCCTCGTATGATACTTTTATTTGGCCTGGGCTGTTGTTTTTTTATTATCATATCATCAACTCTTTATTGCTTTGCTGTAGTGGCTATAGCAATACTTGTTGAAAGAAAACAAAAATAGGAGAAAAATATGATTGTAAACTCTTGTCTCTATCTCTGTCTCTGTCTGTCTGTCTGTTTTTCTGTCTTTCTGTCTTTCTGTCTGTCTGTCTGTCTGTCTGTCTGTCTGTCTGTCTGTCTGTCTGTCTGTCTGTCTGTCTGTCTCTCTCTCTCTCTCTCTCTCTCTCTCTCTCTCTCTCTCTCTCTCTCTCTCTCTCTCCCTCTCTCTCTCTCTCTCTCTCTCTCTCTCTCTCTCTCTCTCTCTCTCTCTCTCTCTCTCTCTCTCATCTCCATCTCTCTCTCTCCATCTCTCTCTCTCCCTCTCTCTCTCTCACATACACACACATACACACACACATCCCCTCCACACACACACACACACACACACACACACACACACACACACACACACACACACACACACACGCACGTGCGTACGCACGCACGCCCCCCCCCTACACACATACACACGCGCGCGCGCACGCACACGCACACACACATACAACATACACACACACATACACTCACCAGTCAGCCTGCCCACAAAGCTGGCGATGGCTTTGCTCTCTCCGTACTTCACCCCTTTGTATTCAATGTAGGGCACCTTGCCATAGGGGGCCTCTGGAGCACACAGCATCAATGGCCATTGACACACTGACAATGTGATATATAATAATAATAAAAATAATAATAATAAAAAACATAGTATCATATAGTATACTACATTAAAATACAGTAGGCCAGTTCGGATACATATCAACAAACCAAAATGATGTTTTAAAAAAAAATTAATAGTACAATACATTTTAATACAGTAGGCCAGCTAGGATACATACTTAACAACAAACCCAAATGATTTTTTTAAATTTAATAGTACAATACATTGTAATACAGTATGCCAGCTCGGATACATACTCAACAACAAACCAAGAATGATAAACTTGAATCCATGAAGAATTTAGCTATACACTAAGCTTGGATAAACAAAGGAACTAGCCGAAGAATATGCCTAAATGATTCGACGGATTTACCTTGAAGTATAAACCTCATCTACCGAAACAAGATTCTCCATTTACCTAAATAATAAACCTCATTACCTAAATAATAAGTTTCATTTATCTAGATAATAAGCCTCATTTATTTACCTAAAGAATAAGCATGAACGATTGATGGTTTTACCCAAAGAATAAGCTTCGTATACCTAGAGAATAAGCCTCTAAAGAATATGCCTGAATGATTGATGGATTTACCAAAAGAATAGGCCTCATATACCTAAAGAATAAGTCTCATTTACCTGAAGAATAAGCCTCATATACCTAGAGAATAAATCTCATTTACCTAAAGAAAAAGTCTCCTATACCTAAGGGAAAATCCTCAGTTACCTAAGGAATTAGCTTCATGTACATAAAAAAGTACCCTCCTTTACCTAAAGAAGAAGCCCTATCAAAAAAGTTTACTGTGTGGATTGCATTACTTGTTCGTTTTTTTCTTAGCAGGGACGGAGGGAGGGGAGGGGGGAGGAAGGCTCTGTAGGCCATGGCTGTGAAGTTAGGCCTACCTCTCCTACTGAACTTTAGCCTAACATGATGCAATGAAAAAAAGAGGGCGGGATGAGGGGGTTATAAACAATTATACAGGGAACACCACGGTGACCTTTTCCCCCAAAGGCAATGTTAATGTCCCTGTCGTAATATTTTAAAGTTAATAGGAAAGTACAGCGCCCTCAATATGCTGGCCCCTAGAGAAGCTGGGGTCTCTGATGCCTTGCTCCGCTACGACTGCCTAGATTATGGGACACCTTTACCTTTTTTATGAAAATACAGACGTTTTATTTTGGCAATATCTACATATTTGCCCGTCTTCCAAAAACGACTTGATATCATTTATGAACTTTGTAATCTATCTTGTCATGGTCACATAATATTTCTTCTGACGGAAAAGAAATTGGACATCCATTCCGCTCTCACCCAATGAAGACGCTGAAGGGAGAGCAGTGTGAATTTCATTACAGAGCAGGTCAATCCAGACTCAATGCGTATAGTAGAATAAAACATATCGTTGTACATTCTGCCCAGGGCAGAACATTAATGTGGAGATGTTAACAGTAACTATTACCGCAGACGTATGACTTCGCGCATTGAATGTCCACGGTTTACGCATTGGTTTAGCTTTTAGATAGATTTCATTCATCCATTTGACATGCATTTCAGCAATGCAACAAAAATAGCGAGTACACAAAACTAACAGTCTAACCTTAAGTACTGTTACTTATGATATCGTGAAGAGTTATTGGTTACCTTCGATAGATCTTTCGCTTCTGTCAGTATCAAAAATGATCGCAAGAAACACGTTAAAAAAAAACAACCAACCAAATACCAAATACCACCAAACAAGATGAATGAAACGTTCTTTGTAGTTCTTTAGTTGTTGTTGTTGTTTTTAGTTTGTTCTATAATTTTCGAACCAAAACTTTTTTTCTTTTCTTTCAAGTTTACACCTACTTCAATACTTCTTTTTTGTCGTTGTCGAACGCTCAGACAGCACATTCTGCTGCCTGTCATAAGAGAGAAGATGCCTTATGCTGCCGTTAAGCGCCTGACAAATCAGGCCCAGCACATCTGACTTCGGCGTGGGAGAGAAAGAATTGTTGTTTTTTTAAGTCTTTCTGGAAAAAAAGGGCAGGAGAATAGACTTAAAAGGCAAGGAAATAGAAAAAATGAGATGACAATAAGAAAAGGAACAAGGCAGAAACAAAGAGAGCGATAGAAAAGAGGGAATTCTGGCACGGAATTTCCAGAAGGTGGAGATGCTTTTTTTTATACTGACAGGCTCCCAGTATCCTTACAGGAGATATTTACTTTACTACCAAACAGAAGATTCAAACTAGTTCCAACAAAAACTTTCTTGTCCAGTTCTTCCAAAACCCTGTTATCGACAACATCAGGGCTGACTCCACTCTCCCTAAAAGTCCTCCGGATGAGACTATAAACCGAGGCCCCGTGTGTGCGAACGCACGCACGCACAACATCTTGCGCACATGTTAAATCCTGTTCCGCTTTTCGTAAGAGTTAGGCCATCGTGTGCCGGTGGGAACAGATGACATTTACAAAATGCATACACACGGGGACTGGATGTAAAAAAAAAAGCACAAGAGTGCTTATTCCATTATCCTCGATATAAAAGACTAAATCAAATCAAATCAATCCCGTTTGTGACACCATTCTTCTCACCTTTTTTGGCGGTTGACCACCATTCATCCCCGGTGACTCTGACATCGAGGAACCGGACACCCCCAAAGATCATCGTCATGCGGATAGGTTCCGCTCGGCCACGGCCGTTAAAGTAAACGATCTTGATGTCAGGCTTGACAGACATGGCACAAACTCTTTCTTCCTGTCTTCCTCGAGCAACAACTCTCAAAAAAACTAACCAAGAGTTTTTTGGGCGAGTCACTAACTAACACAAGCTGAAAACTTCTACCCACTAAACCTGAATCTTTTTTTTTTTTAGTCTTTTATTTTTTGTTGCTAGGACAGAGTGGTTTTTGTGGTTGTGGTCAGTTGTTTGTCACTGTCGGTGATGTGGTCAAGTCTCTGTACCAGCCTAGAGGTGGACGAGTGGTTTGGAGTGTGCTGAGAGGACGTACCGGCCTTTTGCTTCTGTTTTAATAGGCGGTGAGGATGCCGGCTGCAGCAGCTGCACTCTGGGCTATAGGCTAGTTAATTTAACAGTGGATGGGGGAGAGTTTAGGAACGAGCTAAGAGGCGGAGCGAAATGCTAGATCTAGATCTTTGTCTTTATTTGTCGTGTATAGATAGATAGATAGATAGATAGATAGATAGATAGATAGATAGATAGATAGATAGATAGATAGATAGATAGATAGATAGATAGATAGATAGATAGATAGATAGTGTGTGTATATATGTGTATGTGTCTGTTTGTGTGTATGTGCGTGTGAATGTGTGTCTGTGTGTATGTGTCTGTGTGTGTGTATGTGTGTGTATGTGTCTGTGTGTATGTGTCTGAATATGTGTCTGTGTATGTGTGTGTATGTGTGTGTGTGTGTCTGTCTGTCTGTGTGTATCTGTGTATCTGTGTGTATGTGTGTCTGTGTCTGTATGTGTGTATATGTCTGTGTGATGTATCTGTGTGTGTACGTGTGTGTGTGTGTGTGTGTGTGTGTGTGTGTGTGTGTGTGTGTGTGTGTGTGTGTGTGTGTGTGTGTGTGTGTGTGTGTGTGTTGTGTGTGTGTGTGTATGTCTGTGTATGTGTGTGTGAGCTCACTTCTTCCTTCACTTCCATCCACCTGCACATCCAGCCCTGAGTGTGCTACACTTAGCCCAGACATCCAGGCCAGGAACACACCTCACCCCCAGACCTTCATCTGCAGACTTGCCATGTGCACTTGGGAGTCGTGGTCATTGTTTATTGATTATCACCATCAAAGTACCAACCACGGCACACGTGCATACACTCACGTGTGTGTGTGTGTGTGCGTGCGTGCGTGCGTGCGTGCGTGTGTGTGTGCGTGCGTGCGTGCGTGCATGTGTGTGTGGTGTGATTCAAGATTCAAAATATTTTATTGCCATTTAAGTCATGCAGACTTATTTGACACAACAAAACAAACATCCGTTTTAATAATCTTTCTGCATCTGCCCAAAATGATGTCCACTAAAAACATGTTGCTATCTACTGTTCTTTTTCTCTTTTCTCAAAACATTCATTTTACATATCTAATGATATCTGCTTGATAGATATCAACTGTGATTATGTCTCTTAACTTATCTATACATTGTTTACATTCTTTCTCTTTGATTTTAACTTTTGATAACAAATTGTTTCTGAGTTCATCATATAAGACACATTCAATGAGTAAATGAAAGTCATCCTCTATTTTGTTACAGTTTTTACATTTTCCGTCCTCTCTGGGCATATTTTGGTGCCTCCCTTTCTCTATCATTAAATCGTGACACCTTATGCAAAATTTACACAAGTATTTTTATGAGTTTTGTTTTCAAAGTTTATTAGATATGGTTCCAGTCTGTATTCTTTGGTAGCAAAATCATAAAATTTTAGTTTTGCAAACTGTTTCTTCTAGTAGTCCCAGAATGTTTTATACATGGCCTGAAGCTTTCTTTAAACAGCATAGCTTAACCAATGAACATCAAGAGTACAGTGGTTTTTCCACACATGTTTAAATCCAATTGTGTAAAGAATATTGTTTACTGTATTGATCCATTTATTACCTGTATTCGTCCGATACAAATAGTCGTATACTTTTCTAATATAAGAGTTTGGTTTTGATTCTGTCAAATGAATCATAAAGTATATTATCTGGCATTAGATTTTAAGGGTCAGTGGAAATCTTCCTAATTCACCCAAAGTGGGTAGTACCAATGCTTTTTTTTTATGAACTCCCAGTATTTGTTGATATGAAAATTTTCGTACAGAAACTGATTTGATAAGCATGTCTTAAACAATTCATCAATGTGTGTGTGTGCGTGCGTGAGTGCGTGCGTGTGTGTGTGTGTGCGTGTATGTATGTATGTGTGTGTGTGTACCTGCTTGTCTGTTTGTTTCCCTGCCTGCCTGTCTGTCTGTCTGTCCGTCAGTCTGTTTCACCCACATACCTTCATATCATATACTGTTCATAACACCTCTTGCTACTGTAGGCACTGTACTTGTCATACTGTGCGCATTGAGTTTTTATACTGTACGCATTAAAGTTGTGATACTGTGTGCACTGAGTGCTTTTTTATACTGTACACATTAAACATGAGACTGTACGCGCGTTGAGTTTTTATACTGAACGTATTAAACTTGTGATACTCAGCGCATCTAAATTGTTATACTGAGCGCTTTTAAACTTGTGATAATGTGCGCAATATGTTGTTTTTTTTTATACTGCACGCATTAAGCTTGTAATACTGTACGCATTAAAGTTGTGATACTGCACGCATTAAATTTGTGATACTGTACGCATTAAACTTGTGATACCGCACGCATTAAACTTGTGATACTGTAGGCATTAAACATGTGAGACTGTACGCATTAAACATGTGATACTACACGCATTAAACATGATACTGTGCACATTGATTTTTTTTATACTGTGTGCATTAAACTTGTGATACTGCGCACACTGAACATGTGGCAGTGTGCTCATGAATTAGGTACTTTCTGCATGTGTGCACGCACTGTGTACTGTTCCAGCAATCCACCAGCCCTGTTCACTCTCTGTGGTACAAGACCAAACGGCAGACAGGAGGGCGTGGATGGGAAGAAGAATGATGTCAAATCAAATCAAACCAAATCAAAATCTTATTTCCAGATGGTACATTGAGTAAGCAATAAATTTGCTTTTTTTCATCAAGCCATCTATCTAGCAAAAAAAAAGATTAAAAAAAACACCTAAACCAAAAACAAAGCAAACACCCCCCCCCCCCCCCCCCCCAACAAAAAAACCAAACAAAAAAAAACACTTAAACAAAAAACAAACAGACCAACAGAAATGAAGCAGCAGGCAAAGAAGCAAAGTACAACCAAGAAAACCCCACCCCAAAAATTAAAATTTAGTTACAACATCGTTACAACTCATAACAACAAAATAAACTCAAAAGGAATTTTTTAAAATTATGTCGTTAATGTAGCCAGAAAACAGAAGCCTGAGACATGTGACAGGTCAGAAGATCACATCCGAACAAAGAGCACAAAGAACGTAACCAGGGCGAAAACAAGAGCCTCTACAAAAAGAACACCCCCGGCCTCTTCGCTCCCCCCCCCCCCCCCCCCCCCCCCCCCCCCACCCCCACCCTCAGCTGCCTATGACCATCAAACTACAACTCGCTTTCAAGAACAGACAGTAAAGTCACAACCATAATGTGAATAAAGTGCTGAGGCTTTTTGGGGGGTAGATCTGTCAACAACTTTTTTAATGATAAAATATACTCCCATGAGTGAGAATGCACTCGGCAAAAAGGGGCATTAGCCTCTCGTTATTAAAAAGCGTTAAAAGATTATTTTATTCAAGTTGTATGAGGGCGTCCAACTTTAGAGCTTGAAGTTTTAGGCTGATACCACTGATTTGGTTTATCACCGCGCACAATCTGTTTGATGGACTCTGGAAAATGAACTCATTAATTTGGGGCCATCAAAATGGCAATTAACTCTACAATAAAAGGGGAATGATTCTTCCCAAATCGTAATTATCAATTTCACCTGCCTCCCAAAAAGTGTCTGTCTCTTTTCTTCCCGTTAAGCATTGTCTTATTTTTCATATGGCTTTAACCACGTGATGTGGTAGAACGTTTTGTGGTAGGAGGGTTTAGGCGTTTATCTCTCTGGTCATAGGTTCGAGGTTCAATTCCCAGCCTCGCCCTGTTTTCCTAGTGTGTCGGGAAAATCGAACTGAATGTCAAGCCTTTCGGAGGAGACTCTAAACCTGTTGGATCCATGTGCTTACGGATTTGTCACGTCAAAAGAACCCACGACAGCTGAAAATCGGAAAAGCAGACCATTTGCATCAGATATTTTCTGTGTCCACTCTGTTATCTGTAAAACTCTGCATGGAAAACAGCCTTAATCCATTTATCACAAAACAGGGTTCAGTGCCCTGTTCACTACTGAGCATGGCTGAAGAGGCAAAACTAAGGTCACCCTATCTGTTGACTATTTCAAGCTTGCTTCCATCGTAGTTCCAGTTTTCCCATTTTGACAGAATGATGGTCATCTTTTCTAACTACTATTGCCTTCCTTTTCTTTTCATTGACTTCCAGCTTCAAGCTGCCACAGCGTGTTGTCATGTTTTGGACTGGCTCTGTAGTCCGAATGGTGTCGTTCCCGGTAAGACAACTGATGTCACCTGCAAACTTCAGTCTGAATAATTCTACAAAAGACCAAGTAAGAGCTGTATATTATGTTTCCCTATATCTGTAGTGTATGCAGCAACCTGATTGATAAAGAAAGGGAAAAAAATTAGGACTCAGTCCACAACCTTGGCGGACCCCATTAGATGGTTAAAAATTTGTTTATTTTCAATTCATCCTGACACAGCAAACTAAGGAGGGAGTTGAACATGACTGCTAAGATACAGGACAAAAAGTCCTTTGAAACCCTGATTCTAAATGACTTTTGATAATGTTTTGGTACTTTGCCGACGCAAAGGCTTTCATGAAATCGACAAATGCAACTCATCATTTAAAGAAATGGGTTTTCTTTGGGGTTGTTGTTTTTTTTTTTTTGGGGGGGGGGGGGGGGGGGTTTGGCTCAGATGCTCTTGTGCAATTGTATACAAGTTAAAGGTATGGTTTATGGTGGAATTGCTTTTTTTTTTTACAAAAACCAACTTGAAGTTCAAAAAGTGTGGTGTTGACTTTTATCGTCCATAAAGCTTTGCATCTAAATTAACGTTTAAAAATGCTAATTATGGTTGGCAATGAACATCTGTAACACTATACCAAATATATAATTATGCTATCCTTTTTTTTTTAAACAAACAACGATGGCTTTTTTCCATTCAGTTGGGTAGATACTTTCACCACAGGTAAT
>CM060332.1:38902978-38904211 GCA_030674155.1 Stramonita haemastoma
GGTTGGCTGTTCAAGTGACTGATAGGTCGGCTAGTTGGTTGATTGTTCTTGTTTTGCGAGTTTTGTTTCTTTCAGGTCACGTAGGGAGTCGTTTTGGTTTTTATTCTTATGTGTTTCGTCAGATGTAAATAGTGTGTGTGTGTGGGGGGGGGGGGGGGGTGCACGCTCTCTCTCTCTCTCTCTCTCTCTCTCTCTCTCTCTCTCTCTCTCTCTCTCTCTCTCTGCAGTTGTGTCACTCACTCAGTCCCATGTCCCAAAGGACGTAGGGGGGACATGAGAGAAGACGCAACAGAGATCTTTTTCCATGCTTCACGATCCTGTGTGGCTAGTAGGAGGTGTTGTAGGGGTTGGGCGGTCCAGTCTTTGATGTTGTCAAACCCATGATTTCTTTTGGCGGCCTCTTCTTCTCTTGCCCTCGACTGTTCCTTGCAGGATGGTTTTTGCTAGGGTGTTGTGTCTTGTGGTGTGACCAAACCACATCAGCTTTCTCCTCTTTATGGTGGAGAGCAAAGGCTCTTGGGGGCCCACACGCTTTTTGATTTCTTCTTTCACATAGTTATTGGTCTTGTGTTCTTTGTATGATATTTTGAGAAGTCTTCTGTGGCACTTGTTCTCGAATGCTTGGATTCTCCTCTCTAACTCTGCTGTCAGAGTCCATGATTCACAGCCATATAGGAGGATAGATATCACGAGGGATTTGTAAAGGTGGTATTTGGTGCCGAAGCTGATGTTGTTGCTTCTGATGATCTTCTCGAGTCTGACTAGAGCAGATGTTGCTGTTGCAATGCGAGCTTTCACTTCATTGTTTGATGTGCCATCTTTTGTTAGGATGGAGCCTAAGTATTTGAATTGGCTCACCTCTTCTAGTGTTTCTCCATTCATCTTTATTTCCGTGATGTCATTACTTGCGCTGTTGACCATGATCTTTGATTTCTCTGTACTGACCTCCATGCCGTATGCGCTCGCTCGATCTGTTAAATTGTCTGTGAGGATTTGCAGTTCTTGTTTGCTGCTGCCCATGAGGTCAATGTCATCTGCAAATCTGAGGTTGCAAAGGGGTCTTTCCACCAATGGAGATGGAAGTGTGGTGGTTTTGCAGTGTCTCTGTCATGATGTTTTCGAGGAAGAGGTTGAAGAGTACAGGTGAGAGAAGGCAGCCCTGGCGAACCCCAACCGTGGTCTTGAAGAACTCGCCCACGTGGTTGTTCATGAAAACTGCACTTTTTGCGTTCT
>CM060332.1:38918814-38928814 GCA_030674155.1 Stramonita haemastoma
TGACGCTTTTTGGCTTTGTTTATCTGCTTGTAGTTGTTTGAGGGGGGGGGGGGGGGGGTGAGGGAGGGTTCTTAACGTGTGCACAAGATGTTTTGAACATGTATACATCTTAATTTTTATTTTATTTTATTTTATTTTACTTTATTCTTATTATATCGAGGTTAATGGGATAAGCACTCTTGTGCTTTTTTTTTTTTACATCCAGTCCCCGTGTGTATGCAGTTTTGTAAATGTCATCTGTTCCAACCGGCACACGATGGCCTACTCTTACGAAAAGCGGAACAGGATTTAACGTGTGTACAAGATGTTCTGCGTGCGTTCAAACACGGGGCCTCGGTTTATAGTCTCATCCGAAGGACTTTGGGGGAGAGTGGAGTCAGCACTGATGTTAACCCCAGGAGAAAAATCTCCTCGAACGGGAATCGAACCCGGGTCGTCAAATTTCCAGCGCAATGTTCTCACCACTAAGCTATTCCGTCCCCATCTTCGGTTTTGTTGTCCTGTTCAATGGCAGGAGAATCGGGGAACGATTTCTTCTAAAAGGAAAGATCAACAAAGACTCAAATCTTTAACCCTTAGTGACGTGAGAATACAAGTTCGACTTTTTAACCACTTGTGTCACTGCTGACTTGCCTCGCTTAGGCGTGTACAAGCAAAGGGGGACAAACTCCGCTAATGTACTCTAGAAGTACGGCGGGTAGAGAGTTATTTCCCTTGTACCCGTCTCTCTCTCTCTCTCTCTCTCTCTCTCTGTGTTGTGTGTGTGCGCGTGCTAGCGTGCCTGCCTGCCTGCCTGCTTGCCTGCCCTTTAATGTGTCGTTTTCCCTTCATTCTTCAACACGAAATTGGTAGTTACGATCATTATCAAGGAATGGAAAGCATGAATGAAATAGGCAATGTCTGGTAGCCTAGGGGCTGTTGAACGGTGGACGTAGCTTGCAGACAGTATCATACTATATCTAGCAACAGAGCCACGGAACTTCAACACCAGCTGAGCATATCAAAGTGGGGACGGGATAACATAATGGTCAGAACATTGCGCTCGCAATTTGACGACCCGAGTTCGACTCCCGTTCGAGGGGATTTTTCCCCTGGAGTTAACATCAGTGCTGACTCCACTCTCCCCAAAAGTCTTTCGGATGAGACTGTAAACCGAGACCCGTGTGTGAACGCACGCAGAACATCTTGCGCACACATTAAATCCTGTTTTGCTTTTCGTAAGAGTAGGCCATCGTGTGCCGGTGGGAACAGATGACATTTACAAAACTGCATACACACGGGGACTGGATGTAAAAAAACACACGAGTGCTTATCCCATTATCCTGGATATAAAAGAATAGAATAAAATAAACAAAAAATAAAAAGTGAGGATCAGATCTACATTTTAAAAAGGAATGGGATAGCCTAGTGGATAGAGCGTTGCACACGTGATCTGAGCGCCTCTAGGGAGGCACATGTATCAGGGGATTTTATCCTGGAGTTTACATCAGTACTGGCTTCACTCTCCGAAAAAAAGTACTTTGGGTGAGACTACAAACCGAGGATATGTGTGGGAACGCATGCAGAGCATTTTGCACACATAAAAAATGTACTCTACTTTTCGTGCAGGTAGGAATGGATAATGGAGTGATGGGTAAAATAAAACGGCCGCGCACTCAAAATCTCACCATTGGTGAACCTCCGAAGTTAGCCCATGAACGAAAAAAAAGGAAAAAAGAAAATTAGATATACAACCCCCCAAGCCCATACAACCAAAATGAAACCAAAAACAAAAAGAAAAAAAGAAAAAGTAAAAAAACAAAACCCAATTTGCCCCCCCCCCCCCCCCCCCCCTAAAAAAACAAACTAAAAACCAATAGAAAAAACCCAACAGTAACAAAAAAGGAAAAAGAAAGAAAGGACTACTTGTTTGTTCAGAAAGGGCGGATACCTCTCTTGCTGTGAGAAGTGGCACTACAGAGTGTAATGAGGATATGAGCTATTCACGCTTTCAAAGCACACTAAGTTATGTGTGAAAAACACAGCAGAAGAAAAAAAAAGGGTAGGGACCGAAAAGAAGAGCTAGGCTAATGAAATTCTGAACTGAACAGTGAAAGTGGGAAACAGCATATTGGCCATCAGTTTGATGCTTAAAGATATGAATTATATGACCCACTTATTACAGACCTTGACGAATGTAACCACCCCCAAACCACGCCCTCCCTCCCCTATTCTATCCCGTCCGCCTTTCTCCTAATTCCCCTGATAATGGCAATTTGACAACCCGATTTGGATTTGGATTCCTGGTCGAGGAGATTTTTCTCCTGGAGTTAACATCAGTGCTGACTCCACTCTCCCCAAAAGTCCTTCGGATGAGACTTTAAACCGAGGCCCCCTGTGCCAACCCTCGCAGAACATCTTGCGCACATTAAATCCTGTTCCGCTTTTTGTAAGAGTAGGCCATCGTGTGCCTGTGGGAACAGATGACATTTACAAGATTGCAGACACACGGGGACTGGATGTAAAAAAGCACAAGAGCGCTTATTCCATTATCCTTGATATAAAAAAGAATAAATAAATAAATCAATCAATCAAAGCACACCAACTTATGTGTAAAAAGCACAGCAGAAAAAAAGGGTAGGAACTGAAAACAAGAGTTACTGAAATTCTGAACTGAACAGTTTATGCAAGTGGGAAACAGCATATTGGCCATCTGCTTCCTATTCATTTCGATGCTTAAAGATATAATTCATATGAGCCCCTTATTACAGACCTTGACGAATGTAACCACCCCCTAACCTACCCCCTCCCTCCCCTATTCTATCCCTAATTGACCCCCTTATTCCCTCTAACCTACATCCCATTCCAACCCTATCCCCTCCCTCTTCCCTAATCTACCTCCTCCACCCTCATATCATCTCTTCACCTCCCTCCGAAACCTCTTCCCTATACCAATTCACCTGCTGCTCATTTCCCTTAAACTTCCTCCCTCCCCCCCCCCCTCAGCCACCTCCCCATCTCCAGACCTACCCCACCATACTCCCCCTAATAGACCTCCTTCTCCTCCCTACACCTACCCCGCCATACTCCTCTTCCCTTCCTACCCCTACACCTTCTTTCTGTCTGTCTGTCTGTCTGTCTGTCTGTGTCTGTCTGTCTGTTTGTCTGTCTCTCTCTGTCTCTGTCTGTCTGTCTGTCTGTCTGTCTGTCTGCCTGTCTGTCTGTCTGTCTGTCTGTCTGTCTGTCTCTCTCTCTCTCTCTCTCTCTCTCTCTCTCTCTCTCTCTCTCTCTCTCTCTCTCTCTCTCTCTCTCTCTCTCTCTCTCTCTTCTCTTCCCCTCCCTATCTCCCTCCATCCCCCCTCTCTTTCCCTCCCTATCTCTCCACCTGCCCCCTCTGTCTCCCCCCCCCCTCTCTCTCTCCTCCCTCTCTCTACCCCTCCCTCTCTCGCCCTCTCTCTCCATTTCAAATGTATTTTCCTGATAATGAGATTGGTAGTATAACTTCATAAACAACCCCAGATAATAAAACAAGCTATCCAAAATACTTTAAATAGTGCCCCCTTGATAGAAAAAAATAGCTGCAGTGAAGTGTGTAACAATGTTCTCTATGTCTCTCTCCCTCTCTCTTTTTCAAAGTCATTATTTTTTTCTGATTGCCAGATTGGAAGTACAACTCTCCACATAATTCCAGATGACACCACAAACGATACAGATAATATCTTTCACAAAGAAATAACTGCAGTGAAACTTACAAAACGCTTATACAATGAAGGGTATGGGAGACTGGTGGTGTTATATGAGAAATGTTCAAAGACAAGATGGAAAAAAAACTTTTAAACCGTTTTGCAATATTACCTTTGGTGAAAGTATCTCCCCAACTGAATGGGAAAAAATGCCATCTTTGTTCGTTTAAAACAAAAAGGATGGCATATATATTTGGTATTGCGTTACAGATGTTCATTGCCAACCATAATTAGCATTTTTAACATTAATTTTAGATGCAAGGCTTTATGGACGATAAAAGTCAGCACCACACTTTTTGAACTTCAAGTTGGTTTTTGTAAAATAAATATAGTAGTTCCACCATAGACCATACCTTTAACTTATATACAATGGCACAAGAGCATCTGAGCCAAAAAAACAACAACAAAACCCCAAAGAAAACCCATTTATTTAAATGATGAGCTACATTTGTTGATTTCATGAAAGCCTTTGCATCCGCAAAGTACCCAAACATCAAAGTCATTTAGAATCAGGATGTCAAAGGACTTTTTATCCCTGTATCTTAGCAGTCATGTTCGACTCCTTAGTTTGCTGTGTCAGGATGAATTGAAAATAAACAAAATTTTTAACCATCTAATGGGGTCCGCCAAGGTTGTGGACTGAGTCCTACTTTTCCCCTTTCTTTATCAATCAGGTTGCTGGCTACACTATAGATATAGGGAAACATAATAATTATACAGCTCTTACTTGGTCTTTTGTAGAATTATTCAGACTGAAGTTTGCGGGTGACATCAGTTGTCTTCCCGGGACGACACCATTGGGACTACAGAGCCAGTCCAAAACATGACAACTCGCTGTGGCAGCTTGAAGCTGGAAGTCAATGAAAAGAAAAGGAAGGCAATAGTATTTAGAAAAGATGACCATCATTCTGTCAAAATGGGAAAACTGGAACTACGATGGAAGCAAGCTTGAAATAGTCAACAGATAGGGTGACCTTAGTTTTGCCTCTTCAGCCATGCTCAGTAGTGAACAGGGCACTGAACCCTGTTTTGTGATAAATGGATTAAGGCTGTTTTCCATGCAGAGTTTTACAGATAACAGAGTGGACACAGAAAATATCTGATGCAAATGGTCTGCTTTTCCGATTGTCAGCTGTCGTGGGTTCTTTTGACGTGACAAATCCGTAAGCACATGGATCCAACAGGTTTAGAGTCTCCTCCGAAAGGCTTGACATTCAGTTCGATTTTCCCGACACACTAGGAAAACAGGGCGAGGCTGGGAATTGAACCTCGAACCTATGACCAGAGAGATAAACACCTAAACCCTCCTACCACAAAACGTTCTACCACATCACGTGGTTAAAGCCATATGAAAAATAAGACAATGCTTAACGGGAAGAAAAGAGACAGACACTTTTTGGGAGGCAGGTGAAATTGATAATTACGATTTGGGAAGAATCATTCCCCTTTTATTGTAGAGTTAATTGCCATTTTGATGGCCCCAAATTAATGAGTTCATTTTCCAGAGTCCATCAAACAGATTGTGCGCGGTGATAAACCAAATCATTGGTATCAGCCTAAAACTTCAAGCTGTAAAGTTGGACGCCCTCATACAACTTGAATAAAATAATCTTTTAACGCTTTTTAATAACGAGAGGCTAATGCCCCTTTTTGCCGAGTGCATTCTCACTCATGGGAGTATATTTTATCATTAAAAAAGTTGTTGACAGATCTACAAAAAAGCCTCAGCACTTTATTCACATTATGGTTGTGACTTTACTGTCTGTTCTTGAAAGCGAGTTGTAGTTTGATGGTCATAGGCAGCTGGAGGGTGGGGGGTGGGGGGGTGGGGAAAGCAAGAGGCCAGCGGGGTGATCTTTTTGTAGAGGCTCTTGTTTCTGGCCCTGGTCACGTTCTTTGTGCTCTTTGTCCGGATGTGATCTTCTGACCTGTCACATGTCTCAGGCTTCTGTTTTCTGGCTACATTAACGACATAATTTTTTAAAATTCCTTTTGAGTTTATTTTGTTGTTATGAGTTGTAACGATGTTGTAAGCAAATATTAATTTTTGGGGTGGGGTTTTCTTGGTTGTACTTTGCTTCTTTGCCTGCTGCTTCATTTCTGTTGGTCTGTTTGTTTTTTGTTTAAGTGTTTTTTTGTTTTTTTTTGGGGGGAGGGGGTGTTTGTTTTGTTTTTGGTTTAGGTGTTTCTTTTAATCTTTTTTTTTTGCTAGATAGATGCTTGATGAAAAAAAGCAAATTTATTGCTTACTCAATGCACCATCTGGAAATAAGATTTTGATTTGGTTTGATTTGATTTGACATAATTCTTCTTTCCATCCTCGCCCTCCTGTCTGCCGTTTGGTCTTGTACCACAGAGAGTGAACAGGGCTGGTGGATTGCCGGAACAGTACATAGTGCGTGCACACATGCAGAAAGTACCTGATGTATGCGTACAGCGCCACATGTTCATTGTGCACAGTATCACAAGTTTAATGCACACAGTATAAAAAAATCAATGTGCACAGTATCATGTTTAATGCGTATAGTATCACATGTTTAATGCATACAGTCTCACATGTTTAATGCGTACAGTATCACAAGTTTAATGCGTGCGGTATCACAAGTTTAATGCGTACAGTATCACAAATTTAATGCGGGCAGTATCACAACTTTAATGCGTACAGTATTACAAGCTTGATGCGTACAGTATCACAAATTTAATGCGTGCAGTATCACAACTTTAATGCGTACAGTATTACAAGCTTAATGCGTACAGTATCACAAATTTAATGCGTACAGTATCACAGCTTTAATATGTACAGTCTCACAAGCTTAATGCGTACAGTATAAAAAAAAGCACCCAGTGCACACAGTATCACAAGTTTAATGCGTAGAGTATCACAAGTTTAATGCGTACAGTCTCACATGTTTAATGCGTACAGTATAAAAACTCAATGCGCACAGTATGACAAGTACAGTGCCTACAGTAACAAGAGGCGTTATGAACAGTACATAATATGAAGGTATGTGGGTGAAACAGACTGACGGACAGACAGGCAGGCAGGGAAACAAACAGACAAGCAGGTACACACACACACACACACACACACACACACACACACACACACACACACACACACACACACACACACACACACACACACACACACACACTAAAATCAGTTCTAAATTCTAAAATAAGTTCCTTCAAAACAAAATTAATGGTTAAGAAACTTTTGGAGAAACATTTGATGGACAAACTGTAAGTCCACCTTTATGTTCTAAGCTACCTTACATCTGGCTGCTTTGTTGTTATTCATACCCATGTTATTTTGTAATTTTATCATTTTGTCTGTATGACTTGAGCTTATGTTACTGTCTTTAGTTTGTTTTATTTTGTGGTTCTGTTTGGATGAAAATCCTCATTTATTTGAGTTTTTCAACAAAGGTTGGTATTTGTCTTTGAATGTTTTAGAAGTCAATTTTTATGATTTTTTAGTGAGGGCAGGATAAAAAAATGTTGTGTAAACTTAAACTTTTACCCTCAAAAAAGATCATTTTGACTTGACTTGACTTGACTTGACTTGACTTGACTTGACTTGACTTGACTTCACACACACACACACACACACACACACACACACACACACACACACACACACACACACACACACACACACACACACAGATGACAAGATTTACAAAACTGCATACACACGGGGACTGGATGTAGTAAAGCACAGGAGTGCTTATTCCATTATCCTCTATATAAAAGAAAAAATAAATAGAAATAATAAATAAATAAACACACGCACTTACACACACACATGAACGCACCTACGCACGCACGCACACACACAACACACACACACACACACACACACACACACACACACACACACACACACACACACACACACAACACACACACACACACACACACACACACGTGTGTCGTCGTTCGTACTTTGATGGTGATAATCCTTAAATAATGACCATGACCCCCAAGTGAGTATGGAAAGTCTGCATCACACGTACACACACAGACACATACACACACACACACACACACACACACACACACACACACACACACACACACACACACACACACACACACACACACACACACACACACACACACACAACACATACCTACACACACACACATACACACAGATACAGACACACACACAGACACACACACATCACACACATACACACACATATACCCCCTCCCCCAAACACACACACACTACACTACACTACACTACACTACACTACACTACACTACACTACACTACACTACACTACACTACACTACACTACACTACACTACACTACACTACACTATACACGACAAATAAAGACAAAGATCTAGATCTAGCATTTCGCTCCGCCTCTTAGCTCATTCCTAAACTCTCCCCCATCCACTGTTAAATTAACTAGCCTATAGTCCAGAGTGCAGCTGCTGCAGCCGGCATCCTCACCGCCTATTAAAACAGAAGCAAAAGGCCGGTACGTCCTCTCAGCACACTCCAAACCACTCTTCCACCTCTAGGCTGCTGGTACAGAGACTTGACCACATCACCGACAGTGACAAACAACTGACCACAACCACAAAAACCACTCTGTCCTAGCAACAAAAAATAAAAGACTAAAAAAACTAAAAGATTCAGGTTTAGTGGATAGAAGTTTTCAGCTTGTGTTAGTTAGTGACTCGCCCAAAAAACTCTTGGTTAGTTTTTTTGAGAGTTGTTGCTCGAGGAAGACAGGAAGAAAGAGTTTGTGCCATGTCTGTCAAGCCTGACATCAAGATCGTTTACTTTAACGGCCGTGGCCGAGCGGAACCTATCCGCATGACGATGATCTTTGGGGGTGTCCGGTTCCTCGATGTCAGAGTCACCGGGGATGAATGGTGGTCAACCGCCAAAAAAGGTGAGAAGAATGGTGTCACGAACGGGATTGATTTGATTTGATTTAGTCTTTTATATCGAGGATAATGGAATAAGCACTCTTGTGCTTTTTTTTTTTTTTTTTACATCCAGTCCCCGTGTGTATGCATTTTGTAAATGTCATCTGTTCCCACCGGCACACGATGGCCTAACTCTTACGAAAAGCGGAACAGGATTTAACATGTGCGCAAGATGTGCGTGCGTGCGTTCGCACACACGGGGCCTCGGTTTATAGTCTCATCCGGAGGACTTTTAGGGAGAGTGGAGTCAGCACTGATGTTGTCGATAACAGGGTTTTTGGAAGAACTGGACAAGAAAGTTTTTGTTGGAACTAGTTTGAATCTTCTGTTTGGTAGTAAAGTAAATATCTCCTGTAAGGATACTGGGAGCCTGTCAGTATAAAAAAAAAGCATCTCCACCTTCTGGAAATTCCGTGCCAGAATTCCCTCTTTTCTATCCCTCTCTTTGTTTCTGCCTTGTTCCTTTTCTTACTGTCATCTCATTTTTCTATTTCCTTGCCTTTTAAGTCTATTCTCCTGCCCTTTTTTCCAGAAAGACTAAAAAAACAACAATTCTCTCTCTCCCACACCGAAGTCAGATGTGCTGGGCCTGATTTGTCAGGCGCTTAACGGCAGCGTAAGGCATTGTCTCTCTTATGACAGACGGCAGTATGTGCTGTCTGAGCGTTCGAAGACGACAAAGGAGAAGTATTGAAGTAGGTGTAAACTTGAAAGAAAAGAAAAAAAGTTTTGGTTCGAAAATTATAGAACAAACTAAAAAAAAACAACAACTAAAGAACTACAAAGAACGTTTCATTCATCTTGTTTGGTGGTATTTGGTATTTGGTTGGTTGTTTTTTTGAACGTGTTTCTTGCGATCATTTTTGATACTGACAGAAGCGAAAGATCTATCGAAGGTAACCAATAACTCTTCACGATATCATAAGTAACAGTATTTAAGCTTAACTGTTAGTTTTTATGTACTCACTATTTTTGTTGCATTGCTGAAATACATGTCCATTGGATGAATGAAATAATTATATCTAAAAGCTAAACCAATGCGTAAAACGTGGACATTCAATGCGCGAAGTTGTACGTCTGCAGCAAAAGTTACTGTTAACATCACCACACTGATGTTCTGCCCTGTGCAGAATGTACGATATATTTTATTCTACTCTACGCATTGAGTCAGGATTGACCTGCTCTGTGATGAAATTCACACTGTTCTCTCTTCAGCGTCTTCATTGGGTGAGAACAGTATGGATGTCCGATGTCTTTTCCGTCAGAGGAAATATGTGACCATGACAAGATAGGCTAGATTACAAAGTTCATGTATCAAGGCG
>CM060332.1:38936314-38942601 GCA_030674155.1 Stramonita haemastoma
GTACAGTACAGTACAGTGCAGTGCAATGCAGTGCAGTGCAGTACAGTACAGTGCAGTACAGTACAGTACAGTACAGTACAGTACAGTACAGTACAGTACAGTACAGTACAGTGCAGTACAGTACAGTACAGTGCAGTGCAGTGCAGTACAGTGCAGTACAGTGCAGTACAGTACAGTGCAGTACAGGACAGTGCGGTGCAGTGCAGTGCAGTACAGTGCAGTACAGTGCAGTACAGTGCAGTACAGCGCAGTACAGTACAGTACAGTACAGTACAGTACAGTACAGTACAGTGCAGTGCAGTACAGTACAGTACAGTACAGTACAGTACAGTACAGTGCAGTACAGTACAGTACAGTACAGTACAGTACAGTACAGTACAGTACAGTACAGTACAGTACAGTACAGTACAGTACAGTACAGTACAGTGCAGTACAGTACAGTGCAGTGCAGTAAAGCACGTCTCGTCTCATGCATCCTCCGTCTTCAGTGTGGGAGAGGTTTGGAGCAGCTGGAGAAATGTCATATTACAGATGTGGGCATTTTGACATCACTGGTGGTGTGTGCAGTATATATCTGTTTGTTGCTTGGATGTGTCTGTCTGTTGATGATGATGGAGCTTCATACATACCGGCACAACAGCACAAGACACAAAAACACACGACACACACCAACACACACACAACCAACACACAACAACACACACACACACCACACACACAACACACACACACACACCACACACCACACACACACACCATCCACACACACAATACCACCACACACACACACACATACACACCACACACACCCTCACCCACACATACCACCACCACCCCACCACCCCCCACCACACCCACCCTCACCCACACCCTCACCCACCCCTCACCCCCACACACATACCCCCCACCCCACCCCCACCCAAACACAGAGTGGATTGGTGGTTCATGGGTAGCGCACCAGTTTAGAAAGATTGCGGTAGCGGGATCAATCCTCACCTGAACCCGAACTTTCCCCCAGCTGCTAGATCATGAGAGGTGGTCTGGGTGCTAGACTATCAGATGAGACGATGAGTCAAAGTCCTGTGTGGAACAAGAATTCAGTGCACGTAAAAGAACCCACGGCAACAAGGGCGTTCGTTGTCCTTGACAAAAGTCTGTTAAAAAAAAAAGCAGCCATCCCCATTCTCATCGCAAAAACAACACAAGCAGACAGAAAAACAGATGGGAGAAGATAACAATATTTATAAAAACTGCATACACACGGGGACTGGATGAAAAAACACATGAGTGCTTATTCCAATATTCTCGATGTAAAAGAATTAAAAAAAAAAAAAGCTCAAATGAAATGGTGTAGCATGGCTCTAGTAGTATTTCCCCTTAGAGAGCAACCCGAACATCATGGACAGAAATCTGCTGTGACTGAAAGTTGTATGGAGTACAATACAATAATAGTACAACACAATACAACAATACAAAACATACTACAATGCATTTGGGGGACGGGATAGCCTGGTGGTTAGAGTGATGCGCATTGCGCTCGTGATCTGCTGACCCCGGTTCGAATCTCATTCAAGAGGATTTTTCCTCTGGAGTTAACATCAGTGCCGACTCCACTCCCCCCAAAAGTCCTTCGGATGAGACTGTAAACTGGGATCCCGTGTGCGAACGCACGCAGAACATCTTGCGCACACGTTAAATCCTGTTCTACTTTTCGGAAGAGTAGGTCATTGTGTGCCGGTAGAAACGGATGACAAGACGGACAAAACTGCGTACACACAGAGGCTAGATTAAAAAATCACATAAGTGCTTCGTCCATTATCCTCAAAATAAAAGAATAAATGGAAAAGAAAGAAAAAGCACTACACCGCACTACAAAAGAATACAATGCATTTCAATGTGCAAAAAGCAATACAAAACAATACGATGCAACACAATACAACAAAACACAACATACTGCATTGGAGGACTACAATGCACTACAATACAAAACAATACAACGTAAAACAAAACAATACAAAACAATTCAATGCACTATGTTACAATACACAACAGTGCAAAACAATACACCACGATGCAATACAGTAAAGAACTTTTTTGTTGTTGTTGCTGTTTTTTTGTTGCCTCACATTGGTAACGTCCCCGTCCTGCTGTTCCCACGCCACTCATTCCATTCTCCCTGCCACAGCCATACCCTGATTCATTATGTCTCATCCTCAGGATCGGGAGTCCACAGGGATTCCATCAATGTCAGGCCGCCGTGGGGCCACCAGCCAGAGGGGCCCTGCACTTCTGCTGGGTCACTTTGGTGGTGTTCAGTGGTGCCTGTTCTGAGCTAACATACGCAGGACACCACCTACTAAGCCCTCTACTAATGACAGTATCAGCTCAGTCGCGGAGCCAGACTGAGTCACCCACCTGAGGTGGCGACCACCACAACGTCCCTCTAATGAGCGTCCTCCTGCGAACCTCCACCCCCAAAGGCTTTAACACAAAGTCACCACAGGTACAGAAGTGTATGAGCAAACCGAATCTGAGGTCACCATGAGACCAGAGCAACGGGGGCTACCGAATCAGAGGCAATTTTTATTATTGCATGATACTCAAAGGTAATGGAGATTATGTAAGGATGCTTACTTAGAAGTGCATCTGCTTTTAGACTTCCTGACAGGGTTGTTCTCTACACTTATAATTATAATATTATCCTGGTGTCAACCCGACCTGAGAGATACAGGCACCTGCAGTGTTGGTCAGGTAATTAGAGCAGCACTCTCAAATTCGCATCCGTAAAGTGGATGAAGCTCGACTGTGAGGTCCCAGTCTCCCCACTGAGCTCACAGCACACTCAGTCTGGGTAGGAGCCGGCAGGTGTACGAAAAATCCATATGGGAATCGAACCAGCGACCTTCCAGCCCGAAATCTAAGGCGCTAACCACTGCGCCATGGCGGCTGGTATACAGTAAAGTGCTGTGCAAAGCTGGGACACACTGTTCCTGAGAGCGGTGCAGCAGGAGACAGATGAAGAAAGTGGTACCAACTTTAACATTGTCATTATAGAACACTGAGAAGGAAGGTGGCAGGATGGTTAAGATGTTCACTTGGCATCAAATAAACCGTGAGGTTCTGGGTTCGATTTCCAGCCTCACCCTTCTTCCCAGTTTGACGAAAAAATCGAACTGAATGTCAAAGTCATTTTTGGATCAGACTGTACAGCGAGGCCCCGTGTGCAAACGCACGCAGAACATCTTGAGCACACGTTAAAAGCTCGTTCCACCTTTCGCAAGAGCAGGCCATTGTGTGTCGGTAGAAGCTGATGACAACAACAACAAAAAAACCCAGCATCATACAGATGTCGTGTTTAAACACCATCCATGAGGAAAATCGGGGAGTTGGAGTCCCCAGGGTGGTTCAGGGCTGTAGACCTATATGGCAACGTCCTGGCAGCTCTGCGGCGGCAGTGGAACAATTTGTATTGGCGATTGCCTTTCCAATGGACCATTCCAGCGATGTAGAATGGGTCTGCTGCACGGGTAACAGCTTGCCCTCTATACTTACCCTGGCTTTGTGCTCTAGAGCCCAACGCCATAGTCTTCCGAATGTTTACTATAAAAAAACTGGACCACACGGCCCTTTGACTATATCTGAGGGATTTCATACACCGAAAATAAGTTCTGTAGGTTTTACATGTATGACTCAGAAGAGAGTGGTATTCACATATCTGGATGAAACAGTTGATCCAGAGTTCTGGAGAAATGGACACACTGTTCCTGCACGGTTCCATTTGTGACCTGGGCATCTGGATTTTCTTGTTCATCAAAACTGTATTTTTTGGATGTCAAGTTCACTTAATCCACTCAAGAAACAATCTATATAGGATTCTTCCTTTATATTTTTCTTTATTTGTGATTCCATGTCAGTTGAAAACACAGTTTTTGAAGTTCTTGAGTGGTAGTTTGTTGTGACGAAATTTTGAATAGCGATTTAACTTCTCAAGGAAATAGAAACACAATTTATGCTTTTACGGATTCGTGCCTCGGAATGATTCTTAGCCATAACTGCTTAGGAGAGAAAGAGTATTTTCATAGGTGAGGTATCTTCAATCAATCCTTTTGACATGTAGAGACAAAAATACAACCAAAGAACGTTTTTCAACAGCAAATAATTGGCTAACTATTCACACGAAGCGTTTTCCGTAGCATGTAGGCCTACAAATGAAGAAATGCCCTCAGGCAT
This sequence comes from Stramonita haemastoma, assembly GCA_030674155.1. Lineage (NCBI taxonomy): Eukaryota > Metazoa > Mollusca > Gastropoda > Neogastropoda > Muricidae > Stramonita > Stramonita haemastoma. The sequence continues at coordinate 38,940,545 of CM060332.1, forward strand.
TTTTCACACACTTCACACATACACGTATTAAGTGGTCTATTGATTCTAAAAATGTCCGATAGCGGCGTCGGGAGGTATTGACAAAACTATTGATGCTGGGAATTTTCCTTACAACTGGCAAGCTTAGGTGAAGGATTGATTGAGTAAACAGAGACAGTGTAGTGTTCTACTGGGTCTCTTGTGTGAGGAAATGCACATGACCAATGGAAAGGGGAGTGGTTTCATTTTCTGAAGATGCTTTGCATGTGCACTGAACCGTAACTAGAACACAGATCTGCATGTCATGGCAGAGACTGCTTAAATAGAAATGAAACAGAAACGGAATATTTGTCCTCGAAAATATTTGTACTGTGCAGCTTAGAAAGCATATAAACTCTAATGTAGGAAAGTTTCACTTCATATAGGTTCTTTAGAAGTCGCTGTCATGGTGGTAGTTGTAGTCATTGTGTTCATCACAGTAGAAGTAGTCATTGTCTTCGATGCTGTAGAAGTACTACTAACAGAAAGTAGTGTTTTGAGCTTTGTGTACAGGTTTCGAAAATTACAAATTTTAATTGGAATATTTGTCAAGATGTCTCGGTGTGTGTGTGTGTTGATGTGTGTGTGTTTGTGTGTGTGTGTGTGTGTGTGTGTGTGTGTGTGTGTGTGTGTGTGTGTGTGTGTGTGTGTGATCCTGTATTTTCAGCGAAATGTACATAAAAACAAAATGGCAAAACTTCCACTTTGCTAATTAATGATAGCTATCCTCTTATGCCTTCCTTTTCTTCAAACAAAGAGACGTTGGTTTCAAAGAAAAAGTGAATGGATAATTCTGAAAGGCAGGTAACTGTAAAATCTCAACGCACATACACGTGATCCATCGCATTAACGGTTAACAGTTTCAAATCATTCTGTGTTGTCTCTGTACAGATTTTCACAACACTTTAAAAAAAATCTTGTTTGCGGCTTCTGTTAAAAAATCTTGTTTGCAGCTACTAACAGTCACTACTTCCTGTCGCTTTCTGCCCCCCAGAATGTCTTGTATGGTTCAGATTATGTTTCCTACATTTATTACGTTTTTTGTTCGTTTGTTTACATTTAATCGAAGCCGGGGGTGGGATAGTTATGAGGTTAGAACGTTAGGCTCTCAATTTGACAGCCCCGGTTAGAATCATCATCCAGACATACAGATTTATTTATTTATTCTTTTATATCGAGAATAATGGAATAAGCATTCATGTGCTTTTTTACATCCAGTCCCCGTGTGTATGCAGGTTTGTAAATGTCATCTATTCCCACCGGCACACGATGGCCTACTTTTACGAAAAGCGGAACAGGATTTAACGTGTGCGCAAGATGTTCTGCGCGCGTTCGCACACGGGGCCTCGGTTTAAAGTCTCATCCGAAAGACTTTAGGGGGGAGTGGAGTCAGCACTGATGTTAACTCCAGATCGGCGGTCTAGAGGCAACGCCCCTGCAGAGAAAGCAACACTCCGGGTTCCAGGAGCGTGGTGAGTCGATCCCCGTTTGGGTCCAAAACTCCCCCCCCCCATCCACTAGACCGTAAGTGGTGGTCTGGGTGCTAGTCTTTCGGATGAAATGATAAACCAGGGTCCCGCGCGTAACACGCATATAGCGCACACAAAAGAACCAACGGCAACAAGAGTTGTCCCTGGCGAAATTCTGTTCAAAAATGCTACTCTGTTAGGGAAACAGACACATAGGCAGACAGGAAAGAAGAAAATCACGGGTGGCGCTGTGGTTGTGGTGACGCACTCTCCCCAAGGAGAGCAGGCTGAATTTCATGCAGAGAAATCTGTCGTGACTTAATGTGGCGTACAATTCAATACAATACAGTACAATACAATACAATACAATACAATACAATACAATACCCCTTCAAAGGAATTTCCCCCTTGAAGTCAACATCAGTATTGCCTCAACTCCACACAGAAAGTCCTTTGGTTGAGACTGTAAACCGGAGTACCGTGTGTGGACACAAGCACATGTTAAAACCGTTCTTCTTTTCGGAAGAGTAGGCCATTGTGTGCCAGCAAAAAGGAAAAAAAAAACAACAC
>CM060332.1:38950201-38952701 GCA_030674155.1 Stramonita haemastoma
GGGTAGGTGTAGGGAGAAGGGGGAGGTTTAGGGGGGAGTATGACGGGGGAGGGGGGAAGGAAGTATGGTGGGGGTAGGTGTAGGGAGGAAGGAGATTTAGGGGGGGGGGGGAGTATGGTGGGGGTAGGTGTAGGGAGGGAAGAGGTTTAGGGAGGAGTATGGTGGGGGTAGGTGTAGGGAGGGAGGAGGTTTAGGGGGGGGGGGTTATGATGGGGGTAGGTGTAGGGAGGAAGGAGGTTTAGGGGGGAGTATGGTGGGGGTAGGTGTAGGGAGGGAGGAGGTTTAGGGGGGGGGTATGGTGGGGGTAGGTGTAGGGAGGGAGGAGGTTTAGGGGGGAGTATGGTGGGGTAGGTGTAGGGAGGGAGGAGGTTTAGGAGGGAGTATGGTGGGGTAGGTGTAGGGAGGGAGGAGGTTTAGGGGGGAGTATGGTGGGGGTAGGTGTAGGGAGGGAGGAGATTTAGGGGGGGTTATGATGGGGGTAGGTGTAGGGAGGGAGGAGGTTTAGAGGGAGTTATGATGAGGGTAGGTGTAGGGAGGGAGGAGGTTTAGGGGGGAGTATGGTGGGGGTAGGTGTAGGGGGGAGTATGGTGGGGGTAGGTGTAGGGAGGGAGGGAGGGAGGGGAGGGAGGAGGTTTAGGGGGGGAGTATGGTGGAGGTAGGTGTAGGGAGGGAGGAGGCTTAGGGGGGAGTATGGTGGGGGTAGGCGTAGGGAGGGAGGAGGTTTAGGGGGGAGTATGGTGGGTGGTAGGTGTAGGGAGGGAGGAGGTTTAGGGGGGAGTATGGTGGGGGTAGGTGTAGGGGAGGAGATTTATGGGGGGAGATTATGATGAGGGTAGGTGTAGATTTAGGGGGGGGGGGGGGGTTATGATGAGGGTAGGTGTAGGGAAAGAGAAGGAGGTTTAGGAGGATGAGTATGGTGGGGTAGGTTTAGGGAAGGAGGAGGAGGTTTAGGGGGAGGAGTATGGTAGGGATGGGTGTAGGGAGGAGGAGGCTTTAGGGTGTGTGGTTATGATGAGGGTACGTTGATGGAGGAGGTGGTTAAGTGGGTGATATATCTTTAAGCATAAAATGGAATATGGCCAATACGCTGCCTCCCAGGCCAGGAGGATGGTCCAAAGCATGTGTATGCCAAAAATCATGCTGTCACCCCTATTTGCAGGTGTTGCCCAATATCCTTGCATTAACCGGGCTAGATTAATAGGTGGCTCGCTCTGTGTGGAGAGACACACAAAAACTAAAAGGGAAACTCAAACCAGCTGACCGTTTCAATGACTGATGAAGTCATTAAAACGGTCAGCTGGTTTGAGTTTTGTAAACTAAGCTGTAAACCAGGTATTGTTTTGCCTAGTGATGCACTAGGCACTCCAAGAAATGCAACAGGGCTTTAACAGCAGCCCAGAAGCTGGTAAGAAAAACAGCTGAGAGCCAAGAAAGACCGATCGCCTGGGAGCAGTGGTTACTGCGCTGGATTCTTAGCTAGATGGTCGCGGGTTCTAATATCATTAGACTAGTGGGTTTTTTTCTTTCTGAACTCTATCCGGCTCTAATCGGAGTGAGCTTGCTGTGAACTCATTAGGGAGACTGGCACCCCACACTGGAGCTTATGTGGGATGCACACGGAGCCTTTGTCTATTGTCTCATCGGAAAGTCTTGGTACCCAAATCACCACTCGATGTCCAGTGATCTGAGGGAGAAGCTCGAGTTATTCAGTTTGTTATTGTCTATTCTATTTTATACCACTTTAAGTCACGACCGATTTCTCTGTTGGAAATTCGGGCTGCACTCCCTGGGGAGAACACGTCGCCACAAGAGTAGCGCCACCCATTACTTTTTTTTTCTATTCCTGTCTGCAAATGCATTTGTTTTCCTATCAGAGTGACTTTTTCTGCAGAATGTTGCAAGGGACAACTCTCTTATTGCCGTGAGTTCTTTAACGTGCGCTAAATGATTTTGTGTAACACACGGGACCTTGGTTTATCGTCTCATCCGAAAGACTGACACCCAGATCACCCCTCATGGTCTAATAAATGGTTGGGGGAAAAGTTTCCGGCCCAAACGGAGATCAAACCACCGCACACTTCTGTCACGGACATTTTGCTTTTTAGGCAGATGCGTTACCTCCAGACCACGGAACCAGTTGAAACAGGGATTGATCTGGCAACTTCTCGCTTTCTGGACAGTTGCGTTCCCTCTACACCACTGATCATGATGTCTCAAAGCTGGTGCACTTCCTCAAGCATCAACACTGAGTCATCTTCATCACAACTGTGGTAAACTAATGTGAAAAAGGCAACGGTATCCCATAACCCATGTGATAGTAGGGGAGCAAGATGTCAGAGACATCAACTTCTTTAGGGGCCAGCATATTGAAGGCGGCGCCCATCTCCTCTCTCTCGCTGCTTTACCTACCCTGATCCTAAAAAGGGCAGGTACCCATTTACAGCTGGGTGAACTTGGGGACTGTACTAAAGTCAAGGGGCGTAAACGGTCACCTCATATA
>CM060332.1:38954344-38956844 GCA_030674155.1 Stramonita haemastoma
TTTAATTGGTATTTGTCTTATCATACAATATGTTATAACAATTTGGTTTATGTCTTAAAATGCGTGTGCACGTGTGCGATTGTTTTTAATATTGTGTGTGTATGTGTGCATGTATGTATATACGCGAGCCATGTGTGAGTGTGTGGGCATACTGGTGCCTACACGAATGTTTGTGATTTTACTCGGGTGAGTGTACAACTGGCTGAGGTATTGCTGACTTGTGGGTGCTCTTTATACTGTGATGGGTGCGTGCTGATGTTCAGAACCTGTGTTGTGCTATAATGATTTTATTTTTACGTGGTTTTTGTTCTTATATATGGCTTGTAACCCACTGGAATTTCTCTGTGTTAGAGATCATAAAGTATTTTGAATTGAATATAATTGAATTGGATTTTTGCATAAGCGACAGTTTGTGTCCACCATTAGGGTGCCGGCATTCCGACATCATGGATGGTGTCTAAACACGCCCCCAGTTTCAATGCGGCTTGTTTTTTGTTATGCGTTCTTACCAACACAAACGGCCTACTCTTGCGAAAGGCAAGACGGGTTTTAACTCGTGCGGAAGATGTTCTGCGTGCGTTTGTATACAAGGTCTCGGTGTATTGTCTCATCCGAAGGACTTTAGTACTGATGGTAACACAAGGGGCATCCTTCATCTCATATACAGGTCACCTAAACAATTCCCAATATTGTTCTACCGTACTTTACAACCGACAGAAATTGAGAAAATTGATAAGTCCTCGTTGTGGGATCTCATTGAATTCCTATGTAGCCAAAGGAAAGAAGAAGAAGAAGAAGAAGAAGAAGAAGAAGAAGAAGAAGAAGAAGAAGAAGAAGAAGAAGAGAAGAAGAAGAAGAAGAAGAAAAAAGAGGAGCAAGAAGAAGAATTGCGAAGAAGAAGAGGAATTGCGAAGAAGAATTGCGAAGAAGAAGAATTGCGAAGCAGAAGAATTGCGAAGAAGAAGAATTGCGAAGAAGAAGAAGAAGAAGAAGAAGAAGAAGAAGAAAGAAGAAGAAGAAGAAGAAGAAGAAGAAGAAGAAGAAGAATTACAAAGAATTGCGAAGAAGAAGAATTGCGAAGAAAGAAAGAAGAAGAAGAAGAGAAGAAGAAGAAGAAGAAGAAGAAGAAGAAGAAAGAAGAAGAAGAAGAAGAAGAAGAAGAAGAAGAAAAATGAGAGAGGAAAGAGGAGAGGAGGGAGGAGAAGGAGGAGCAAGAGGAAGTGGGAGAGAAGGAGGAGAAGAAGAAGTAGAAAGAGGAAGATGACTTGTCATTTATCTGTATCTTAGGTAAATAGATGCAGTAGATACTAGTTATCTGAAACTGCGTGCTTCCTCTCGGACAGAAATTACCGTCGTCGCTTCATATGTGATATCAGTGCTTAACATCCTTTAATAATTATACCCGAATAATGCCGAATGTTGGCCGCGTGATCATTAGTCACTGTGCTATACCTGACGCAACACACATTAACACTCACCAATCTTGCTAGTATTGCCAGGTAATTGCTGTCTGCGGTTCTATGACGGACGTGTCCTTGGGTCAGCAGCAGCAGCAGCGGCAGCAGCAACAGCAGCAGCAGAGCAGCAGCAGCAGCAGTCATTAGAAGCATATCCCCTTACCTGTTCCTGTCCCTAACGAGGCCACAGCGGGCCGTGGCCTGGGGCAAGGGAACACATGTATACACCCACACATGTTGTCATGACCCAGTAAAGAGTCCTGCATGTTGGTGGATTTGTGTTACTTTTCTTTAGGTCCATTTCATGTCAGCTACAACCCAATACTCCCCAGTGGGGGATGTGGAGGGAGGCCCTCATGAAAAATAGCACCCCCTACCTTCTAGAAATCCTGTGCTAGGAATTCCCTCTTTTTTATCCTTCTTCTTTGTTTCTGTCTTGTTCCTTTTTTCTTCCTGTCACCCCCTTCTCGTCTATTTTCTCTATTTTTCTGCTGTTCTTTTTTTTTTTTTTTTTTTTTTTTAGAAAGATTTGAAAATAACAATTATCCACCATGCACAGGTCGGATGCGCTGGGCCTGACTTGTCAGGTGTTTAATGGCAGCGCGACGCATTTTCACTCGTAATATAAACAACTGTTGCCGTCTCAGCGCTCGACAACAAAGAAGAAAATAACCTAACTATAGTCATTTTGACTAATTTCTATTTGCAAATACTGAGTCTGCCTTCTTAGTTCAGTTTGAGGAGCAGTCATGTTCCTGTTTATGGTTTGTACTATGTTTTAGTGTTTGTCATAGAAATGTTGGTAGCAGTGAAGTAATAAAAATGGTTAAGACTCCAGGCATTACACAACAATCCGATAGAGCTTTTGATTATTGTGGAAAGACAATGCAGATGATGTCTGCAGCAAAATATAGCACGCCAGGGAGTACTAAACACTGATTTAGTTACTAAAAAGCAAAACTCAAAAGCAACCCACCATCCCCACCCCCACCCCAACAAGACCCAAAATAGCAACGGTTCAAACCTCTAAAAAGGCATGATTC
>CM060332.1:38961844-38964344 GCA_030674155.1 Stramonita haemastoma
GCAACAGCACCAAACAGCACCAAACAGCACCAAACAGCAACAGCAACAAACAGCAACAGCAACAAACAGCAACAGCAACAAACAGCAACAACAACAAACAGCACCAAACAGCAACAGCACCAAACAGCAACAGCAACAAACAACCCCTGTAAACCAGACAGAGTAGCAGGAAGTCGTAACCACACCCTTCAAAATCCCCAAACCAGGACGTTCAAGATACAACCGAACTACCCTGTCTCACGGATGGCTATAGGTCACCCTGCACCCCTGAATCCAGGTGCGGCCTCATTAGGGACAGCGCCAGGTAAGGGGAGAGGTGTTCAACACACCGCGAGGGCTGATAGGTCAAGGATAATGCCGTCACTGGACTCCGGACACTCTTGGGCATGGCTGACCTGGCCACAGTGTCTGGTTTTGCAGGAAATATGTCCGTCACTGGTGATACGGGGGTTGTCTACACGGCAATGCAGCCCTCACTACCGGTGTAACACGCTCAAAACACTACCGTGCAATAAAGACTACTGTAGTGGTTTTGGCGTTAAGGCTTTCATGCCATAACCATTACCGTAGTGACTTTTGCACTTGCTGTAAACACTATCTTAGTGACTTTGGCGATACGCTATGAACACTATCACTAAGCTAAAACACTTACCGCTTACGAACACTTTTTTTTAATATCAAATACTAAGAAGGAAGGTGGCAGGATGTTTAAGGCGTTCGCTTGCCAACAAGTAAATCATGAGGTCCTGGGTTCGATTCCCAGCCTCGCGTAGGAGGCGTAGCCAGAAATAGTGTTTTTGGCGTGTAGGCCTGTGCTATAAACACTACTGATAGTGCTTTCAGTGCTTTCAGCGTTGCCAAAATGACTATGGTAGTGTTTCTTGCATAGAGTGATTTTGGCATAGGTCAATAATCATAATAATAATAAAGACAGAAAATCAATGTGGGTTGATTTGCATAATATGGTTATATTACTGGTGGGAAGTCGTTTCTTCACACTGTTTTTGTCTGCCATTTGTTTACATTAACTACATTTGTCAGCTTGACTCATATCCTATCATTTTTTATTTCTGTCTCTGTCGCTGTTTCTGTCTGCCTGAGTTTTTGTCTATTTTCCTGTCTGTCTGTCTGTCTGTCTGTCTGTCTGTCTGTTGTCTGTCTGTATGTGTATGTTACTCATACAGATGCTGATAATGATGATGATGATGATGATAATGATGATGTGTGTATTTGTGTATGTGTATTGTGTGTGTTTTCTTTTCTTTCGAAGATAATGCAGTAAGCACTCATGTGCCCTTTTGCAACCAGTCCCCGTGTACATACAGTTTTGTAAACTTTGTCATCCGTTCTCACGGCATAACATGGCCCACTCTTCTGAAAAGTGGTATAAGCTTTAACATGTATGCAAGATGCTCTGCCTGCGTTCGCAAATAGGACCTAAGTTTATAGTTTCAGTCGGTGTGTGTGTGTGTGTGTGTGTGTGTGTGTGTGTGTGTGTGTGTGTGTGTGTGTGTGTGTGTGTGTGTGTGTGTGGTGTGTGTGTGTGTGTGTGAGAGAGAGAGAGTAGAGATAGAGATAGAGAAGAGAGAGAGAGAGAGAGAGAATAGAGAGAGTAGAGAGAGAGATAGAAATTGAGAGATAGAGAGAGAGAGAGAGAGTAGAAATAGAGATAGAGATAGAGAGAGAGATAGAAATAGAGATAGAATAGAGAGAGAGAGATAGAGAGATAGAGATAGAGAGAGAGATAGAAATAGAGAGAGAGTGGTGCGGCGGGGGGAGGGTACCGGTGTTATCCTAATGGTTAGTGTTGCGCGCGTTATCTAATGAGACGCGTTTCCGAGGACTCCCCCCCCCCCCCCCTAGAGTTTTAGCATCTGTGCCGACTCCACTCCCCCAAAAGTCCTTCAGATGAGACTATAAACCGATGTGTGGTGAGCAAATGCATGCATGACATCTTGCCTACACTCTATAACCAGTTACACCTTTAAAAAGAGTAGGCCATTTTATGCTCGGGAGATTGAACGGCGAGACTCTAAAAATATACATGCACACAGATGTCATGTTTGGTCATCATCTTCACAGTCGGAATGCTGCTACTGTAATGATGGGCAATGGAAGTACCATACACAACATCTCATCATTGGTGAACATCAGAGCTCTTTAGCCAAGGAACAGAAAACGACTTTTATTATAATTTGAGAATATATCCCCTAGTGTGGCCTCATTAGATACATAGACACACACACAGACTCACACAGACACATAGACACACAGACACACAGACACATAGACACATAGACACAGATAGACAGACAGACAGACAGACAGACAGACACACAGACAGACACACACACACACACACACACACACAAACACACACACACACATACTCACACACCCAACACATACACCCCCCCCACACACACACACACACTCACACCCCCCAACACACAAAGACACCCACAACCTAAACTCACCTACTGAACCACCACCCTCCCCC
>CM060332.1:38969344-38984344 GCA_030674155.1 Stramonita haemastoma
CACACACAACGCGCCGCGCGCACGCACACACACACACACACACACACACACACACACACACACACACACACACACACACACAAACACTCACACAAACACTCACACACACACACACACACACACACACACACACACACACACACACACATACAACAAACACACACACACATACAAACACACACACACAAACACTCACACACAAACATAAACACACACACACACACACAAACACACACTCACACAAAGACATATTTCAAACGCTTTTTTGTGTTGAAGTCGGTTTTATTTGCTTTAAAAAATTCCGGTTCAAAAGTGAGACAAGATCTCATAACTGAGATTGGACATCTGATTCATTTTCTGATGTTACGAGGCACCTGTGTTACGTTTTGCTGGATTCCTTCCCATTGTGGTATCTATTTTAATGAAATAGTTGACAACGTAGCAAAATGTGGAGCAAAGCACACTGATGGGTCCTACAGCATTAATGTCCCCTTTATCTGTTCATGAGGGCTATAGCATGCTACAAAATGCATGTTGGAAACATTTTAAAAAGAAACAAAGTATTGGTTCTCACCAGAATGATGATGTAACCCATTTATTATCTTTTGATAAGATCAAATGCCGTAACTCTCATGAATATAGAAATGTTGTATCTCTTATTTATAGATTCAAGCTAAATGCTTTTAGATCGAAATTTTTAAAAAAAGCAACATGTATCTGTGGCGAAAATATTACAATAAGTCACATTCTTTTAGAATGCAGAGATTTGAAAAACTTTTTACCATTTTTCACATACGTTTGTATAGAGCAAATTCTAAAAGACATTTCGCTAATGACAGAAATTGTATTGTCATTAAGTCATAGTCCTATTATCAGGTTTTTATAGTTTAATGGGGTTTTTTGTTGTTTTTTTTTAACTAGTTATATGAATTGCAAAGTTAGTGTTTAAGATGTTATTTCTGTCTTTTTACTATTCTTGTTCTATTGTTTTAATTTTTGGTTCTTATAGTTGTTTAATGCAGAAATTTAGCTATGTGCTCATCCCAACCCCCCCCCCCCTCCCACCCCCTCCATACACACACTCACTCACTCATATACACTTTCCCGTCTGATATCACTATTTAGTGGAAGGACGTTAAACTGAAGAACTAACTAACTAACTAACTAACTAACTAACTAACTAACTAACTAACTAACTAACTAACTAACTAACTAACTAACTAACTAACTAACTAACTAACTAACTAACTAACTAACACACACACACACACACACACACACACACACACACACACACACACACACACACACACACACTCATACACACTCCTTGATATCGACAACAATAGTTTCAGGACATTGGGTCAAAAATACTGCAACCCCCTCCCCCCCCCCACACACACACATTTCCGCAAACAGAAATCACTGATAGCCACCCACGCATCATTCACCCTCCCCCCATCATCCACTTAAACCCCCCCCCCCCCACCACCACCATCCTTTTTCTTTGAAGTAGACACCAGGTTTGTAAATGTAACTGCCGCCTTTGATTTCGCCATTTATGAGGCCCCAGAAAGAATCAATCTTATTTAGCTAATTCCTCTCTTTCTCTCTTCTCCTCCTCCTCTTTCTCTTTCTCTTTTTCCACTCCTCCCCCGCTCTTTCTCTCTTTCCCAATGACCGTGTTGTTCTTTGTCCGGCATAAGAATAACCCCCCGATGAAACAAGAGAAGCCTCTGGAAGAGGTTTCTGCATCACGTGACCCAGTAATGTGGTCACATGACCAGATTTGCTAAAGGAAGGGAGCGGTGCGTTGGGCAAATGGCGTGTTTCTTGTTGAGGAATTAATGGGGTGGGTGGGTGGACAGTCTTGTTTGGGAGAGAATTTGATCTGTCTTGTCTTTCTTTCTGTCCATCTGTTTGTCTGTTTGTGAGTTGTTTGTATACTTGTCTGCGAGTCTCTCTCTGTCTATGTCTCTGTCTGTCTGTCTGTCTGTCTGCCTGTCTGTCTGTCTGTCTCTCTCTATCTCTCTTTCTCTCAATCACTCACTCACTCACTCACTCTGTGTGTGTGTTTGTGAGTGTGTGTGTGTGTGTGTGTGTGTGTGTGTGTGTGTGTGTGTGTGAGTGTGTGTATGTGTGTGTGTGTGTGTGTGTGTGTGTGGAGAGAGAGAGAGAGAGAGAGAGAGAGAGAGAGAGAGAGAGAGAGAGAGAGAGAGAGAGAGAGAGAGAGAGAGAGAGGAGAGAGAGAGAAGAGAGAGAGAGAGAGAGAGAAACAGAGACAGAGACAGAGCGAGCGAGAGAGAGAAAACACTGAACAGATTTAATGTACATTGGCCTTGGGCCACAATACATTGGTTGGGCTTGGGGTATACCAATGGATTCTTTCATATCATTGGTAAAGCAAATGCACAAATAAAAAATTATTTATAATTGATTGAAGAAGAAAACACACATTTACTCTTTTTCCTGATTATAGACCTCAAATCAACCATAACCTCATCACAGAAAGACTATGAATTTTAGGAAAAATAATGCATATTGAGTTCATATCAAACAAAACAGTTATTCAATAAACTGCTTGAGCCAACGAGAGAGAGAGAGAGAGAGAGAGAGAGAGAGAGAGAGAGAGAGAGAGAGAGAGAGAGAGGAGAGAGAGAGAGAGAGAGAGAGAGATATGGATGTTGTGTGTGTGTGCATGAGAGAGACAGGCAAGGCAAGGCAAGGCAAGGCAAGGCAAGGCAAGGCAAGGCAAAGTATTTTATTCGAGGATAATAGATAAGCACTCGTGTGCTTTTTTACATCCAGTCCCCGCCCTTTTCAGGGATACATCAAGTTGAAAAGATACTAAACAATGAAACTTTACGCAGTACCGCAGAGAGAGAAAGGAAGAGAGAGAGAGAGAGAGAGAGAGAGAGAGAGAGAGAGAGAGAGAGAGAGAGAGAGAGACAGAGACAGAGACAGAGACAGAGACAGAGAGACAGAGATACAGACAGAGAGACAGACAGAGAGACAAAGACAGACACAGACAGACACAGATAGACAGACAGACAAATAGACAGACAAATAGACAGAGACTGATAGATAGACAGACGAAGACAGACAGGCAGAGAATATAATTGGTGACAGTGGTTACGTTCTTGCTGCAAGGTTACCTTACCCAAGACACTGAGCTTGAAGCATTCACTGCCTGCACTGGCCACTCCTGAGGATATAGGAATTAAGCCAAGTCAAGTAAACACTTACAAAAGAAAAATAGCTTATATCATTTGCGCGATTTAGTTTATGCGTACAGGGATTCCTCAATTTGCCTCAACTTATCATTAACACATCATTTAATACACCATAATTGCCTACAATAGGGTAGAACTGTCTGCAAGATGTATGGTGAAAGCAATTTTTAGAAATAAGACACCAGATTCTGTCTATCGTATTTATGATAAGTGTGTAAACCATCATTATAATACATTTGAGAGTATTTCAAATTTTGACAAAGTCTCCAATTGGAATAATTATAGAATTGCATTATCTGTCAAGAGCAGAGTTAAGCGAAATACTTTAAGTAAATGTAGTAGAGAAAGTAAGAAAAACGTTTCAGCTGGTGACAACTATTGTCATAGCAGGGGTTAAAGAATGAACAGCTAAAAAAGAAAATGCATTTCAGCAGAATACTATACCGACAATGTTTGTGTGATGTAGATTTTGATCTCAGAAAAGGTGGCTACTTATTCTAAGAATCTTCTGAAATTTATTTCCAGGGTAGGATTCAGGTAAAAACAAAAAATCACAATTAAAAAAATCATTGAAAATGCAAAATCTTTTGAAAAACAACCCGAGTAAGAAGTAAGACAGCATGAGTTTTGCTTTATTATATCGTACAAAGTTCCAAATTAAAATGTCTACTCTCCGAAAATATGGCTGCCTACATAGCAAGGTATCTAAAACCGTCATACACGCACACTTCTTGTCTAGGGTGTACATTTTTTTTCTAGATTTTTTTTCTAGTAATTTCTAGATGTGATGAGTGAAACAGAATGAATATTCTATGCGATCGACAATGTGTTAAGTTGGATGATACATAAAAACAAGTACAATAGATTACTATGTCTTATACTTTTCATCAATCTATGTGCAAGGAAACAACACAGAAAATCAGTTTAGTAAACCTGAATAGGGTTTACACCAGATTTTATTCATCCACAACACTGTATATCACCAGTACGTGAATGTATACACAAGCAATGCTATACATCTGAATATCAAGACTGCAGTGTAGTTTAAGATAAAAAGATCAGGACTACAAATTACAAACATTTAGAATATGAAATCTTGTACTAAATCTGAAAGCCAAGGATGCAAAACTCAATGATGAAGCTTATTAACTTCTTTGACCATTCCCCTCAGCTGACTGGCTGGAGACCCTTTCAATTAACTCAGTGCATCCTGTGTACCCCCTCTCCCCCCCCCCCTCCCCCCCGCCGTTTGTCGTCTTTCTCCTTTTCTTCTGAACAGGAATAATGGCAAAGACAACAGGCACCACGGGTATCACACGCATCTAGGATTTCACCATTCACCAAGGCCGCAGGACTAATCAGCCCCATTCAGAAAATCAGACCCCACCCCGTTCTCCGTTATGATCTGGCCAAGCGATGGACAGATGGACCAAGGAGACATTTTGGAAGCCGTTTCTGGATCCGTGACAAAGATAATGACGTCACAGGGCCCAAATGACAAGCGGGATGAATGCCAGGCTTCTTGTTCCCTCCTTGTTAGGTGGAATTAAAGGAATCTTGGTTCTGCTTGATTTCACCGACTGTTATGGATGTTTGTGCCAACGTTTGTGTGTGTGGATGTGCGTGCTCATATATATGAGCACACACATGGTCCACACACACACACACACACACACACACACACACACACACACACACACACACACACACACACACACACACACACACACATTATATATATACCTATTATATACATACATACATTTATATATATATATATATATATATATATGTATATATTGTGTGTGTGTGTGCGTGTGTGTGCGTGTCTGCGCGCGCGCGCGTGTGTGTGGTATTTCACAAAGTAAAATGATGACTTTAACATAGTAACACATCAAAAGCATTATAGGCCAACAAAGTCAAGTGCATATATCCCTGTTATATTACAGTGCTCTTCTAAAAGAGAGTTAGCTTAAGTTCAAAAAGAAAACTTAACCGAGACAGAAAGATTCAACTCAATAAACACAATGCAAGGAAAATACATTTTAATGCAACACACTATGTCACAACACAAGGAACACAACACGGCACAACACACTGCAAAGCAGCACATCTTAATGCCAATTCCTGCTTCACTAGAGTGCAATGGAGTAAATTCAGAAAGAATGCCATTCCAAGAGCAGCGTTCCCCTCACGATCCCAGTCATCACACAAGATGGAACACCAGGAAATGAAGAGCTCCACAGGGGTTCTCTTGGCCCTAATGGAGCAGCCAGCTCTCCCTCTTCGTTTCCTTGAATCTGTGCGGGCAAAAAAGATGTAATCATATGATTCTTCTTTATGGAGGGAGGCAACACTTATTCTTGCCATCCTGTTTTCCACAGCGTTAAGTCTTAAAGCTGGACACATCTGCTTCTTACCGATTTTGTCCCGTGCCCACACCTCCCTACTTCTGCCTCGTTATTTTCGATGGCTACATCAGCGTAACTCAGAACAAGGCGGAGATGAAGAGGACAGGAGGCGGCGTGGTACAGGAGCATTTAGCTGGTAAGAATCTTCCCCCTGGAAAATAATGAAATGGCTCCAGCAACGAGTTGAGAGATTAGAAACTGTGGATAACATGGCGAAGAGTTAATGCATTTCAGAATTTATTAACAATGTATAGTTTTGTTTTTTAATTTTTTGTTAAAAAACAAGGTCATAAACACAGGCTCTCTTCCTTCGTCCATTGCGTAGTTTCTCTTTTGGCTGGAGGCAGGAACAAAGGCTGGTCTGTTTTCAGGTGGGTGACTGGTTGTTTGGAGGAAAAACTGTTGTAGATTGCTGCTGGTTACAAAACCCCTTTAAGAATAGAAGTACGCGCTGTTTGAATCATGATGATATACTTGAACATTCAAACATTTAAAAACGGAAGCACCAACTTTGACAAAGTAAAATTCTAAGTGACATCATACTTGATTGATCAGATTAACGTGGGAGTGTTGCATGTTCACCAGAAATTCAGTTGAAAATTAAACTCTTGACAGGAAACCATCAAAACAAGATTTCAGACATGATTGTGTTTGGACATGGAATGTTTAAACAAGAAAAAAAAGTGAGAACAGCCCAATGCTATTGACAACCAGATTAACAATTTGTGGAAATGCAGAGTTCATTAGTAAACCTTTTACCTGCTCTGTTGCAATCCAAAAGATATTCAAAAGTGGAATTACTGATAAATGAAGACACACTGGCATAAAAATGTGAAGCATTCACATTGTTTGACCTTATGATATGCATGTAAAAGTATTTGAACAAGTGAACCCCTCAAAAAGGAAAAACATACTGAAACTTTTAATTCTACATAAAGTGTACACAGCATCAAAGCTTTTCAATCTTTCGGATAAGACGATAAACCAAGGTCCCGTGTGTTACGCATCATTATTTAGCGCACGTAAAGGAACCCACGGCAACAAGAGGGTTGTCCATGGCAAAAGTCTGTAGAAAAAAGCCACTCTGATAGGAAACAAATACAGTTGCAGACAGGATAAAGAAAAAAAAATAATGGGTAGGCGCTGCACTTGTGGCGACGCGCTGTCCCCGGGGAGAGCAGCACGAATTTTACGCAGAGAAATCTGCTGTGACATAAAGTGGTATAAATGAATAAATAAATACATAAATAAAACTCAATGCCTCTGGAGGTTTGCACACGGACAAAATCAAATAAATGAAAAAGAAATTTGGCCAAGGCCAAAATATTAATATTTTTCTTTTATTTCGAGGATAATGGAATAAGCCTTCGTGTGCTTTTTTTTTATTTTTTACATCCAGTCCCCATGTATGTGCAGTTTTTGTAAATTTTGTTATCCTTCCCACCAGCAGACAATGACCTACTCTTCAAAAATCCGAACGGGTTTTAGCGTGTGCCCATGAAGTTCTGCGTGCGTTCTCACACGGGATCTCAGATTATAGTCTGATCTGAAGGACTTTTGGGGAGAGTGGAATCGGCAATGATGTTAACTCCAGAGAAAAAATCCTTTTGAACGAGATTCGAACCCAGGTAAGCAAATCACGAACGCATCACTCTGACAATCAGGCTTCCCTGTCCTCCAGTTTTGGGTGAAAGCAACTTTCAAGGCCTATAATAAATGAAAGGGTTCTGTGCTTTTCATTGTTATGTTGAGATTGTCTCTATCCATAACAAGCTCTTAGCATAGCCAACAGTAATCAGTGAAAGAAAAAAATCCTCTGGAACTGGAGTATGGCCTCCTGTATGGCAAAGTACTTGAAAACGACAACTCACATACACATTTCTCATCCAGTCTGTACTTATTGCCTTAGTGGGATTTCCAGTTTGATTAATGAGGCAAAGTGCATATTCTGAATTGCCTCAGGCATAAAGCTAGAGAACACCCAACCGTAACAAAACTAAAAGAAAAATCATACAAGCACACTTATCTGGAGTGATCAATGAGTACTATAAAACAACAGCAAATCAACATTGCCCCAAAGTCTTGGAAAATCTGAAAGCAAACAATACAAAAGCAACCATGCCAACACATTGGATTAACTTCCATGCACACCACCAATAGCTGTCTGGGTTAGAAAAAACAGAGAATAATATTGATAATAATGTGCACCTTTTTCTCCCCTCCAGCCATCTTTTTTTCTGGTCTTCATTTCTTGTTATAGTTTCTTGAGCAGTAAGTAATCCACTGCCGGCTTGCTAGGCCTGTCACAGCTTCACCAGAGCCCCGTTAGCCAGCTTGACCTGTTTCCACCTTCCACGACCAGGACGAGGGGCTGGGCTTTAGAACTTCGGTATGAAAATCAGCACCAGCAGAACCCAGACCATGAAAGTAAGCAGAACACCTGGCCGCCTCAACATCAACATCAATGGGAAAGCTCTGAAACAAGTCAGCGAGTTCAAGTACCTTGGGAGTATATTCACAGAAGATGGACGTCTCAACAGAGAGATCGAGACAAGAATTCAAAAGGCCAACAACATCAACTATCAGCTTGCCCCACTCTTAAAACACCCCAACATCCACATCAAGACCAAAGCCAAACTCTTTGAGTCAATATTTTGACCAACCTTGATCTACCAGAGCCAGACATGGAGCCTTACCAAAAGTCTGGAAAGAAAGATCACCACCTGCGAGATGCGATGTCTAAAGAGAGCCGTCAATAAAACCAGACGTGACCATATCAAGAACACCAAGATCAGAGAAATGGTTGGAACAATACCGATTCTCCACTACATCCAGCAGCAGAGAATCAGATGGTTTGGACACCTGACACACATGTCACCTCATCAGCTTGCCAGTAAAGCGTACAACATAAGAATGTCCGGGTACAAGCCAAGAGGAACACCGAGGAAGACCTGGATCGAGGGTGTAAAAAACCCCACTGAAGACCCCACAACATACCACCCACCCAGGCCTTCAAACTTGCCGCTGATAGAAAGCTCTTTCTCCCCTCCACACCCTAGATAGTGCAAGAGGACGAAAGTAAAGTAAAGTACAGTACAGTACAGTACAGTACAGTACAGTACAGTACAGTACAGTACAGTACAGTAAAGTAAAGTGAGTCATTTCTTGGGAATAGAGAATGATGACAAAGAGAAAAACTACCACTAGTAACACACACACACACACACACACACACACACACACACACACACACACACACACACACACACACACACACACACACCCTTTGATATAATCAGTCATGAAACCAGCTGGAGTAATCAGTTCCCAATCAGCCAACCCCCATTCCTCGGGTTTCCCAATGATGATGTCATCAGGAACAAGTATGACAAAGCCAGGAACATTCCGGAAGGGTTTTTGGGTCACGTGACAAAATAATGACGTCACAAGACCTAAAGGATGGCTGCAATGAACTTGGCGTGGTTGTTAACAGTTTTTGAGAGATTCTCCATAATTCTTAGATTTCCACTGATGGATTTTTTTGTATTGAGGTCAGTGCAAGACGTGTGTGTGTGGTGTGTGTGTGTGGTGTGTGTGTGTGTGTGTGTGTGTGTGTGTGTGTGTGTGTGTGTGTGTTCAAATGGTCACTGGCCAGATTCTGAGTGAAATGTACCCATAGAAAAAGAAATCTATCTCAGCATACAAACTGAACATGGGAAATACTGCAATGTGATGATGCACTGTAACAGAAAATCATCTTGAATTTTCCACACAGATATCCGCTTGAACACAATACAAAATAAGACAAATGGAGTAAATGCAATAGGATCCAAAACAAAAGAAACACATTACACAGTACGCTGCAGCACAATACATTGCTGTACATATCAATACAACGCAATACAAATTGATCAAAACGATACAACAGAACCTGTTACCAAACTAACCCCACACTCAATTGTCGAATACTTTACCGGAGTTTCTTGATTTTTAAAATTTTTATAAAAAAGCTTAGTGTCCCATAACGTATGTGGTCGTAGGGGAGCGAGGCATCAGAGGACCTCAGCTTCTGTAGGGGCCAGCATACTGAGGGCGGAGCCCATCTCCTCTCCCTCGCTGCTTTACCTTCCTAGACCCTAAAGAAGTCAGGTACCCATTTACAGCTGGGTGAACTGGGAGACTGCACTGAAGCCAAGGCGCACAAACGGTCACCCATCTAATCGGTAACCATGCTCAATTCTGCTTAGCATTAGCTGGAGGAAAGCGAGTGCTGTGACCACTGAGCTTTTAGTGGTGAAATCTGGAGAGTGTTTTCTTGTCCACTGTCCTGTCATTCTGTCAGATGTAAAAACATTTATTTATTTATTTATTTTAATCTTTTATATCGAGGATAATAGAATAAGCACTCATGTGCTTCTTTCATCCAGTCCCCGTGTGTGTGCAGTTGTGTAAATACTGTCATCTGTTCCCACCGGCACACGATGGCCTACTCTTACGAAAAGTGGAACAGGATTTAACGTGTAAACAAAATGTTCTGCGTGCGTTCGCACACAGGGCCTCGGTTTACAGTCTCATCCAAAGATTTTTGGGGAGAGTGGAGTCAGCACTGATGTTAACTCCAGGAGAAAAACCCCCTCCAACGGAAATCGAACTCGGGTCATCAAATTGCCAGCACAAGGTTCTGACCATTAGGCTATCCGTCCCTATCATGATGTGAGCGGTGCCGAAGGGTACTTAGCCCAAATACACCCGCCATCTTTCGCTCCATGTTTTTTTAACATCAGTGCCTGCATAAGTGTAGTCATGGATTTTTCTCTTAGGGAGCAAAAACTGCCTATGCAAAGAAAAAAAGTTAAAAAAAGAGAAAAAAAACACCCTCAAAACAAACTACCCGTATCTTTCTATTTTCATGGCTGTTTTTGGACTCGAGGCATTTTCTTCTTCAGATCAGCTGCTGTCTTCTTGACTCCCACTTTCTTTCTCCTCCTGCAAGTTATCTTTATGTTCCTATCACTACAAATCAAGACGTGGCTAAAACAAAAAAAAAGTGTGAGAGTTTTGGGAGCAGTATGAGAACATGCCGTTGATGGGAATCTGCTCGTGAACATAATGAAATGGATCCAGGAGTGGGTCCAGTGATTAGAAAATGCCCATTAACGTGTAAGGGTGTGATGTATTTGGTAATTTTGTTCCCTGGTGTTCATGTTTTGCTTTGTTTCAGTTTCTATTGGCATTGTGTAAACATTTTTTTCTCCACTGTTTTCAACGCAGTCTCTCTGTCTGTCTGTTTGTTTGTCTGTCTGTCTGTCTGTCTGTCTGTCTCTCTCTATATATATATCTCTATATATCTCTCTCTCTTAGTTTGTTGTTGTTGTTGTTTTTTCTTTTCTTGCTTGGCCCAGAGGGATGGTTGTAAAAAAGCATGTTTGCTTATGCCATTACCTTCTTTAAATAAAATTCATTCAATTCAATTCAATTCAATTCTCTCTCTTCAGGTGAAAAGAAATGCTAATATATTTTGAGACTAAATAATTGCTGATGCGGTTGTCTATGTGTAAGAATAGCAGCAGCGTGAACAATAGCATCAACAACACCAACAGCAGCAGCAACAACAGACAGAAAACTTCAATTTGTGAGTGTATAGCACAGCATGATATGAACAATAGTTGTAAGCAGCCCCTTTCCTTTAAATATCATCATCCCCATTCGTGGGGATTTTTTGCCACAGTTCTGTTAGGTACGAACTTTAAACCTTCGAATAAGTCTCATGTGCGATGGTACGCAGAACATCTTGCACACACGTCAAAATCCGTTCCATAGGCTATTGTACACCGACAAAAAAATCCAAAAAACAAAGACCCCCCCTCCCCCCCCCAAGAAAACAACCCATTCTAGGTATACCCTTTGTTGTAATGAACTTCTCCAGTTTGCCCATATTGTGGGGACGCCCATCTCATCGCACTCACTGCTTTACCTTCCCTGACCCTACAGGGGGCAGGCACCTACTCACAGCTGGGTGAACTGGGGGACTGTATGTACTGAAGCCAAGACGTGCAAACGGTCACCCATCAACTTGGTAACCAGGCTCAAGGCTGCTTAACCTTAGCTCAAGGAGAGCCAGTGATCTGACCACTGAACTATCCCAATGGAATGAAGGAAAAAGAGAAAGACTCTCTGCTCTGAAGACTGCTCCAGAAAGAGTTCACGGATATATGAAAAAGTCTTCTTCATCTTCTATCCCGCAGTCTATTTAGACCGTAGGGGCGCCACAGAAGACCTCGCAACCAGCTCTCTCCATTTCCCTCTGTCCTCGACCTTTCTCATGGTGTCACTCAGCCTGAGGCCCGTCCACTCTCGGATGTTGTCCTCCCATATCTTTTTCTGCCTGAAAAAGTGCTACAACCTTAATATCTACCCTAATGTTTGTCGTGATCAAATCGCTTTGACGATGGCTCTTTCACGCGCACAAGACGCATTTACTATGTGGAGACTTGTTAATTACTCGCTATAGATTACTACCCCCCAGCTGTCATTTACAGTCTGATGGAACAGATTAAAAAAACAAACAGGCGTCAGACGACATCCCAATTAAGAACCTGTCGCTTTCTGGGTGGGTGTGTAAATCCCACTGTCCAGAGCCAACACTATGTGAGCGTGTCTTTGATTTTATCATTGCTATTTTAACATGTTATGGGATACTTTTTTTTGGTCAAAATGATGCAGAAACTTAGCCCTGTACACACACCTACATGTCCATGAGTGTGTGTGTGTCTGTGTGTGTGTGTGTGTGTGTGTGTTTGTGTGTGTGTGTGTGTGTGTGTGTGTGTGTGTGTGTGTGTGTGTGTGTGTGTGTGTGTTTTGTGTGTGTGTGTGTGTGTGTGTGAAGAAGATTCCAGGTTAATTTTTTTTCAAGTCAAGCGTTGGTTATTGGCATTTCCTCACCAACTGAAGAGTCTAAAGCAAAATATTCAGTTTCGTTGTCTAGAAACTATGTTTTTGAAATAATAGCAATTCGAATTTAAAACATGAATCAGCTGCAAGGAACTTTTAGTTTTATTGTTTGTCACAAACACTCTATCTTGATCAGATAGATCAGAAAATTTGGACCTTTGGGGTGATTCAATGATTGGACAATAAGGCCAAAATACTGCAACTGCAAAACAGATGCCAAAACAGGTCATGGATTTTACACGACAAAAATGTGCTTTGAACCTACACACCTTTTAACAAAAATCTGTATACCAATATACTTGACGTCATCGCATCTCGTGACGTGTTTTTTCAATTTGACATTGAAGCAAAGTGTTGTCAAAGTCATTGACACGGCTAATGGTAGCCAATCCCAACCTATCTTTGTTGAGGCAGTGAAGAAGACAGGCTATATATAGCGCAGCTTGGAGACGCTGAAGAAGCATTGTAGAAAAAAACCCACACCATTGTCGAAAAGATGTCAAAATTATCTCATAATGTGGGCAGTCATTAGGTTTTGGCAGGTAATAGGATCTCGTTGTGTGTGTGTGTGTGTGTGTGTGTGTGTGTGTGTGTGTGTGTGTGTGTGTGTGCGTGTGTGTGTGTGTGTGTGTGTGATTTTCATGCAAAAAACAAAAAAAAAACCTCTACCAGATTCATTATTTCAAAAGAAATATAAAGACAATTATTCTGTAATGGGAGGTAAGTTGTATTAATTATCACAGAAATAACCTCTGTCTGAAAATGTTGACATGCTGTTATCCCTGATCGTATCGTTGATATATTGCTTTTTGTTTTCAGTTTTGGGGTTATTCTCTGTTGCTATAATTGGAATTCCATATTTGAATTCATGTTTTCAATATTTCCGACTTTTTTGAAATGTTGAATTACAGACAGAATGGCAATGACAATGAGTCACCATGGGCAGTGTTCATTTGGTATAAAAACTTAGTCGTATTTAATAAGAATACTTTTATTTGTTTTGTAGCTATTTGTGCCAGAGTGTCTGCCTGTTCTTTCTCTTTCGGCGTTTCTATCCGTCTATCTGTGTGTGAGTGTGTGGTGAGAGAGAGAGAGAGAGAGAGAGAGAGAGAGAGAGAGAGAGAGAGAGAGAGAGAGAGAGAGAGAGAGAGAGACAGAGACAGAGACAGAGAGACAGAGACAGAGAGACAGAGAGATTCAGATTCATAATATTTTATTGCCATTAAAGTGTGTGTGTGTGTGTGGTGTGTGTGTGTGTGTGTGTGTGTGTGTGTGTGTGTGTGTGTGTGTGTGTGTGAGAGAGAGAGAGAGAGAGAGAGAGAGGAGAGAGAGAGAGAGAGAGAGAGAGAGAGAGAGAGAGAGAGAGAGAGAGAGAGAGAGAGAGAGAGTCCATGCGTGCGTGCATGTGTATAGAGATTCATGTATATCTGAATTCTTTTATTCCTTTATTTCTTTGCTTCAGATTTTAATTTTTCGCCTATAAATTTGCTTAGTGGCCTCTTTCTGAAAGGTTTTCTTCGTTTGTTTCTTTCTCGACTTCCTTTTTATCCATTTGTTCTTTCCCCTTTTTCGTGAAATTTTGGCTTTTTGACAGCCAACATTGTTTATTTTTATCAACGAAACAGGAAAAGAGCTGAAAGGCCTTGTGGGCAGCCACCAAATGGAACGTGCGATACCCGAGACTGGGGCTAAAAACCAGAGCATTCTTTTTATACCCCCTTCCAGTGTTATATCATTCTGATGTTTTGTAGGTGAGGGCCTTTTTATCTCCTTGTTTTGTTGCTACAAAGTAGGAGTAGCACCCACGCATAGAATTGCTGTATTTATTTCATTTTATATACCTTTTTTTCCTTCTTTTTTTTATAACTTCTTTGTTTCATGAAATTATATAATTATAATGCACACTTGCGTAAGTATGTACCCAAATACATTTATCTTACAGAAACATGTAAAGATAAAAAACAAGCAAAAAACAGAACACGAACAGACTCAAGTATTTATAAAGAAGTAAATACATGCACATGGAACTCCAAAGTGGTTGAATAGTATCACAGCTAGTTAGGAACTTGTGGGAGGTGCAGTGCATTAGGTTATGGATCACCTACCAGCTGGGATGATTTTCTCTTCTAAAATCCACATGTTAACAATATTTTTTCTTTTTGCCCCCCCCCCCCTCCCCCACCTCCGTCTCCACCTCCTTATCCACTTGTCAAATGCAGAGTTTACTGGTTTAGCCGTAAATAGTAGTGGCAGAAGAGGGAAATTTGATCGGGCGTGGATCATTGGTGAAGAGGTAACAGGGATCACTGGTCTAAAATTAACGTGGATTGTTGGTCTAGAGGTAGATCATTGGTCTAGAGGTAGATCATTGGTCTAGTGGTAGATCATTGGTCTAGTGGTATATC
>CM060332.1:38991844-38994344 GCA_030674155.1 Stramonita haemastoma
CTGTAGTGGCAGTGCAGGGCCCTTCTGGTCAGTGCCCTGATGCTGGCTGAACACTGACAACTCTCAGTGCACTGTCAGTCAGGCTTCGACATGTTCAGCAGAACAAGGCTGGCTAGATGCTGCACTGCTGTGTCACAAGATTCGTTCGTAAAAGTGGCTTAAAAACACAACATTTGAACGAACGTTTAGATTGCGAGGATGGTGTATCGGTGACCCTGGCAGAACACTTTCATTCACACAGCAAAAAGTCTTGGGTTTAAACGCAGTCCGAAGCTAGACTTTATACACGTTTTTATATATTCTAACCAAAAGTGGTTGTCTGGTTATGACTTGGGGGGGGGGGGGGGGGGGGGTAGGGGGCAGATGATAAATATCTACTGATATGCCGTTATGATTAAAAAAAATCAAACTGGCAGTGTGTCTGTTCCTGAGGTAGCCTGCCTGAATCACATGAAGGAACATCCGCCTGAACTTGACTTTTTCTCTTGTTGCCGTGTGCTCTTTTACGTGCCTTAAATAATCTATCTAACATACAGGGTCGTGGTTTATCGTCTTATCCGAAAGACTAGCACCCAGACTCATCCGGACTGGCACTCATGATCTAATGGATGGGGGAAAATTTGAGGCCAAGACGGGGTGCAAACCACTGCACACTTTCAACCCGCACTTTTTGCTTTCTAGGCATGCGTGTAACTACAAAAAGAGATAGATAGATAGATAGATAGATAGATAGATAGATAGATAGGTAGATAGGTAGATAGGTAGGTAGGGATAGATAGATAGATAGATAGATAGAGAGAGAGAGAGAGAGAGAGAGAGAGAGAGAGAGAGAGAGAGAGAGAGAGAGAGAGAGAGAGAGAGAGAGAGAGAGGGGAGAGAGAGAGAGAGAGAGAGAGGAGAGAGAGAGAGAGAGAGAACACTGAACACTGAAATGATTTAATGTACATTGGCCATGGACCACAATACATTTCATGGGCTTGGGATGTAATAAAGTGTTCATTCATATAACTGGCAAAGCAAAATGCACAAAAGGTTTGATTCATAACTGATCAAAGAAGCAAAACACACGTTATTCTAAATCATGATTATGACATTAAGCATAACCAAATCACAAAATTATGATGTTTCGGGAAAATTGTGGAAATCATGCACATCAATTACGTATCGAATCGTAACATTTTTTAATATACATCTTGAATTAGCATTGTCTTCCTTTTATTAATAGAGTGAAAAATATATCTTGACAAACTATGCCTGTACTCATCATTTGTTGCTTTGAACAGATCGGGCAAAGGTACGTTGATACACTCACTTAAGAACTTTTCTCTTAAGCCAGTGTATATGCAACATTCCCAAAGAAAGTGGGCTTCATTTTCAACTTTTGTTTTACAAAAAGGACACATTTTTTCTCCATCATTCTCACTATATCTATATACATTATTATTAAGGGGTAGAACATTAAATCTTGCTTGTGTGATTGCTACTCGAAAGCAGTAGACATCCATAGAGTTTATATACTGCTCTTTTACAAAAATACTTTTAAATGATCTGTAATGGTCATACCCATCTTTATCTCTTATAGTCCCATCCCATTCTTGAATGAACATATTATCTACTAATCTTTGCTTAAACATACCTAAGAAAAGTTTTACGATGACGATGAGAGGAAGAGAGAGAGAGAGAGAGAGAGAGAGAGAGAGAGAGAGAGAGAGAGACAGACAGACAGACAGACAGACAGACAGACAGACAGACAGACAGACAGACACACAGACACACAGACACACAGAACACACAGACACACAAACACACACACACACACACTCACACAGCACATACAGAAACAGAAAAAAGAGACAGACGGAGGCAAAGAGAGTTTCCAGCCAGCCAACCAGGCTAACCAGCCAATCATCCAGCCAACCAGCCAATCATCAAGCCAACCAACCAGCCAGCCAGTCAGAAAGACAGCAACCCACCTCCCCACCCCACCCCACCACGACCAAAGACAAAAGAGTGCCTTTCTAGCCAGCAGAACAAGCTTAATATTGTAATGCCTGGTAATGGGGTCCATCTGTTTGCCATGTCAGTCACCATTTGCCTCCCTTTCTCCGCCTTTCGAGGTAAGCTGAGGGGTTTGAAGAGCTTGTTGTCGGAGAGAAACAAACAAGGAAATCAATCAACATTAGCGCGGAATCGCTGGCATCACTGACTAATCTTGCGCAGTAATCATTTCTCCGTAATCTTGTTACGTCGGAAAGTGTTGAAAACACAGACAAAAGAAAAGAGGATCAGGGCTTGCAAAAAAACACACAAAAAACATACACAGTCACACAGACATTATGTATAGATACTGCCTGACAGCTTACACACACACACACACACACACACACACACACACACACACACACACACACACACACACACACACACACACACACACTCACACACACACACACACACACACTCACACACACACACACACACACACACACACACACACACA
>CM060332.1:38999344-39021844 GCA_030674155.1 Stramonita haemastoma
GCTGTGTGTGTGTGTGTGTGTGTGTGTGTGTGTGTGTGTGTGTGTGTGTGTGTGTGTGTGTGCTGTGCGCTTGTGCGTGTGTGAGTGTGTGTGTTTGTGTGTGTGAGTGTGTATATATGTGTGTGTGTGCGTGCGGCACGCACATGCCTGCAGGGTGTTTGGAGACTGTAGCTGAAATCTTTTGAGACTGTAGCTCATCCTATCACTCCCTCTCTATTCTCTCCCCACTCACGCTGCTCTCTTTGCTACCTCGTTCTCTCCTACAGCTGCCATGTGGCATGTGATTGCAGAGATTTGTATGGGCTCTGTGCATTTTACATACGTTTCTTTGTTTACTCGTGTTTGCTAGTTTGCCAGTATTACCTGATTTGTCTCTCTCTGCCTGACGGTTTGTTGGTCTGTCTGTTTGATTGACTGTCTGCCTGTCCTCGTATTTTTTATCTCTTGGAAATATGTAAACGTAGACATGATCATACTTTTCTAACTTGTATATTTTTTTGTAATTTGTATATTACCTAATAATTACAGCTGATTTCTCTGCATCAAACCCAGACTGCTCTCTAAGTGGAGAGCGTGTTGCCACAAGAGCAGCGCCACCCACCATTTTTTCTTGTCTGCATGTGTATTAAAAATTTTGTCTTACTGTGGGAGTGGCTTTTTTCTACAGTTTTCCAGGCTCAGTTCTCTTGTTGCCATGGGTTCTTTCACGTGCGCTAAGTGCGTGTTGCACACGGAACCTCGGTTTATCCTCTTATCCAAAAGACTAGCACCCAGACCACCACTCACATTCTAGTGGATAGGGGAAAATTCTGAGCACAAACAATGATTGAGCACAGACATTTTTTTTGTTTTCTAGGCAGGTGCGTTACCTCTTGACCATTAATCGACCACTTCCTCTGTTGACTAGCTGAATAAAGAAATTTATCACCAACACGCCCCCCTCCCTCCCTCCCTTACCCGAAAGAAAAACAAGAATATGGGGACAAGGACAGCATCCCCCCAACCCCCGCCCCGCCCCCGAAAGCGGAAAGAAAATAAGTAAAACGTTTCTTTTTTTTTGTTTTTTTTGTTAAAGTTTGCAAGCGTTGAAAAAAAAGTGTTTCAAGGAGTGTGTTCAAATGAGACCACTAGGGAATATAGACAGGGAAAGGAGTTTACCATCTTGATGTCTGTGATTGTCAGTCTGTAGGCTGGTCTGTCTGCTTGTTTGCCTTCTGTCTGTCTGTCTGTCTGTTTGCCTGTCTGTCTGTCTACAGTTCTCTTCCCTTTTACAACCCCAAATCTGGTGGATCAGAGGTCTAGAGGTAACGCACATACTTAGCAAAAAGGAGAAGTGCAGGTTTGATCCCAATTTGTGCCAGAATTTTTCCTCATTCACCAGACTTTGAGTGGTGGTCTGGGTGCTTGTCTTTCGAATAAAACGATAACCAGAGGTCCTGTGTGCAACACCTTCAGCGTATTTTAAAGAAAGTTGACCCTGACAAAATTTTGCTGGGAACTGCCACTCTGGTAGGAACACAAGTACACCATTATGCAGAAAGGAAAATAAATAAGTATATCGTTATGCAGAAGGGAAATAAAACATAAGTATATCGTTATGCAGAAAGGAAAATAAATAAGTATATCGTTCTGCAGAAAGGAAAATAAAAACAAAATGAGCGGCGTAGCCTATGTGGCGACGCGCTCTCCCTAGGTAGAGCAGTTTATTTTTCATGCAGAGGAATCTACTGTGTTTGGAAGAACTGCGCACTACTAAACAATACAAGTCTTTTGGCTCTTTGTTTCGAGTAGGTTTAATCCTTTATAAACATGGAACAAACATAACAGGATGAACATAATCAGCATAGCAACAACAAACAATCAGCTTGTATTGTGCTCAGTTACAACATCAACATTCACATGACCTACCATACAGTGACCAACAGAAGTAAACAGGGAAAATGCCTGAATAGAATAATAACAGCATTAACACGTACAGATAATGGAATGATTAACGATTTCTCCAAAAGACACGTTTATTGAATAAATAAACAAACGTTTGGAAAAACGCTAGGGTCCCTTACTGTGCGAACCTATCCAAAGAGTTAAGACATGAAAAGATAAATTATGATAAAAAAAAACGACCACAAGACACACACATAAGCAAACAGCAAGCTTTAAGATGAAATGAAGGAACAAAACAAACAAAGAAACAAGTAAACAGATAAAGGACTCAGTAAGCTAACACATAAACGAACAAACAAAACATCAAACACAACAAACAATCATCCAAAAGTAGACAAAGATGAGAGAGATTAATCAATTGTTTTTGCTGCATACAAACCCTTTCAAAGGGAACAGAAGATGATAAAAAATGAAACGTTATACAGAATTGAACCTTGTATCACACATAAGCAATTGCTGCTAATGTACTAATCTAAGCTTCCCAAATAAACCAGTCTTCAGAGAGAGAGAGAGAGAGAGAGAGAGAGAGAGAGAGAGAGAGAGAGAGAGAGAGAGAGAGAGAGAGAGAGGAGAGAGAGAGAGAGAGAGAGAGGGGAGAGAGAGAGAGAGAGAAACAAACCTCACACGCAAGAGCATACACACACACACACACACTCAAACACACACACACACACACAACACACACACACACACACACACACACACACACACCACACACACACACACACACCACTCAACGCACACACAAACACCATGCCAAACACACACACACACACACACACACACACACACACACCTACCCTCTCACTCCCCCCCTCTCCTCTCTCTCTCTCTCTCTCTCTCTCTCTCTCTCTCTCTCTCTCTCTCAGCACACACACATCCACACCCAACGTTGCACCAAACTAGTCAAATAACTAGTAACAAAAATCCTACACAGTGACCAGAAGCTAAAACGGACCATCTCTGGTGGCCAATGAGGAATTCTGTGACTGTGTTAGCATCTCCAATGGCCAGCCCCAAAGAACGCAATTAGGGAAAGATTTCTGGGCATTTTTTCTTTTCGACCGAGTTTTGGAAATCCGTGGGCTGGTTTTGTCCGCAGAGCTTTGAAGCTAAAAGCTCAAATCTGAGGTTAAGTAACTCTATTGTTTTAAGGATTCCTTTAAGGGATGACTTCCCTTTAACAAAATGGCTGACAACAATTTATTTTACAATATAAAGCAACAGAATAGATATCTTAGAGAACTGACAAATAAAGCTTCCGATTTCCCCCCATATACACAGATATGTTCACAAGTGCGTATAATAATGAAAAGTAAACACTCAGAAGATGAAAAAAATGGAATAAAACAAAAACGAAAGAGCATAGAGACAGGAAGGAAACTATGACTTCTAGTGAGGTAAGTTAAGCTATAAAGCTAAACACTTAACAGTACAAATCAGTCTAACAGTACTACTAGCCTTTCAACTCTGTGTGCTCTCATCCCATTTCCACCATAAAATGTCAATTCAGCTGACACCTTTCCGATACAGTAACAAACAAACTGATGCCACTGGTTTCCTCATATCATACCACCATCTTTACTCACACTTATTTCAAAGATGGCAGTATGGCATTCATGAGACGTCTCAAACAAAAAAAAGAAGAGGATGCTAGACTTGACGCCACCTATCACTTTGAAAAGCAAAACTCTTTTACTAGGAATGGAAGTTCACCAAAATAACTGGAACAGTGAGACTTAACGCCATTTCACCTTTCTGTTGGCAAAGTACTTACAGTGTTATGACAACTAAGACAAGATAAAGACTTTTCAATCACTTTTTTTTACATTTCAGTTTGAAAGAAAGAATGAAAAAAAACGAAAAGAAAGAAAGAAATGAAGGAAGGACACGGAGGAGGAGGAGGAGGAGGAGGAGGAGGAGGAGGAGGAGGAGGAGGAGGAGGAGGAGAGAAGAAGGAGGAGGAGGAGGAGGAGGAGGAGGAGGAGGAGGAGGAGAGAGAAGAGAAGAAGAAAGAAGAACAAGAAGAAGAAGAAGAAGAAGAAGAAGAAGAAGAAGAAGAAGAAGAAGAAGAAGAAGAAGAAGAAGAAGAAGAAGAAGAAGAAGAAAGAAGAAAGAAGAGAAAAGAGAAGAAGAAGAAGAAGAGAAGAAGAAAAGAGAAGAAGAAGAAGAAGAAAAAGAGAGAAGAAGAAGAAGAAGAAGAAGAAGAAGAAGAAGAAGAAAAGAAAGAGAAAAGAAGAAAGAAGAAGAAGAAGAAGAAGAAGAAGAAGAAAGAAAAGAAGAAGAGAGAAAGAAGAAGAAGAAGAGAGAAGAAGAAGAAGAAGAAGAAGAAGAAGAGAAAAGAAGAGAAGAAGAAGAAAAAGGAAAAGAGAAAGATGAGTAAAGAAGGAAAAGGTTACGGGGAAAAGATGTATTGTGAGGCTAAGGACCAGGGAAAAGGATACGTAGGAAGAAAAAGCATTCATACAACCAGACAGAAACCAAAAGGAAAAAAAGCAAGAAAGAAAAGGGGTAGACAATCATCACGAGTTTCATCACAACATAAAGAGGAAAAGGAAGAAGTTATGTGAAACAAGGAACTCAAGAACGACAATCTAAATGACTCAGAATAATATGCGAAAACGATTTTTTATAAAAAGGAACAAAGGAGACGGAATAAACCGTATCTACTAACGGTGGTAGTTACATTGACGCCCTTTATGTCTGATTACCAACTGGCTCAATATGCTTAGATTGCTAAGAAAGCTGTCAGAAGTTTTGGCAGATTAGTCTCCAGGCCACAAGCTATCATCAGCCTCCACACTACCTCCCCCTTTCAGACTTTGGCTGGGACTGATAGGACCCGGCTTTATACCCCCCCCCCTCCCCTTCCCTCAGTTAGTCTCTTCATGGCTGTCACCATGGCCATTGAACACTCTGACTCTGTGACACCCCCTTTCTCTGTTAGAAAACCAACTTTCTATCAAAGCTGTCTTCCTTTTTTATATCTGGACTTTTCTACAGATTTCATCACTTAGAACTTAATTCAAACTGCGTAGCCAAGACTGACAGATTTGCCTTTGTTCTATAAATGACACATGATTTCATTATCTTATTCATTTACTGCCACTCTCACAAGTCCTGTCTGATTGAACATCCGTGTTCTTCTGCAAGACGGAATTCAAAGGACGCCAGATGTTGTTGTAGAAAGATTTCATGCTACACATTTCTTCATAAAGTCCTCATTTCCTCCTGACTCTCATAAAGTGTCACGGTGTTTTTCGCTGTATCATCAGTTTTGAAGAGAAGTGTGTATGGCTGATACAAGTCTCATTGTCAACTGAATTTTGTATACAATTTTGTGAAAGGTCACCATCATGTTGCAGGACGAGTCAAGACACATTTTTATATTTTTCTTTTTTTTATCACTTTTTTAATTATTATTGTTATTATTGTTATTATTGTTCTTCTTCTCTTCTTCTTCTTCTTCTTCTTCTTCTTATTTTATTATTATTATTATTATTATATTATTACATATAATATGGATTTAGCCACACTTTTTTCGTGAGAACTTTAGTATCACTGTGCTTGGAGCTTCGGTATGCCATGTGGATTTATTTTAAAACACTTCACATTTAGATTTTGGAAGGTTTTCTGTTTATCCTAACACCCTCTCTTGATCATTTTGCAACAACTTTTTGTGTGTAAAGTGATTTTTAAAAATTAAAGATGGTAACAAGACTGTTTGCAGTTGCTTTGTTTCATCCGATATTTGATGTTTTTATGATGGTATTATGAATTAAGTATGTGTATCGCGGGCAGGGGTACATATCTTCTGATCTAAGAGACTAAAATAACTGGCATTATTTTCAGCTCGCTGCCTTACCAGGCCGTGTTTGGCTTGAGGAGAAAAGCAAAGTGTGGGGGAGCTGGACAGCACAAGGTCTTTATATATATAAACTTTAAAAAATCTTTTACATCAAGGATAATGGAATAAGCACTCATGTGCTTTTTTCATCCTGTCCCCGTGTGTATGCAGTTTTGTAAATCTTGACATCTATTCCCACAGGCACACAAAGTCTTCAGAGGAGGAGCCTGCTTCTCCAGGTGTTTTGGTCCCTCCCTTCTGACACTACCTGAGAATCGGGTCTTCTCTTGATCAGGACTTCCAGATCTCTTCATTTCTGTGCGTCCATAGCCAGGGTTCAAACCTTGTATGCCGTTCGGCAGAGCTGACTAGCACACCGTGGACATGTTATCACCTTATTTTCACAGCTACAGCTTCTATTGTTGGACATTTTGTTACCACCCTTTAAAAAGTGTCTCCAATGTGTATACTTTCATGATTGTTATCTTTCCGAAAGCTTTTAACAAGGAACAGCTTTGTAATGCTTTAATATATATTTGTTTAGACATTGTAAGGTGTTTGATATGCATTATGAAGAGGGAATATTATCACTACCCTGTCAAAGAGGAAGAATCCACAGAAGTTTTATCTCTTGAGATGTCTGACGTGAAAACTGATCATTTGTGTGTCTTTGAAAAAAAAAAAAGCCTGTATATTGTGTCATCTTTTTCTATACTTGATACACATTAATCTTTTTATCCTTGACACACATCAATCTGTTTCTATCCATGATACATATTAATCTTTTTCTATTCCTAATGCACATTAATCTTTTTCTATCCTTGACACACATCAATCTTTTTCTAAACTTAATACACATTAATCTTTTTCTATCCTTGATACACATTAATCTTTTTCTATCCTTGATACACATTAATCTTTTTCTATCCTTGATACACATTAATCTTTTTATCCTTTATGCACAACAATATTTTTATATCCTTTATGCACATTAATCTTTTTATCCTTTATGCACAATAATCTTTTTCTATCCTCAATGCACATCAATCTTTTTCTATCCTTAATGCACAACAATCTTTTTCTATCCCTAATGCACAACAATCTTTTTCTATCCTCAATGCACAACAATCTTTTTCTATCCCTAATGCACAACAATCTTTTTCTATCCCTAATGCACAACAATCTTTTTCTATCCCTAATGCACAACAATCTTTTTCTATCCCTAATGCACAACAATCTTTTTCTATCCCTAATGCACATCAATCCTTTTCTATCCTTAATGCACATCAATCTTTTTATATCCTTAATACACATCAATCTTTTTATATCCTTAATGCACATCAATCTTTCAGTTAGACACAAGTTCATCAACAGGGAGGATGTGAAAAGTAATAACCGAAACGGACAACTTGAGCAAATAGCTAGAATATATTCGTCCCATTTATCTTTGCTAACAAACCAGATAAAGCTATGTAATACACGCCTTGAATACTTTACTGAGAGGCTTTCCCACCACCCGCCATAACTGGATTCCAGCTATTCACTGGTGGCTTTTAGAATCATTTGGGAGTGGACTGTCCATTAGGCACAGCCAGGACTGAAACAAGACCACAATGGATGTTGTGGTCTTCAGCAAGGAAAGGAAGCACAGGATTCCACGATATCCCCCGGGGATTTTAAACTCATCTGGAATGTCCACTGTGTGCAGAAAAGTTAAGAACGAGATGAAAAAATGCAAAAGAATAGAATGTTGATAGATAAGTTTGCTGACAGTGTTGGTCTTGAAGAAGAACAGGAGGTATGTACTATTTAAAAGAGCAAACAACCACGTGTACGTTATGGCTGATGTGTGTCACAGGACATGGTAGTTTCAGTCAGTGTACTGCTGTCATGGGGAAATAAACTGAGGCTCAGAGCACCCACCCCATAACCTGACTGCCACTTCAGGAGGCAGCTTCCAGTCTGTCTATTGAAATCTCTAAACTTTGGGTTCGACAATAACTAGTTTATAGTCTCATCCAAAGAACTTTGTTTGTCTGAGTGTTTGCTTCTTTCTTTGTTTGTCTGCTTGCCTGACTGAATTTTTTTATCCTTTTTTCTTTGACTTCGTTCCAAATCCACAGAGAAAAAGAGTAAAAAAAAAAAAGGCAAAAAGGAATATCACAGTTTATACAAAAAGGAACACGCCTATTGGGAGAATATCCTTTAAAAACATAAGCTGGGATTTCAAATATTGGTTTATTCCATTCAAACGTAAATCACAGACAAAACGTTAGAAATGTTCGATATACTTAATCTGAAAAGAACACAAAATCTGCTCAAAGAATTGTTTATATAAACAGACATAGGTTATTAACGTTTTTAATCTAAGATGTGCATGCACTACTGTCTCCATGTTGGAAAGTGCAGCTGGCTTCTAGAATTTCAGCCAGTGATAAAGACACGTTCTACATGAACATATTTGAGTATGATGAATTAGAATGCACAAAATTAAATGCTCTAAGAATTCAGCGATATGGCATATCTGATATAAGCTTCGTAAAGATGTTCCATAGTTATACATGTAACCTCTAAGGGCTTTAAGCAAAAATACAGTGGCAAATTCAAAACCTTGTTTTACAAATATAAAATTGTAGTTACAGATCAGCCAAGTGTACCACTCTCCAATCAAACAAGAAAAGATTGAAGAAGATATTAGTTTGTAGAGTCTCTAGCTAGGTCTGTTTGAGGGATTCGATGTTCGTCTGATTGACAGGACTTCATGTAAGTCTGTCTCAAAGACAGAAGAGCAGGTAAATCTGTTATAAAGAAAGAGGAGCAGGTAAATCTGTTATAAAGAAAGAAGAGCAAGTAAATCTGTTATAAGAAAGAACAGCAGGTAAATCTGTTATAAAGAAAGAAGAGCAAGTAAATCTGTTATAAGAAAGAACAGCAGGTAAATCTTTTAGGAAGAAAGAACAGCAGGTAAATGTGTCTGAAAGAAAAGCAGGTAAATGTGTTTGAAAGAAGAGCAGGTAAATCTGTTTGAAAGAAAGAGCAGCAGGTAAATCTGTTTGAAAGAAAGAGCAGCAGGTAAATCTGTTTGAAAGAAAGAGCAGCAGGTAAATCTGTTTGAAAGAAAGAGCAAGTAAATGTGTTGTGAGAATAAAAAACAGCAGTAAAGCTGTTGTATGAAAGAACAACAGGTAAATCTGTTTGAAAAAAAAGAGCCTGGTATTTTTGTGTTTGACTGAAGCATCAAATGTGAATAATGCAATGTACTACTGAGTACAAAAAAAACCAATAGAATAGGCAGGGTAAGATTGATTGCTACCCATGATTTTTGTGGTCCCCCTCCCTATCAACTTTACACATAGTGTTACTCTGACCTTTTCCCCACTCATACCTGTCTGTCTGCCGGCCCGTCTGCCTGTCCATCTGTCTGTCTGTCTGTCTGTCCCCATCTCTCTCTCTATCTGTCTCTTTGTGACTTTGTTTTACTTTTACTCTCTATGTGTCTCTCTGTATCGTCTTTCTCTCTCTGTCACTCTCCCTTACAACCGTTTTCTTTACATTAACAAAACTAGCATGTGAGTCTATCTCTGTCCTGTGCGGTTAACACCAGAACCCTCACAGTCCGCTATCACACACAGTTCACACACCACTTCACTAACAGCCTTGTTTACTGCCCCCTTTCTAAGGACACAGCTACAGCAGAGCTTTGTCAACACTTGTCTTCAATGGCCCAGCTTTTACAGATGTAGTCAAGATAACAGTCATGACAATAACTCGTTGGGTGTCAGTGCTTGCTATACACTGATTCTCTCTGTGGCTAAAAAGGAAGCAAGCACAAGGTGCAGAGTGTTGTGTTACATATTTTTCTTTGTTCTTGTTGAGATTTCTGCTGGAGTTCAGTGTGTGTGTGTGTGTGTGGTGTGTGTGTGTGTGTGTGTTGTGTGTGTGTGTGTGTGTGTTGTGTGTGCGCGTGGTGTGTGCATGCGTGTGTGTGTGTGTGTGTGTGTGTGTGTGTGTGTGTGTGTGTGTGTGTTTATTTGGAAAGACCAATATATCCCCATCCTCTGCTTTTCTATTTTGTCTGTAATTGTCTGTCTGGCTAGCTGATTGTCTGTTTTGTAATCTCATCTCTAGGGAATGAATAATTGTAGCATTTGTTCTACTTTTTCAACCTTACCTCTCCTGATGGTTGTGCATTTAAATTTTATCATTGAATCCACTCCTACCTCAATCCCCACCATAAAAACAAACCACAATCAAACCCACACCAAGCAAAGCAACAGCAAACAAAATACAAAAAGAAAACATCACAACACTAAAAAAACCCAAACGAAATCCAACCACTAACAAAATCTAAACAAAAGAACAAAAATCAAGAAACGGAGATATAGGAACCCTCCCCCTCCCCAAAATGTCCTCCAATAGAAAAAAAACGAAAAAGCCAGCCCCAAAGCCCCAAGAACAAAGGAACAAAAACAAGGAGAAAAACCACTAACACAACAACAGGCAATTTGTTTTTCAGGTTGATGAAGTGTTGAAAAAAAAGAGTTTCAAAGACTGTGTGCAAATGAGACCCCCAGGGAATATGGACCCGGAAAGGAGTTTATCATCTTGATGTCTGTGATTGTCAGTCTGCAGGCTTGACAGTCTGAGTGTTTGCCTGTCTGTTGGTTTGCCTGTTGTTGATTTGTCTGTCTGTTGCCTGTCCTATGGTATGCATTTTTTTCTCTCTGTCTGTAGGTTAGCATTCCGTCTGCCTGTCTGTCTGCAGTTCTCTCCCACCAAATCTGTTTTCTTTGCTGGGCATAAGCCTCCCAAAGTCTAACAGAGGAAACAAACAGAAACCTTACAGATAAGCCCCGTAACATACAGAACAGTTTATAGTAAATGCATCCTTTCTTGCTTTGCAGTTCACACACACACACACACACACACACACACACACACACACACACACACACACACACACACACACACACACACACACACACAGCATTGCATGAAAGAATCAAACAGCTACTGACAAAGATCTTTGACAGTGACCAGAAGCCAAAAACAGACCACCCCAGGCCAATGAGGAATTCTGTTACTGTGTCAGCATCTCCAATGGCCAGCCCTAAAGAACGCAATTAGGAAGACTTCTGGACACTTTCCCTTTTGCAACTTAGAGTTAGAAATCCGTGGGATAGGTTTTCCCACTGAGCTCCAAATTTAAAACTGAAATCTGATGTTAAGTAGCCCTACTGTCTAATGAATGTTTCAGTGAATGACCTCCCTTTAACAAAGTCGGTAGCCTACACGTGGTGGTAAAGTGTTCCCAAAATCTATGCCTCATTTGGGGGAGCGATGTGTCAGAGACCTCAGCTTCTCCAGGGGCTAGCATATTGAGGGTAGCACCCATCTCCTCTTCATTGCTGCTTTACTTTCCCTGACCCTACAGAGGGCAGGTAGCCACTTACAGCAGGGTGAAATGGGGGACTGTAGGAGGCCAAGGTGTACAGTCATCCATTCACTTAATAACCACCTCAATGCTGCTTAATCGTAGCTTGGTGAAAGCAAGCGTTCTGACCACTGAGCTATCCCGTTCTCATACTTTAACAATGCAGCCCTCAACACTTTGTTTTACAGTGCCATTTAACAGCCCGTTTTATTAGTTTGACAAGTTCACATACTCACTTGTATACAGAGGGACGAGATAGCCTGTTGGTTAAAGTGAAGTGCTGGTAATCTGTTGACCTGGGTTCAAATCTCGTTCAAGAGGATTCTTCTTCTGGGGTTAACACCAGTACTGACTCCACTCCCCTAAAAGTCCTTTGGATGAGTATAAACTGAGTTTCCGTGCGTGAACGCACGCAGAACATCTTGCACACACGTTAAATCCCGTTCCTTTTTGGAAGAACAGGCAATGTGAGCCCGTGGGTAGGATGACAACATTTACAAAACTGCATACACACGGGGGCTATATGTAAATAAGTACGTTAATGGTTATTCCATTATCCTCGAAATAAAAGAATAAACTAGAAATAGAGAAATAAATGAATAAAATAAAACACAAATGTTAAAAGATGAGAAACCCCTAGCCCCCACAAAAAGCACTATGACAGTCTCTTTTAATTTTAAAATCGTTGAGTAGAGAGAAGAGTTGTGGGAGTGAGAGAGGGAGACAAATTAAAGAGGGAAGTTACTGATAAAGAAGGCTGACTATTACCACAAAGAGAGAAATTATCAACAAAGGTTTGACTATCAAAAGCACAACTATCTCAACATCTACTGCAACTTAACACGCATGCGCACAGAGTTAGGGTACGTAGGTCACGTGTACGCCTTAGAAGGGTGACAATTTATACTTCGGCAGCATGTTGTGTGTAGAGTTACCTTCCTTGCTGCAGTTGTGTCTTGTTGAGTTAGTGGCGTGTCGCGTCTTTCAGCTGATCTGCTGAAATCTGATCGTTGTTCCTCCCTTTGTTTGGCCACAGTTTTCACGCAGTGACTTCTTTCTGTGATTTTGAAGACGAAGGAATCTTTAGAATGGTGCTTCAGGAGAAAGGAAATTGTTGTTGTCTAACTTAGAAACACATAGTGTCTCAATGTTGATTTATCTGTTAGCATATCTCTGTTCCTCTGTCTGTATACGTTTCTGTGCTTTCATCCCCATGTGTGTTGTGGTGTGTGTGTGTGTGTGTGTGTGTGTGTGTGTGTGTGTGTGTGTGTGTGTGTGTGTGTGTGTGTGTGATGTGTGTGTGTGTGTGTGTTTACACACAATATATATGTATGCATAAAAAATTGTTTAATCGCGTATTTGGTTGCCTTTCCCCTTTCGTAATTCATGTTTGCATTATAAAGGATCACGTCCAACACAATTTGACAAGAGTACTTTTCTACACACACACCACACACACACACCACACACACACACACACACACACACACACACACACACACCACACACACACACACACACACACACACACACACACGCACACACACACACACACACACACACACACACACACACACACACACACTGTGTACAATTACAAATAAGTGTTTTTTTAGTAGAAATCGCAGTCTATCAGTTTGACTGGCTTCTCAACACTGTGTGGTTTCAAGGATCATTTTCCACTACAAAATGCCAATTCCGCTGACACCTCTTCAAAACACTAACAGACAACTAATGTCACTGGGTTTGTCATATTATGCCGCCATCGTTTTTTATTTTTTATACCTTCATTTCAAAGATGGCAGAATGATACATCTCGACTGAAAAGGCAAGAGGATGATATACTATACTTGACAAGTTCGAGACTCGTAATTTCAGGATTGTCACCAAATTAACTAAACTTGTGATACTATCGCCCTTTCCCTTTTTGTTTCCTGAGTACTTACAGTGTCAAGACAACCATGACAGGATAAAAGAAATTCAATCAATTTGTTCTGTACATTTCAGTTTCAAATTAGGCAGGTTCCTTGACTAATTAAATTTTGATTCTATTGTGTCAAAAAGGATTGGAAAAGAGAGTTTTTTTAAAAAAAGGAAGAAGGAGGAGAAGAAGGAGGAGGAGGAGGAGAAGTAGAAGAAGAAGAAGAAGAAGAAGAAGAAGAAGAAGAAGAAGAAGAAGAAGAAAAGAAGAAGAAGAGAGAAGAAGAAGAAGAAGAAGAAGAAGAAGAAGAAGAAGAAAAATTGCAAAGAAGAATTGCAAAGAAGAAGAATTGCGAGGATTTGCGAAGAATTGCGAAGAGGAAGAAGAAGAAGAGAAGATTGATTGATTGATCGATTGAATCTTTAATGGGTAAAGAATTAGGCACAGAGAAGAAGAAGAAGAAGAAGAAGAAGAAGAAGAAGAAGAACAAGAAGAAGAAGAAGAAGAAAGAGGAGGATGAGGAGAAGGAGGAGGGCAGGAGGAGGAGGTAAGACAAACGGGTGAAAAGATGACGATCAGAATCAGCAAAAAGAAAGGATTGATGAACAGATGTCAAACAAAGGAAGATAAAGACGGATGAAAACCGATAGGGAATTGGCACATACCATCAATAAAAAAGAAAAAAAGAAGTAAGTTACATAAAAGGACACGACAAAGAGTGTACTGGCAATTCCAAACGGCAAAGAATATGGCAAAAGAGAGAGAAAAGTACAGCACATACAGACTGGGCCATGATTATCTACCGACACTTCTTTTGTACTGTTTTTTATCAAAGTCACTCACCACGTGCCAGCTTGCTGACTGCAGAGCTCAGCAAATTTTCAAGCAAGGTGTCAAAAGTTCGGCAGAGTCAGTCCTTCAGGTCACAAGCTGTCATATCATCCCCCCCCCTTCAGACTTTGTCTAGGACAGATCATATCACTCGCTTTGGAGTCTACCCGGTCAGTCACTGTGTGTCTGTCACAAAGGACGATCCAAAAAAGAACAACCCTCCCCCCAAAAGAACCAGAGGGTGCTCTGGGCCGCTGGACAGTGTCTTCAGAGTAATATAACGCCTCCTCCTCTCTCCCCAAGAATTTCAACCGCTAACTAACGAACGAACGAACGAACGAACGAACGAACGAACGAACGAACGAACGAACGAACGAACGAACGAACGAACGAACGAACTAACTAACTAACTAACTAACTAACTAACTAACTAACTAACTAACTAACTAACTAACTAACTAACTAACTAACTTAACTAATCAACCAACAAAGTAACTAATTAACCAGCTGACTAGCATACATTTTCAGAGAACAGGGCCTTACCCAAAAAAGAACTTTCAGATACCAATTTTTTCCTCCTCGGCCAGAATCGAACCTCACAATTACCTTCAGCAGAGCCACTCACACACTGTGGACATAATTATCATCAGCACCTTTGTACATTTCTTCCACCTTGACCTTCACCTGCCCCGTAGTCCTGCGGACGATGGGGGCACCACTGAAGATTTTGTAACCAGCTTCCTCCACTCCTCAAGGTCCTCCGCCCTCCGTAGTAGACCGTTCCACCCAAGGCCTGTCCACTCTCTGATGTTGTCCTCCAATCGTTTCCTTTGTCTGCCTTTTCGTTTCTTCGTTTCTTTTCTTGTACTGTTCCCTGTAGGGCAGTCTTGGCCAGTCCAGATGTTCGTGTAACGTGCCCGTACCATTTTAGCTTGCATATTTTCACTGAAGTCATGTGCTTTTCATATGATTTGATGGCATTTTAAATTCTGGTTTTCACCTCTTCATTAGTGCTGTGATATGTGTATGAAATGCCAAGGAGTTTGCGAAAGCATCTCATCTCCATTGCCTGTATCCTTCTTTGATATTTGCTGTTATTGCTCGTGTTTTACATACGTATAAAGATATGGATACGATTTGTAAATTTGTTAAGCTAAATCTTTTTTTTGTTGCACATTT
Source organism: Stramonita haemastoma (assembly GCA_030674155.1). Classification (NCBI taxonomy): domain Eukaryota; kingdom Metazoa; phylum Mollusca; class Gastropoda; order Neogastropoda; family Muricidae; genus Stramonita; species Stramonita haemastoma. Next base: position 39,014,501 of record CM060332.1, read on the forward strand.
CTCTTAATATTTAAACATGATTTCTCAAAAGGAGATATTTTCACTGTAGATTTAAGTTTTTCTTCTTTTACTGTGACAAAGAACATGTGTATCATTTTGTTTCCTATTGTCGTTCATATACCATAGTGTGTTCTGCTTTTCTTCCTCGGCTAAAGATCTGAGGTTCACCAATGGTGAGGGTTTGTGTATGCGACCGTTTTCTGCCCACCATGAAGGAAGCCGTACTCCGCCTTCAGAGATGATGTGATGTCTTAACTCGACACCGGTTTTGTCATCTGTTCCTACAGGCACACAAAAGCCTTATCTTCCGAAAGGCAGAACCCGTGCGGGTTTTTACGTACGCACAAAGTGTTCTGAGAGCATTCGCACACGGGAACTCGGTATAGCCCAAAGGATTTTTGTGGACGTGGAGTGGGCACTGATGGTAACTCCAAAAGAAACCCCCTTGAAGGGGCGTGTCCATGATGGCTCAAACCTGGGATCAATCCTGGGTCATCAGATCACCAGCACAACGCTCTGACCACCAGGCTGTCCAGTCTCCCTCTAGTGTTTTTAATTTTAAAAAAGAATGTGTCTTTATACCACCTTAAGTCACCACAGAGAATCTGCGTGAAATTCATGCTGCTCTCTCCGGGTAGAGCGCATCACCACAATAAGCAGCGCGTCTAATTTTTTTCCTTTTCCTGTATGCAACTGTATTTGTTTCCCTATCAGATTGGCATTTTTAAACATAAGTTTTGCCAGTGACAACTCTCTTGTTTCCATGGGTTCTTTTACATGCACTAAATAATTTTGGGTAACACACAGGACCTCAGTTTATCGTCTCATCCGGAAGACTAGCTCTCGGACCACCACTCATGATCAAATGGATGGGGGAAAAGGTTTTGGCCCAAACAGGGATTGAACCCCCAGAAACTTCCAACACGAACCTTTCGCTTTCTAGGCAGGCGCGTTACCTCTGGACCACCGACCCACCGTAAACAGGAATCACTACCCGCTATCCTGACACTGACAGAAGATGAACAGAGATTTTCCTGTCATGAGACCTGCCTGAAGTAAAAAAAAAAAAAAAAAGAACCCCACTCTCTTTCTGTCCCTTGTTCGAAGAGAAGAGGATTTACAGTGACCATTCTCCATCATTAAAAGCACATCCATCTTTCAATAGGAAGCAGGGTCAGGAACAGGGTGGGCGTACAAAGTAATGGATGGAAACGAAACAGACTTGAGGAAATAACCAGACTATAATATTCATCCCTAGTTATCTTGGCTAACAAAGCATATCAGGCTGTTGTAATACAGCCATTGATGGATTACTAAGAGGCCTCTCCACATCCCGGCATGATTGGATTCCAGCAGGCTTTCAGAACCATCTAGCCGGCTCTCCATTGTGCACAACTGGGTCAGAAGCACAATGACAAAGCAGGTAAAAGGCAGAGATTTGTTTTCAATATTCTGGTCCAAAGCAAGATAAGGAAGGAACCACTGGACTCCTGGTTATCCTCTTTTGGTGTTTAAGAATCCTCTAACAGCAGAACATCTATTTTTATTATTTTTTAAAATATTCTTTTATATCGAGGATAATGGGATAAGCACTCATGTGCTTTATTTCCCATCCAGTCCCCGTGTGTATGCAGTTGTGTAAATATTGTCATCTGTTCCCACCTGCACACAATGGCCTACGCTTACGAAAAGCGGAACAGGATTTAGCGTGTGCGCATGATGTTCTGCGTACGTTCGCACAACGGGGCCTCGGTTTACAGTCTCATCCGAAAGACTTTTGGGGAGAGCGGAGTCAGCACTGAAATTAACTCCAGGGGAAAAATCCCCTACAAAGGAAATCGAACTCGGGTCGTCAAATTGCGAGCGCAATGTTCTGGCCACTAGACTATCCCGTTGTGAACGCTTAAGTATAATGTGACACAGGCATGTCAGCATAACAGCAACCATGACCTGCAGAAAGGTGGGCTCTAGTAGGTTCAACCTTCCCCGATCACACGCTATGTCAGAGCAATGCCTCCATGGGGCCTGGGCAGTTATGGGTCAGGTGCTCAAGTCTGCTGACTGTTACTGTAGATAGCCAGACACGGCACACAGTGGGGTTACGCTTCCCAGCTGTCGGGAGTTAATTGCAATAGTCATGGCTATTCTGCTCTATTAGCAGTGGCAAAAAGTAAGTAGTCTAGTTCTTTTTCTGTCTTGGGTATGTGTTTTTTCCACGATGCTTACTTCCTATCTGGATCTCTTTTTGCATGGTTGTCTCTCTGTGTACTCTATGTCTGTATCTTCCCTTCCATCCCCCCTCCCCTCCCTAATCTTCGCTTTTTGTCCTCCTCTCTGTTCATGATCTTTTTTCCTAGCACATGTAACAGCAACAGAAAGGATAACGATGATTGTCACAACCAAACCAACATAAACCAACCCATACCAAACCAGAGGAAACGAAACGAAACGAACCCAAACCAAACAAAAGCAAACGAAACGTAACCAAACCAAACAACCAAACCAAACCAAACCAAACCAAACCACACCAAACCACACCAAACCAAACCACACCAAACCAAACCACACCAAACCAAACCACACCAAACCAAACCACACCAAACCAAACCAAACCACACCAAACCACACCCAAACCAAACCACACCAAACCAAACCACACCAAACCAAACCAAACCACACCAAACCAAAACCAAACCAAACCACACCAAACCAAACCACACCAAACCAAACCAAACCAAACCAAACCACACCAAACCAAACCACACCAAACCAAACCACACCAAACCAAACCAAACCAAACCAAACCAAACCACACCAAACCAAACCAACCAACAAACACACCAAACCAAACCACACCAAACCGAAACCAAACCACACCAAACCACACCAAACCAAACTCACACCAAACCAACCCACACAAACCAACAAACCAAACCAGACCAAACCAAACCATCACCAAACCAACCAACCAAACCAAGAAAACCACACCAAACAAAACCCAAACCAAACCAAACCAAACCAAACCAAACCAAACCAAACCAAACACACCAAACCAAACCAAACCAACCAAGCCCTCTTCCTAAGAATTTCAAAATGTCAAGCGTCATAAGAATGATTTCAAGCAAAACAAGAAAAACGTACACATCTTATAAAAAAAGAAACATACATTATTATCAGAAATGCAAACAAAGTAAATCTATAAATGGCAAATCAAGAAAAAACACACACTCAAACCAAGTGGAGGAAAATGAACACGTCAAGCTATCGAAAATGTAATGTGATTCTCGTTTTCTTGTGACAAGATACGTGTGGGTTTTTCATCAAGGGTTCAATAGCACACCTAAGTCAACTGGTGGATCAGTAGTCTACAGGTAACGCATCTTCCTAGAAAGCGAAGAGTCCAGGTCGGAAGTGTGTGGTGGTTCGAACCCTGTTTGGTCCCCAATTCCCCCCCCCCCCCCCCCCCCCCATCCATTAGACCATGAGTGGTGGTCTGGGTGCTAATCTTTCAGATGAAACGATAAACCGAGGTCCCGTGTGTTACATACAATTAGTTAGCGCACGTAAAAAAACCCCACGTCAACAGGAGAGTTGTTCCTGGTAAAATTCAGTAAAAAAAAAAAAGTCACTCTGATAAGGAAACAAACACAGTTTCAGACAAGAAAAGAAGAAATAGATGGCGCTGCTCTTGTGGCGACGCACTCTTCCTGTCGAGAGCAGCCCGGATTTCACGCAGAGAAATATACCGTGACCTTAAAGGGGTGTAAAATGTAAAAAATAAATGTAATACTGTTTTACAGCAGTTAAAGTAACCTGTGGTAAGCCCGTTAACATTATAGAACATCCGTGATAACGATGGAACGATTCAGCCACTGCACAATCGGAACGTTGTTAAAAAAAAGGAATGAAAGATTAGGAACATTGTGAATGGAGCAACACGGAAATTAGAGGAATAAACGGTTTCATACAAAATCTGTGTGTGTGTGTGTGTGTGTGTGTGTGGTGTGTGTGTGGTGTGTGTTGTGTGGTGTGTGTGTGTGTGGTGTGTGTGTGTGTGTGGTGTGTGTGTGTGTGTGTGTGTGTGGTGTGGTTGTGTGTGCGTGTGCGTGTGTTGTGTGAGTGTGTGTGTGTGGTGTGTGTGTTGTGTGTGTGTGTGTGTGTGTGTGTGTGGCAGGTGAATGATTATCCATAAAAAATCTCTGTTGTATTTATCATGATGCATAGTTTTCTTTTTTCAGCTCCAAAAACACTAAAAGAGAGAGTTTTCCATCATTTCTCTGCCATATGTGTTTTTTGTCTGTCTGTCTGTCTGTCTGATTGTCTGTCTGTCTGTACAATTGTCTGGCTTTTACTGCTTGTTTGCTTGGCTTTTTTCATTGATGTTGTTTTCTTTGATCAATGCTCAATACCACAATAAAAACAAAATCAAAATATTAAAAGCGAATATCGGAGTCTTAACAAAAATACACACTCCTGTTGAGGAAATCTCCTCTGAAAAATTCATAAGCTGCTAGTACAAACATTGACTTTCCCCGTCTAAACTTACACTGACTGATAAAAATGTATGGAGGCTTTGATACAGCTAATCTGGAAAGAACACAATAATGCTCACACAGCACACACATCTATCACACAAAGCATGAATTCCGTTTTCGACAGTTTTTCAATACAACATTTGCACTGCAGTCGTATTCGTTGAATTGCAAAATACGCACACAGCTTCTGATATTCCAGATATACACAATAAGCTTTTCGAAATGCTGCAGATACGGGTATGAAGAAAATCTAATATTTTTTTCTCTAGAAACAGGATTCAGCATCTGGTATATCTGATCTAGGCTTTGTAAGCTACCCTCTACACTTGTCACCTCTGCGTGTTGGAAATGACAGCACAGAAAGGTCATAAGCTTCTTTAACGGATACAGAAAAGGTCAAGTTGCAAAGGTCAAGTTATAAAGGTCAAGTAACAAAGGTCAAGTTAGAAAATCAAGTTGCAAAGCAAGTTCCAAATCACCCCAATGCACAAAAATTGTAGGAGATGGGACAGAAATTTTTCAGATTTGATTTTCATTCTCACATTTTTGAGCGGGGTGGATTCGGCAATGGGATTTGGCATGGATGACACAAACACACCCAGCATGCATCCTGCTCCACGAAGAGAACATACAATGAGGAAACACCACCTGAGAAATTCAGGGCACTGCCTCAAAGACTCTTAGAGAAGTTGAGAAGGAGTCATTCCTATTTTGAGTACAATCATTATTTGCCTAAAGAGTTGTTGGATACCTCGCTCCATCATTACTGATTGAAGTTGCAATAGCTTGGAGAAATATGGATGAGAAAATGAAAAGAATGCAAAGGAGAAATAGGTCAAACTATGGCAGATCATCTGCCTAGAAAGCGAAATGTCCGAGTGGGAAGTGTGCAGTGGTTCAAATCCCGTTTAGCCCAAAACATTTCCTCCATCCTCTTGGATCCATCCTCTATTTTTTTTTATATCTTTGATTGGCTTCGATCAACCAGTTTACTGCTACTTGTCACACATTAGCTTTTATTTTCAAACAGAATTTATCTATCTATTTATTCATTTATTTAAATGAATTTGGAATCATTAATTATTCTTTCCTCCATCCTCTTTGAACCTCAAGTTCACCACACTCAATGTGGTGGCAACACGCTCTCCCCGGGGAAGAGCAGCCTGAATTTCACGCAGAGAAATCTGTTGTGACTTAAAAAGTGGTATGAATAAATGATCATTTAAATAAATGAATAAATAGATAGATAGATTCTGTTTGAAAATAAAAGCTAAAATTTTTTAGCTTTTATAAGCTAACGGTGTCGTGTTTAGACATTATTTCCGATGTTGGAATGCAGTTACCTTTATGGTGAACAAAACTGCAGCATTCACAAAATACTACTGGTGAGCCTCGGAGCTCTAGCTGAGGGATGGGAGACTCCCCAAGAAATCTGTCACTAAGAGCATCTAGCTTGTCTCTAATCGTGCCTTGTGGGCAGGGGCGGCTGTTTTGTTGAACAAGGACCTAGGAAGATAGCGTAGTGACTGATCTTCTCCACAAGTCTCAGTAGTGGTTATGATTCTCCTTCCAAGCTATCCCTCAGACACACCACTGCTTTTGTACCTCTATGGCAGCATGCATGCTATTTGCATACGTAACAATCTCCACAACTAAGATTTTTGAGGACTGAACCGATCTCTGATATCAAGTTGAAAAGTCTGGGAGAAGTTTGTGCGCTGGAAGGGAAAAGAGATAAATATTGTTAGTACTGAGAAAATTGGTTTTGTGAGATCGAACACAGAGCCACAGTGATTTGGGAGATTGGCATCAGCCATTGTCACACGGCGAACCGGCCGACTGGGAAACATCAAAGTGGTCAATAACTCTGTCCTGGACACAGTTTTGGAGGCGGGGGGTCCAGATGACAGCTGGTGACCTGTGGGGCAGACTACCAGACTCCAGACAGCCTGCCTGTGGGCACCTGCAGGGCTGGAGTCAGAGGAGAAGCAGGAACCAAAGAGTGCAGAATTGACAGAGGTCTGGAGGAGACAGTACGTGAGAACAGAAAGAGAGTACCTCTGCTGTTATTGTTTATATATATATAATTATAGATAGATAGATAGATAGATAGATAGATAGATAGATAGATAGATAGATAGATAGATAGAGAGAGAGAGAGAGAGAGAGAGAGGAGAGAGAGTAGAGAGAGAGAGAGAGAGAGAGAGAGAGAGAGAGAGAGAGAGAGAGAGAGAGAGAGAGAGAGAGATGCTTTTGGGGAAGAAGGGGTTCTTTTACTTTTTCAATGCTTTCGTGTTTTGTCTTCAGTGTTCGTCGTCATTCTCCTTTTATCTTCTTTTTTATCATAAGTTTTTCGTCTTTTTTTTGTCGCGTGTTTTTCCCTACCATCTCTGCTCATCTTTGGAGTTACCTTTCTCATAGTGCTTTTCTCTCCCTTTTCTTCTTTTCTCAATACTCTCTTTCTCCTGCTCTCTACCCTGTAGATAGATTGCTGACAAGATATCTACGTAGAAAATAGAATTAATAGATAGATAGATGAAGATAGATAGAAGAAGATAGACAAATAGATAGATGATAGAAATAGATAGATAGATAGATAGATAGATAGATAGATAGATAGTAGATAGATAGATAGAAGATAGATAGATGTAGATAGATAGATAGATAGATAGAGTAGCAGACAAGATAGATAGATAGATAGCATACAGAAGATAGAAGATAGACAGATAGATAGATAGATAGATAGATAGATAGATAGATAGATAGACAGACAGACAAAAGATAGATAGATAGATAATAGATAGAGGAT
>CM060332.1:39026844-39031844 GCA_030674155.1 Stramonita haemastoma
CTTTTGTCCAAGGCATTATTGCTCCCACTGAACCTCCGCCCCTACACACCCAAGCTAATACTAACATATCTTCCAGAAAGCAGTTACTGGTAGGTCTCCATAACGCCAACACGAAGAAAATACCTTAAACCACCGTTGGGTCATTTCCATCATGTTTAATGGCACCTGTTCTTATACACTCTACTTTCCCCAAAGTCGGAATGCGGCTACCTTCGTAGTGGGCAAAAGCGGTGACATACGCTGAATCTCACCATCGAGGAAGCCTGAAGCTGTAGCCGAGGAAAGAAAGAGCCCCATACAATGGGTAACCCCCTTTAACACCCCGGCAGTACACGATAGTGACTTTGTCGTGGAACCACACCAAATGCTCCATTGTACAGTGGTGACTGTCAACACATCGCGCGCTAATGTGGTCGGCATCCTTCAGTCTCAGATGACTTTGGAGTTGTGCTCCTGGCACTAGAGCGCAAAGCCTGGGTAAGTAAGTATGGAGGGTGAGCTGTTACCCATGCATACCTATCCACGTCGCTGGACTGGTCCATTGGAAAGGCAATTGCCGATACGCATGGTTCCAGTGCTGTCGCAGGAGCTGCCGAAAGGTTGCAGTATTGTTCCAGTGCCGTCGCCAGAACGTTGCCATATACATACAGCCCAGCGCTAATGTAACAGCTCCCTGTAACGGGTTAACTCTGAAGACTTTGCTACAAACTCTCGACAGGCATGGTGATAGTGGAAAAACTGAATCTGAGGTCATCACAAGACTAGTTAATGTACGAAAGGCTGCTAAATGTGAGACATTGATACACAAAGATCACTGACTACGCAGATAATGACAGCCTGCAATGCTGTGGCAATCTAGTGAAGTTTGAGCTTAAACAACAGAGCTGTGATCAATGTTTTGGGGGGGTTCAGAGTTCTCCCTCTGTTAGTCAAACCCAGAGCTACAGCCACCTGCAGTGAAGTCGCTGCTACTGGAGTCACTTGATCCAGTAGATACACTGAGCCCAGAGACGATCACTTCTGATAGGAGCCAGTTTCAGCCCTAGAAAACCTCCATAAACGTACCCTCTGAGGCTCAAACCGACAACCTACCATTCTCCAATCCACTATGCTAACCACTGTGCCTCAGCGTCCAGCTGGTTTCCTGTGTAAAGGATTAAACCAGATAAAGGACTGGTAATGTATCACAGGCCAAATGTCACAGCCAGGAAGGACTGAAGTGAATTATACTGGGCGAAATAACACACCCATTAGGGACTGCGGTCACAATGAGCAAAATACCAAAACGATAAAGGACCAAAGTTCTGGTCACCAAAAAAAACATTACAACCACAGGATCTTCTTTACTCTTACAACGCAACGCAAAAGGAATGTGTCGGTTAGATTAGTGTAAAACATAGAGCTAGCAAAGACCGGGATAGTCTTCTGCTGTAGCCAAAATACCGTTGGTTTAATGGCGAGTGTACCATAGCTGCCTTCGCCATATTGTGGGTTTAAGTACTCAGCTTTTGAATGTAGGCAAGTTTAAAATAGAGTGCAGTGCTAAATTTATGCTGATGCAAAAGTTCGGCTTCTCCTTTCCCAATAAAGAATGCACACCATTTAGCAAAAAGAAGTCGCTCAAACTAGTTTTTATTTTACAAAACAAATGGGAAACAGTAACTGCAAGTAGAATATCCTGGACTACTGTAAAAGAAAAGTTTGAGGCTGATTTTTAGTAACAACGGTTAAAAGTGCATCGCATTTGCCATTCAGGTTTCCTTTGTATACAAGACACAAGTCTATATTTGCACCAGCTTTGGCAAAAATACTGCACTGCCTGAAGCCATGCTTCTACATACTACACGTGGATATATATCATATATATTTTTTGGGGGGAGGGGCTGCTCAATAGCTGAATCAGAAACGAAATACTGAAAGCCTGGCTCAGTTTTGTAGACGTTTTGTACAACAAAGATACATAGAAATCCCCTTAAAACGATGGTTTGGTGCAAATCTTCTATCTCTTTTATGATTTGGCCTTTCCCAAAGACACCTGGTATACATATGACTTTGTTGCTGTGTCATTTTCACACCATCTCACATAGATTGTCTACATTTTTTTCCTGCAGCTGTAAATGACATCTAGAACCCCACCAAAGAATTGTCCGGTTCTTATCTTTTTTTTTTTCAATTGAACTGCTTTGTACCAAAAGTCAATTTCCCATTGTTAACATGTTATCAATTTGCAGTTGAAAAGCAGTTCAATTGAAAAATAAACATAAACTCCAAACAATTCTGTGAAACATAACTACGAATTGAAATGCTAGGTTCCAAAACGAGACAGAATGAGAAACTGACAAGTTTTGCAGCGTAATGGGTGGGCAGGATGAGGAGTTGAAGGTTTTAAAAAATCGCGTTTTTAAATGAGGAGTGGGATGTTTTAAAGCGCGTTTTTAAATGAGGAGGGGGATCTTTTAAAGCGCGTTTTTTAAATGAGGAGTGGGATGTTTTAAAGCGCGTTTTTAAATGAGGAGTGGGATGTTTTAAAGCGCGTTTTTAAATGAGGAGTGGGATCTTTTAAAGCGCGTTTTTAAATGAGGGGTGGGATGTTTTAAAGCGCGTTTTTAAATGAGGAGTGGGATCTTTAAAAGCGCGTTTTTAAATGAGAAGTGGGATGTTTTAAAGCGCGTTTTTAAATGATGAGTTGGAGGTTTTAAAGCACGTTTTACATGAGGATTGGGATCTTTAAAAGCGCGTTTTGAAATAAGAAGTGGGATGTTTTAAAGCGGTTTTTTAAATGAGTGCGTGGAGTTTTAAAGCGCTGTTTTTAAATGAGGGGTGGTGTTTTAAGCGTTTTTTTAAATGAGGGTGGTGTTTAAAAGCGCGTTTTAAATGAGGTGTGATGTTTTAAAAGCACTTTATTTAATAGAAAGTAATTTTAAACGCTCGATTTAAATGTAGTCGGCAGTTTAAAGCTGGTTTTTATAATGGGGGTGGGGAGTTTTAAAGCCTTTTTTTTTTTAATGAGGAGTGGGATGTTTAAAGCGCGTTTTTTTTTTAAAATGAGAGTGGGATGTTTTAAAGCGCGTTTTTAAATGAGTGGGATGTTTTAAAGCGTGTTTTTAAATGGGAGTGGGATGTTTTAAAACCTTTTTTTTCTAATGAGGAGTGGGATGTTTTAAAGCGCGTTTTTTTAAAATGAGGATGGGATGTTTTAAAGCGCGTTTTTTAAAATTTTAAAATGAGGAGTGGGATGTTTTAAAGCGCGTTTTTTAAATGAGGAGTGGGATGTTTTAAAGCGCGTTTTTTAAATGAGGAGTGGGATGTTTTAAAGCGCGTTTTTTTATTTAATGAGGAGTGGGATGTTTTAAAGCGCGTTTTTTTAAATGAGGATTTGGGATGTTTTAAAGCGCGTTTTTTAATGAGGAATGGATGTTTTAAAGCGCGTTTTTTTAATGAGGAGTGGGATGTTTTAAAGCGCGTTTTTTAAATGAGGAGTTGGGATGTTTCAAAGCGCGGATTTTTTAAATGAGGAGTGGGATGTTTTAAAGCGCGTTTTTTAATGAGGAGTGGATGTTTTAAAGCGCGTTTTTTTTAATGAGGAGTGGGATGTTTTAAAGCGCGTTTTATTAATGAGGTGTGGGATGTTTTAAAGTGCGGTTTGTTCTTTAGTGAAGAGGTGGATGTTTTAAAGCGCGTTTTTTAAATAGGTTGGATGTTTTAAAGCGCGTTTTTAAATGAATGGATGTTTTAAAGCGCGTTTTTAAATGAGTTGGATGTTTTAAAGCGCGTTTTTTAAAACAAAAGGAGATAAAGTTTTTCTTTGATATCCCAGAACAATGTGGAAGAAAGACAATGTCTTGTGAAAAATCAAAATCTAAAAATTGACCTCACCCTCAACCAGCCTAAAATGGCTTCTAGCAGAAACGAGGGTCAGGTACAATGCGACTGGTTTGGCGGTAGAGGGTTACACATGACTTCACTATGCAGCAGTGTGTTCCACATGCCACACAAATGAAATTACATCACTCTTTGCAATCTTGTTTTCTTAAGAAAACCACACTGTTTCAAACCTAAAAAAACATTGGTGTAATTCAATTGAAACAACTTTATCTTTTATTTGCTTTAATGGTTTCCCAATCTCCAGCGTTAACTCTATGTACTGTGCTCCAATTTTTTCTAAAAGGTGAATGTCAAGAAGTCGCTTTTTGGGTCTAAAAGAAAACTTTAATAAAACCACGATCCTTTTCTTTAGTTCAAGATTGTGCAACGCATCTTTTTTCTACTTCATTCACGGAACACACTGTGAGTTATTTCCAAGCAAAACGCTGGTTAAGTGATGTCTAAGTAGCTTTGGTATTTCTTATGGACTTTAAATTAAACGAGTCTTTCATCAGTGGCATTTAAAGCACTTGTTTTCCTAATACTTTCCCGGTTTTAAAGTCTCATTTCTTTCAGCCGTTTACATTTATCAGTAAAGAAAAAAGATGCCACTATCATATCCTCAAATGGCAAAGTTATCAGTACTGTAAACTGTGCACATGACGAAACGGTATCTTTCCGAAACTGTTCAAGCTGAAAGACGTTTCCAGGAACACAAACCATTTGTAGTTAAAACAAATCTCCTTCCTTTTGTTGTTGTTGTGTGTTGTTGTGTTGCTGTTGTTGTTGTTGTTGCTGTTGTTGTTGTTGTTGCTTGCTGTTGTTGCTGTTCTGTTGTTGTTGTTGTTGTTGCTGTTGTTGCTTGTTGTTTTGTTGTTGTTGTCATTGTTGTTGTTGTTTTGTTGTTTTGTTGTTGCTTGTTGTTGTGTTGTTGCTGTCGTTCTGTCGTTGCTGTCGTTGTTGTTGTTGTTGTTGCTGTTGCTTGTTGTTATGTTGTTTTGTTCTTCTTCTTCTTTTCTTTCTTTTCTTCATACTTCTCTCTTCTTCTTTACTTCTCTCATTTCTTCTAATCTTCTACTTCAAACTTCACCACATTTTTCTTCATTGCTCTTGTTCTTCTGTTCTTGTTTCATCCT
>CM060332.1:39034344-39039344 GCA_030674155.1 Stramonita haemastoma
AGTGTCTGGTTGGCATGCGCACTGGATCACAATGTCGTCTGACTCACACGTCACAATATCTTCACCGTCTGAATGATGTAGCACGGATTTTCTAAAGTGTGTATTTCTTTGTCTGTCTCTTAGCCTTTTCTGTACAGATCTATCAGTTAGAGTAGCCACGTACTGTTTGACATTTCTTGTGTCGAATGGACCAACAATATTATCATCATTCACCTCAGGCTGCAAAACACACATATCAACACAGTCACTACAATCAGACATACAGGGAGGTTCTAAATCAACCGATGATGGCAACTTAACTGATGTTTTTGTGTTGATGTCCTGTGTGTGTGTTGTTGGTAGGTCTATTCCATGTGTATCTACACATGCTGTATTCCCTGTTCTACTCCACTGTCAGGCAGACTCGAGGCACTGAGGACACAGTCATTTTCACACACAACACTTGCCTGCTTCTCTTTATGCTTTCGAGAGCGCTCAACATCTCGTCGTCTTTGAGAAAACAATTTTTTCCTGTAGTACTGTGCTTGTGTGCTGCGATTCACTGTTGGATCCGCCATGTTGGTTGACATTGTTGTGTCCACTGGTTTCAGTCGCAAGACAAAAACCACGCTGTCCCCTTCTCCTGCCACTTTCCAGCTGGAAACTGCATTGTCAGTCAGCAGGGCGCCTAAGGTCCTCTCCACAGCCGCTGGAAGTCCAGTAACTGGCATTTTTGACTGAATTTCTAGTTTTACTGCTGCTCACAGAAAATGTACGCTCTGTCCGCTTCACTTCTCGTGACCGCCCCGCGAGAGAGAGAGAGAGAGAGAGAGAGAGAGAGAGAGAGAGAGAGAGAGAGAGAGAGAGAGAGAGAGAGAGAGAGAGAGAGAGAGAGAGAGATTTGATTTGATTTGATTTGATTTATTCTTTTATATCGAGGATAACGGAATAAGCACTCTTGTGCTTTTTATATCCAGTACCCGTGTGTATGCAGTTTTGTAAATGTCACCTGTTCCCACCGGCACACGATGGCCTACTGAAAAGCGGAACAGGATTTAACGTGTGCGCAAGATGTTCTGCGTGCGTTCGCACACGGGGCCTCGGTTTAAAGTCTCATCCGAAGGACTTTTGGGGAGAGTGGAGTCAGCACTGATGTTAAACTCCAGGAGAAAAATCTCCTCGAGCGGACTCGAACCCGGGTCGTCAAATTGCCAGCGGAATGTTCTGACCACTAGGCTATCCGTCCCCAGAGAGAGAGAGAGAGGAGAGAGAGAGAGAGAAGAGAGAGAGAGAGAGAGAGAGAGAGAGAGAGAGAGAGAGAGAGAGAGAGAGAGAGAGAGAGAGACAGACAGACAGACAGACAGACAGACAGACAGACAGACAGACAGACAGACAGACAGACAGACAGATAGACAGACAGACAGACAGACAGACAGACAGACAGACAGACAGACAGACAGAGAATTTAACTGAAACGAACAAAATCAATTTCATTTACAGAAGGCGATGGAATAGGCAGGACGATACAGTAGTACAAATTAACAAAAGCAAGAAACAGAGAAAAGACAAAAACCCGTAACTGGTCGACTTTGCTTTATCATAACAGCTAGATGCAAAAATGCACCTGTTACAATTTCCTTCTTTAAAAATGTATCCAGTCAATATTAGCAACGGAAAGCAATATCTGGCTTCCTTTCTTTCTTTCTTTCTTTCTTTCTTTCTTTCTTTCTTTCTTTCTTTCTTTCTTTTTCTTTCTTTCTTTTTTTCTTTCTTTCTTTCCTTGTTTGTTTTTTCTTTCTTTTCTTTCTTTTTTTCTTTTTTCTTTTCTTTTTTCTTTCTTCTTCTTTCTTTCTTTTCTTTCTTTCTTTCTTTCTTTCTTTCTTTCTTTTCTTTCTTTCTTTCTTTCTTTCTTTCTTTCTTTCTTTCTTTCTTTCTTTCTTTCTTTCTTGTCAGTCCTCCCTTTTTCTTTCCCTTTTATTTCTTTCTGTTTCTTATCCTCTCTAACATTAAAACATGACTTTCAACAGGGTTGTTTGGAACCAAAGTGCGGTTTGAATTGTTTTATATGCTGTTTTTTTCAATATCATTTTCTGTGGGTTTTTCTTTTTAAACTGACATTTCACACCTGTTGTAGGGAGTGGAGCTTGCTTTTAGTTTTTACGTAGTATCCTAACACTCTTTGGTAACGCCTGAAAAAGCCTTTCGAGGATAAATGGCATCTTAAAAGTTTTTTTCCCCTCTAATAAATTGCAATCTTTTACTCTCTGTTTGTCTGTCTGTCTGTCTGTCTGTTAATCTGTCTGTGTGTCTGTCTCTCGTTCTGTCTGTCACTCTTTCTCTAGATCTCTGAATGTCTTTTTGCCTGTTTGTATACCTTTCTGTCTGCCTGCCGTGTGTGTATGTATGTGTGTGTGTGTGCGTGTGTCGTGTGCGTGTGCGTGTGTGTGTGTGTGTACTTAAGCTATGTTGTGTTGTGTTGTGTTGGGTGTGTGTGTGTGTGTGTTTGCGTATTTGTGAGTGTATGCGTGTGTACTGAAGAGAGAGAGAGAGAGAGAGAGAGAGAGAGAGAGAGAGAGAGAGAGAGAGAGAGGAGAGAGAGAGAGAGAGAGAGAGAGAGAGAGAGAGAGAGAAGAGAGAGAGAGAGAGAGAGAGAGACAGACAGACAGACAGACAGACAGACAGACAGACAGACAGACAGACAGACAGACAGACAGAGACAGAGACAGAGAGAAACAGAGACAGAGACAGATAGACAGACAGACAGACAGAAAGATCTGTAGTCAACTCATCAGCCCAAGAAAAGATAAAAATAGAATTTGAAAAGCGCATCAGTCAGAGGAGGCTCTGAAAAAATGCATACGAAACTATCTTCAGTTTTAACCACAACACAGGAAGAAAAGGTCACAAGTATAACAGTCTCTTCAAAATATTACAGCAAAAAGTGGAAAGAAGAAAAAAAATGAACGGGACCAAATTTGCATTTTCTTAAAAATTGCAAACATCTTTAAACGAAATAGTCTTTCTTGATAATCACCAATCCACATTCTCAGAAAAGGCAGCTAAGACTACCTGCCTTCTCTGAAAACAACAAGTAAAACCAAACCAAACCAAACCAAACTCAAACGAACCAAAAATAAAAAGAGTAACCCTATCCCCAAATCCAACAACAACAACAACAACAACAACAAAACTCCAAAAGACAGAAGGAAAGCAAAAACGTACGTAGGAAAAGAAAACAAAAATCCACAGAAACTGTCATTCCCTCCACTCCCCCCCAAAGCAAAATAACCCCCCCCCCTCCCCACCCCTCTTTCAAAACAAAAGTACCAGATTCGAGTTCCACTGACTCCCCCCCCCCCCCCCCCCTCCCTGTTTAAAAGAAAACGAATGTTAGCTTATACAGAGCACTAAGAGCAAGGGGCTCTTGTAAACAAAATAGTATAATACTCTTCTTCTCAGTGACCGCAAAGTCAGACGATTTAGAGGTAAATACATTAAAATTAATGTCAGTTCTAGACCGGATGCTGTTGTTTGATCCTGGAGACTGACAACAGAGAAGTGTGACATTTTTGGACTGGTAATTTATGAACACTTTCGAGTCCACTGATAATTGAAACACCGCCATATTTACACAATTAGTGCATTGAAAAACACTTGTTTGAATAAAGAGGTCTTTTGTGAATAAAACCACAGACCTCTAGGCCTATCCACTCTGTCGTTTTTATCCAAACCAAACTTTTTGCATTATTAAAGACATTGAAATACTCAGGAATTTCTACAAACTATTATTTTGTGTGTTATACAGCTCTTATTCAACTCACTGACAGTCTTCTAAACGGTGTAAGAGATAAAAAAGAAAATTCACTAATATTCTTTTCTGTTGCGTTTGAAAAGGCTTTTATAATCCGTAATCATATATTTTTGTTAGCGTGTAAGTTTTAAACATTTTGTACAAACTAAAACCAGGATTATTATCTGTCGTCTAAATTTTTTTGTCTGAAAAGAAACAATAAACTTAATATGTGTGTGTGTGTGTGTGTGTGGGGTGTGTGTGGTGTGTGTGTGTGTGTGTGTGTGTGTGTGTGTGTGTGTGTGTGTGTGTGTGTGTGGTATGTGTGTGTGTGTACGTGTGCGTGTGTATATGTGTGTGTTTGTGAGATCCAGTTTTCAACCACATGAATAAATATCACCAGTACAAAAGTAGATCAAACTGACATAATAGGTAAAACACAAAACACAAGAAAAGCATACAGCAATAACAGCAAAAACAGTTGTGTGGGCACCAGGGAAAGAAAAACAAACTGATGAAAGGGGAATATAATGAGAACACAAAGATAAAGAATCATAGACAAACAAAAACTTCGCAAAACAAAAAAAACCCGAAAAAACAAATCAGAGAAATAAAAAAAAATTAAAGCAAAAGCAAAAAGCACATAACAAAAGCTAACAATTCAACTGTTGGGACAAACAAAACCAAAAGAAACCAGTGTGAAATTGTTGATCTCAGCGATTGGTCGCTAAAAACAGACACCATCAAGTTTTAGCTAAAGGTCGGTTTAGGAATTGTACTCGTTTTCTAGTCGCACGATGGTAGTGTATGATATTTTTTCTACAAAGTTTGTTCATAATCTAGCTATTGCTTGCTCTTTCTCTTACATAACTCGAGGGCTCACGCCCAAGCACGTGAATACACGCATGCATGCACGTACGCGCACACGCACACGCCCCCCCCCCCCCCCCCCCGTACGTACACACAGAGACACACACATACACACGCTCACACACACGCTCACACACATCAAAAACTGATACACACACAGACACACACACAGACACACACACACACACACACACACACACCACACACACACACACACACACACGCCGTGCGCGCGCATGCATGTGCACACTGTTGTGGAAGCATGCGTACGGACGCACACATACACACATTTATATAAACATATGCGCGCGCACACACAAACACACACACGAAACACACACACTCACACACACACACACAT
>CM060332.1:39049344-39051844 GCA_030674155.1 Stramonita haemastoma
CTACGCGGTAAGGATGTCTTTCTTATGTATGTATACATACACACAAGACGTGAAATGAAAGAAAAAGACACCCTTCTAATTAACCCTCGAAACAAACAAACAAACAGACGGCAACAAAATACCAACCAATAAACAAACAAAGCACACGAACAAGATACCCAACTAAAAATAAAAGCGCAAACCTACACAGAATAACAAAGCCCCCAACAAACAAATACCCCCCCCCCCCAGTCAAAAACAAGAAAAAAACAAGAAAAATTGAAAACACAAAACAAAAGACCTAAAGAAAAAATCAAAACACAAGACAAACATCACAACACCAATCCAAAGACAAAAAAAGCTAGAATGAAAGAGAAGCCTCCTTAAAGCCACACACCTACAGACACAACTGTCAGCACCGGTGCTATGAAACCTGTCCTTTCGGCGATCACCGAGTCCGAACAGTTTAGCAGAAATGCCAGTAAAAGGTTAGCCTATGAATCGCTGTTGTTTCTTCTGCTTCTTCTTCTTCTTCTTCTTCTTCATCCTCCTCTTCTTCTGCTTCCTCTTCTCCTTTTTCTTCTTCTTAGGTCTTTGAGAATAAAATAATGCCGTGATGTGTAACATTTTGAAACACACTTGGTTTGTGTTCTAATATTACCCTATCTGTGTGTGTCTGTGTGTGTGTGTGTGTGTGTGTGTGTGTGTGTGTGTGAGGAGAGAGAGAGAGGAGAGGAGAGAGAGGAGAGGGGAGAATGAAATGTGTTTTTTTTCTTGAATATCAGCCTTTTTGGCCACAATTCTAAGCAAAGTGGAAGATGGGGGAGTGGATGTACATGTGTATAATGAATTTGTACAAAATTTCAAAATATAGCAAATATACGCACTTGACACAACTTTTCTTTTACACTGAAGGCATTGTTATCTATTCCTTAAATTACCTAAGTTCTGCCACGATCTTTCTTCTTCAAGCAGCATGGAATAAGAATTTTTCTAGCTGCACTGAACAAGATTTACTATGTGCCTGAAGAAGAAAAGGCATAGGCGCATGAAGAGGATCTTTCAGGTAACTGGTCCGTAGATCTGTATATAATGAACAAATATAATATGAGATTGTACTCATCTTCAATAACATTTTTGCACAAAAACAGTTTTTTTCTTGATTGTATGTTGCCGTATCTATTAAAATCATTATTTAAAGGAAGAACATTCATTCTGACCTGTGACAATGTGATTCTGAAACAATAAATATCAATTCTATACAGATACATTTCTTTTTCAAAAACAGTCTTAAAAGAACTGTATGTTGCGTACCTGTTGCTCTCTCTCATGACAACAAACCCTTTGTGAATAAACACATCTATCAATCTTTACCTGTAAACATTAAGGAATCTCTGAATATCTCCAACATCCTGATGTAGCCAAATGATATTAAACACTGAATTACAAAACAATTCTCTTTCACTCGTTACCCAACACTTCTTAACTTTCTGATCTGAAGTTAACTGCATTCCCTAAGCCTGTCTAGGCAACATATGATGACTCATCTGGAATAATCCTAACCAAACTTTAATTGCACACATACATAAATTTATAAATAATGGATATCATGCTACTTCCCCATAAACCATTTTGTTCTGTGGTAAGAAACTCCCAGAACATGTTTACAAGCCATCAGAAGTTGTTTTATTTCTAAAGATTCTGAGCGATTTAAACCCCAAAATTCAAATGCATATAGTAATATTGGTTTAACTTTTACATCAAAGATTTTAGAGTAGGCCTAGTAAGATATATATATATATATATATATATATATATATATATATATATTATATATATATATATATATATATATATATATCCTTGTTTCTTTAAAAGCTCGAACTAGATTTATTTATGCTTTTCCCTTTGACACTCAAATGTTCAGTACCCAGCCTAGGACAAAGCGTTGTCGTGAAAACATACCCCAGAGAGAGAGAGAGAGAGAGAGAGAGAGAGAGAGAGAGAGAGAGAGAGAGAGAGAGAGAGAGAGAGAGAGAGAGAGAGAGAGAGAGAGAGAGAGAGAGAGGAGAGAGAAGAGAGAGAGAGAGAGAGAGAGAAGAGAGAGAGAGAGAGAGAGAGAGAGAGAGAGAGAGAGAGAGAGAAGACAGAGAAGAGAGCAGACAGACAGACAGACAGAGACAAACAGACAGACAGGACAGAGAGAGAGACAGAGGAGAGAGAGACAGAGCAGAGAGAGAAGACAGACAGAGAGAGAGAGAGACAGACGAGAGAGAGACAGACAGAGGGGAGACAGACAGAGAGAGACAGAAAGACAGAGAGAAAGAGAGAGAGAGAGATCAAAAGCAGAGACCTACAAATCGTAGACCCCCTTCTACGATCATGAATACAAAAGAGGAGAATAAAGAGAGGAAAAGAAAAAAACTTTTATACTCAAACCAACACAATATGACAAAGCAACAAAGGAGGGTTCTAACTGAATAAAAGTCTATAAGCCACTTGTCAACGACAATGATACACA
>CM060332.1:39094344-39106844 GCA_030674155.1 Stramonita haemastoma
GTGTGTTCTTTACGTTAATATCCTTTGAAATTAAGTGATATTACACAAAAAGACGCAGAATTAAAGATCAAATAAAAGTGTATCATTAATGTGTGCTTGTGTGTGCGTATGTAGTACTTGCTTATTTGCACGTATGCAAGAGTCAACGAAAGAGATAGGGAGAAAGATAGGGAGACTAAAATAGACAAGACATTTAGATCTATCTATCTATCTATCTATCTATCTATCTATCTATCTATCTATCTATCTATCTATCTATCTATCTATCTATCTATCTATCTATCTATCTATCTATCTATCTATCTCTCTCTATATATATATATGTAGAGAGAGAGAGAGAGAGAGAGAGAGAGAGAGAGAGAGAGAGAGAGAGAGAGAGAGAGAGAGAGAGAGAGAGAGAGAGAGAGAGGAGAGAGAGAGAGAGAGGAGAGAGAAGAGAGAGAGAGAGAGAGAGAGAGAGAGAGAGAGGAGGAGAGAGGAGAGAGAGAGAGGAGAGAGAGAAGGCAGACAGACAACCAGACAGACAGCCAGACAGACAGACAGACAGACAGACAGACAGAAATACAGACAGAATCAGATAGTTAAAGAGCTGCTAGACACAGTGACAGACGAACACAACAGACATAAAGAAGAACACAGACAGGACCATAGACGATATCAAATAGACGCTTCGTCAACAGCAAGACGTTAGATTGAAGAAGCCACCACCCCTCACTGTCTGAAACCCAGGACCACGGCAAACTGGCCACCCTCCAGGGATCTCTCCTTCCCCGGGTCAGGGCGGGGCAGAGAGGCACCACCCAATGACCATTTGTTGTCCCCAACAATGACACCTCTGATGTCTTTACAGCCCTCTGTGCGCCCATCCCTTTTCTTCTCTCTGTCCCTTTCCAAACAATATTGTAATAAAAAAAAAACATCCAGTAAAAAGAATGACCTTTTTCGCCAAACGAAAAACAGTGATTTGTCTGGATACTCCTTCATCAAAACTATATAATGGGGATTCCTAGGATATGATGGACATCTATGAAAGCAGCGCCTGAGAGCAATTTTGCACCGCCATTGAATTATCGGACCATTGTCTCATAGGTCTTCTTTCTCTTCTAGCCCTGCCCTTAAAAAGGAGGGGCTGGGGAAATGGTGTGATCCCAAAGGATGGGAGGAGAGGGCAAAGTGGTGTCGTAGGTTTGGCCATCCTCTGACCATTCCTGTCAACGGCGTTAGCTTGGTGTCTGAAGTTTGGGCGGGAAAGAGAGGGCGGCCACTGGTTATTTCTGCCGACAATGGGGCCATTGCTCAGTGGACATCGTGTTGTCATGATTTGAATGGTGGGAGGAGGGTGTGGGGAAGGGCGTGTTGGGTTCAATGTAGGGGGGGGGGGGGGTAATTACAGGAAACGGTTATGAACAGAGCTATATATATATATATATATATATATATATATATATATATATATATATATATATATATATATATATGACCCTGTCAAAGTTTGTCCAGTGTTGGGATTAAGTTTCTGTGCCCCTCCCCTCTTCTATCTCTGTCTGTCTGTCTGTCTGTCTGTCTGTCTGTCTCTGTCTCTCTGTCTCTCTGTCTCTCTGTCTCTCTCTCTCTCTCTCTCTCTCTCTCTCTCTCTCTCTCTCTCTCTTTCTCTCTCAGCCTGAGGTTGTGCGGAGCTTTACAATTTAGCTTTATATTATATTTGTGTAAAGTTTTACTAGTGCAGGAGAGATATATTTATTATTTAATCATATATTTTGATTTAGTGAGATTTTTTTATATTAATATATATATATATATTATATTATATATATATATATATTATATATATATATATATATATATATATATATATATATGTATATATATATATGCACATATATCAAAGGGTTTTTCTAATCATATGTTTAGTATCATGTTCAAACTGGAACGCAACTTTAGAATAAGGAAGATTCACCAAATTGCATTTTATGTGTTTTTTTTTCGGTGAATACGTTTGTTTAAATAGAATAAAAAAAATTAAAAATAGTTGATACCTCGGGGTGTATGGGGTGCTTAAGGAGAGGTGGTACCTTTGTAAACCTGGCAGTAGCATCCCTCGGGATGGACGGGAGCACTGGTCCTCACTTGGCACTCAACTCTCACTTTTGGGTCCGGGTCCTTAACCCACCCACACCCCGGTAACCGCTTCTACTGGCGGGCGAAACGTTGTGAGGGGCTGGTGCATTCTTAATCACCAGTAGGAGTCTTGGAGAGGAGATGGGCGCCACCAAGCTTCCTCAAGCCCACTGCAAGGACATGATGAGAAAAGCAAAACAGAAACACATGCCGGATCGGTCGAGGCCCGGATCAACAACGACCGCGCTACCCACTGCAAGCCTCCAGGGTGGGAGTGACAAGTGTGCCACTGGAGCAGAACTAACCCTAAAGCTTCCAGCTAAAGGGGTAACCATTGGTACATGGAATGTTAGAACTCTGTACCAAACAGGAAGAGTACAGGAACTCACACATGAATTACAGAGGTATAAATGGGACATCCTAGGGCTTGCGGAAGTCAGATGGATTGGCTTCGGAGAAACAACTACGCAAGACGGCCACAAAATATGGTACAGTGGAGATGAGAAACTACACCAACACGGAGTAGGCTTCATTGTCAGGAAAGAGATTGTGTCAAGCATCATCAACTGCACACCAATATCCAGCAGACTCATCTCAATCAGAGTCTCTGCAAAACCCCAGAATCTCACCATCATCCAAGTGTATGCTCCAACATCTGACTACGATGATGACCAGATAGAAGAATTCTATGAAGAACTTGAAAACGTCATCTCCAAAACGCCCAAAAAAGACATCCTTATTGTGGAAGGCGATTGGAATGCTAAGGTGGGACCTGATGCCTATGACACCTGGGCAGGAACCACAGGACGCTTTGGACTGGGAGAAACAAATGACAGAGGACAGCGGCTGCTGGAATTCGCAAAGAAGCACAAACTAACTCTGGCTAACACACTCCACCCTCACAAGCCATCTAGAACATCAACCTGGCACTCACCAAATGGTCTGATTCATAATCAAATTGACTACATTCTGTCACCCCAAAGATTCAAATCCAGCATAAACAAGGCAAATACAAGAACATTCCCAGGAGCTGACATTGGCAGTGACCACGACCTTGTACTTACCACCATCAGGCTGAAACTGAAAGCAAAACAACAGCCAAAAAGCCCACGCATAAGATTCGACCTGGAAAAACTCAAAGACCCAACAGTGGTTGAGATCTTCCAAGCCAACATTGGAGGAAAGTTCGCCGCACTCACAGCCATTGACAATGATGTGAACACATTAGCCAACAACATCAAAGAAGTGCTAACGACAGCAGCAGAAGAAACATTAGGCAGAAGCAGAACAAAGAAACAACCCTGGGTGACAAATGAGGTTCTTGACCTCTGCGACAAAAGAAGAGAACTTAAGAAGCAAAAGTTCACAAGTCAAGAAGCCAACAACAAGTACATGGATAGCCACAGAGAAGTGAGGAAAAAGATGAGAGAAGCCAAAGAAGCGTGGATAGAAGAACAATGCAACAACATCGAAGATGGAATGGCCAAGGGAAACAGCAAAACAGCTTACAACACTCTGAAAGCACTAACGAAAACCACACAGCCTAAAGCCTCTGTTATTGAAGACAAAGAAGGAAATCTTTTAACGGAAAACAATGCCATCCTCCAGCGCTGGACAGAATACTGTGAGGGATTGTATAACTACCCACTACGCCCGGATACCAACATAGTTTCCAACAAACCCCCTGAACACCAAGATAAAGACCCACCAATACTAAGGTGTGAAGTAGACACAGCTATTAAGCAATTGAAGAAGGGGAAGTCCCCTGGAATCGATAACATCCCAGCTGAACTCATAAAAAATGGAGGGAATGAAACAGCAAGGCGATTCACAGACCTTTGTCAGAAGATCCACGACACCAAAGAATGGCCAAAAGAATGGACACAGTCTCTTGTAATACCCCTGCCAAAGAAAGGAAACCTCAAGCAATGCCAGAACTACAGAACCATCAGTCTCATAAGCCATCCTAGCAAGATCATGCTGCAGGTAGTCCTCAACAGACTGAAAAACCAAGCAGAAAAACTCCTGGCAGAAGAACAAGCGGGCTTTAGACCAAAACGCAGCACAATGGAACAAATTTTCAACCTGAGAATTCTGATAGAGAAGCATCTCCAACACCAAAAAGACTTGTACCACAATTTTATAGACTTCAAAAAGGCCTTTGACAGGGTATGGCATGACGGCCTCTGGCAAGTACTCAGGCACTTCAACATTGACAACTGCCTAATTGAAGTCATCAAGGCTCTGTACGAGAATGCAAGAAGTGCAGTTTTCATGAACAACCACGTGGGCGAGTTCTTCAAGACCACGGTTGGAGTCCGCCAGGGCTGCCTTCTCTCACCTGTACTCTTCAACCTCTTCCTCGAAAACATCATGACAGAGACACTGCAAAACCACCACACTTCCATCTCCATTGGTGGAAGACCCTTTGCAACCTCAGATTTGCAGATGACATTGACCTCATGGGCAGCAGCAAACAAGAACTGCAAATCCTCACAGACAGTCTAACAGACCGAGCGAGCGCATACGGCATGGAGGTCAGTACAGAGAAATCGAAGATCATGGTCAACAGCGCGAGTAATGACAGCACGGAAATAAAGATGAATGGAGAAATATTGGAAGAGGTGAGCCAATTCAAATACTTAGGCTCCATCCTAACAAAAGATGGCACATCAAACAATGAGGTGAAAGCTCGCATTGCAACAGCAACATCTGCTCTAGTCAGACTCCAGAGGATCATCAGAAGCAACAACATCAGCTTCTGCACCAAATACCACCTCTACAAATCCCTCGTAATATCTATCCTCCTATATGGCTGTGAATCATGGACTCTGACAGCAGAGTTAGAGAGAAGAATCCAAGCATTCGAGAACAAGTGCCACAGAAGACTCCTCAAAATATCATACAAAGAACACAAGACCAATAACTATGTGAAAGAGGAAATCAAAAAGCGTGTGGGCCCCCAAGAGCCTTTGCTCTCCACCATAAAGAGGAGAAAGCTGATGTGGTTTGGTCACACCACAAGACACAACACCCTAGCAAAAACCATCTTGCAAGGAACAGTCGAGGGCAAAAGAAGAAGAGGCCGCCAAAAGAAATCATGGGTTGACAACATCAAAGACTGGACTGCCCAACCCCTGCAACGCCTCCTACTAGCCACACAGGATCGTGAAGCATGGAAAAAGATCTCCGTTGCGTCTTCTCTCATGTCCCCCCTACGTCCTTTGGGACATGGGACTGAGTGAGAGTGAGTGAGTGATATATTTCAATAATAAATTCAACACATATGAGTTTTCAGTCAAAAGTTATTGTCAGTGTATTAGTTTGTTATGAGTTAATCGGTACAGAAAATATGTCTATCAAGCAGCTGTATGAATGTCTTAAGGCATACTTGCTTGCACTTTTTCCTGCTGTATCATCATTACAGCCAGGAACTCGCCTGTGCGAGCCAAGCATGATGCCCCCGCTTGCGGAGCCACCTATGACCACCTTCCCCCCACCATACTCTCCCCCTTAAACCTCCTCCCCATTCCCTATACTTACCCCACCCACCATACTCTCCCCCCACACCTACCCCCCTTCCCCACTCCTATCCCCTTCCCCACACCTAGCCCCCACCATACTCTCCCCTTAAACCCCTACACCTACCCCCACCCTAAATCTCTCCCCTTCCCCACACCTACCCCCCTTTCCCACACCTACCCCCTTCTTCACACCTAGCCCCCTTCCCCACTCTCGCCCTTAAACCTCCTCCCCATTCCCTACACCTACCCCCCACCCCTAAATCTCTCCCCCTTCCCCACATCTACCCCCACACCTACCCCCTTCCCCACATCTACCCCCACACCTACCCCTTAAACCTCCTCCCCATTCCCCCACCTACCCCCACCCTAAATCTCTCCCCCTTCCCCCCCCCCTTCCCCCCTTCCCCCCACCTTCCCCCACCATACTCTCCCCTTAAACCTCCTCCCCATTCCCTACATCTACCCCTAAATCTCCTCTCCCTTCCCCACACCTACCCCTCACCATACTCACCCCCTAAACTGATGGGCGAGGAGCCCATCACACGTACCCCTCACCATATGCCTCCCCTAGCCCCCTCCCCCATCCCCCATCCCTACACGTACCCCTCACCATATGCCTCCCCCTAGCCCCCTCCCCCATCCCTACACGTACCCCTCACCATATGCCTCCCCCTAGCCCCCCTCCCCCATCCCTACACGTACCCCTCACCATATGCCTCCCCCTAGCCCCCCTCCCCATATCTACACGTACCCCTCACCATATGCCTCCCCCTAGCCCCCCTCCCCATCCCTACACGTACCCCTCACCATATTCCTCCCCCATATCTACCCCCCACCATACTCTCCTCCTTCCCTGCACCTACCTCTCAATCTCTTCAACCTTCCCTACACCTACCCCACACCATACACATCCCCTTAAACCTCCTCCCCCTTAACTACACCTACCCCTTCCTCCCCCTTCCTCACACCTACTCCCCATCCTCCTCCCCCTAAACCCCCTCCCCCTTCCTCCACTGCACTCCTCCCCTTAAACCTCCCCCCACACCTCCACTCACAATATTCCTCCGCCCTAAACTCCCTCCCCCTTCCCTACACCTACCCTCACCATACTCCACCCCCTCAGACTTCTCCACCCTCCTTAGACCTGACCCCATTATACTCCCCCTTTCCTCCACCTTCCATGTAGGGCATACATTTTTTTTAAGGCGTAATTTTGACAACTACTAGGAAGACAGTAAATTAAAACTCCCACTGAAATTCGAACTCATGACAACAAGACCATACAGACAACAAGTCGGTTGTCTTATCCAACAGGCTACAGTGCCTGTCTCTGAGCTAACTGGGACTGGGAAATATATATCTGAATTAAGACTGAGAAGCATGTAGGATATAGACAATTTATATTATGCTGTATTGTGTTCTACTCTCCATAATGATAAAAAAAATGTTTTTTTCTTATGTTTATTGATTTTTTAATTTTATTTCATTTTTGGTTGTTATTCCGGCAATATCCATACTTTCGTAGATTTCCGTAACTAAACGAGCAATTATGCCCAGATCTGTGAACTCAGTGCATTATACAATTTTTTAATTGTGAGCAGTTCGTCATGTTGTTTCGATTTGCATGGCAAATGTAAACATTATCTGAATTCTCTTCATTTCCTGTTCCCTTATGGATGTAATATTTTGATCCATTGGCATTGTGAAACGTGTGTATGTGCGCTGCGTGCGTGGTGGGTGTGTAGGATCATAGTCCGCCTATCAGGAAAGATCAATAAAAAAAACATCTTAAACGAACGCACTAGTCATGAATAGTACGTTCACGACCTCTATTAGATGGTGGAAAATGTGTGTCAGGATCAAATCGATCAGCGAAATAACAAAAGACTAGTTAATCAGTCAAGCATCAATCAATGAATAGATAGATCGATCACTAACTCATATACTCACTCACCCAATATCTCACACATCTACCATCAATCGAGCAGCCAATCAACCAATCAGCTATCAGTATCAATCAATCATATCGATCGATCAATCATCATCATCAATCAATCTGATCTATCTATCTATCTATCTATCTCTATCTATCTATCTAATCTATCTATCTTTCTATCTGTCTATCTGTCTCTTCTTTCTTCTGTCTTTCTTCTGTTCTGTCTTTCTGTCTGTCTGTCTTTCTGTCTGTCTGTCTGTCTGTCTTCTTTCTTCTTCTATCTTCTATTCTATCTATCTATCTATCTATCTATCTATCTATCTATCTATCTATCTATTCTATCTGTCTGTCTGTCTGTCTGTCTGTCTGTCTGTCTGTCTGTCTGTCTGTCTATCTATCTATATCTATCTATCTATCTGTCAGCTCATGAAATGGACAACACATTAAGGTGTTGTTACAGGACCACAGATTGGTTTTAATTATGCTTTTTCAATGATACACAATTTACGACACTTCTTACTAACAGATATGAACAAAACAGGCAAACCAAGATCACCCCATCCTTCCCCCGCACGAAACAAACCCAGCAACAATCTGAAAGTAGCATCACTACACAACACTTTCAGAACGCAAGTACAATTTGTTCAAGAAAAGTTGGGGGTTACAGCCTGGGGATGAATCACCATGGGGAGCTATTTTCCTGAGCTATGCATAAGCACTGAATGACAGTTCAATCTGTCTATATATCAGTCTATGTCTCTGTCTGTCTGGCTGGCTGGCTGTCTGTGTCCCGGTACAGGCAGACAGCAGACGAGGTGTCACATGCTGTGTTGTGTCCCCTCCATCACTCTTCACACTCCTGATGGCTGCAGGTTCTGTGTCTCTGGGTCATACTTACGTAATGCTAACCTACATTGTGTGATACACATTCATCTTCCCACACCATGTTTTATACCATCTTGCGTCATGGTAACATATATTGTATCGTGTGATGCGTATGTATCTTCACACATTTTTTTTGGTACCTTTTAATGATAACTTGTATAGTGTGATGCATATTCATCTTCACACAACATTTTCAGTACCAACTTATATACTGGTAACATATATCGTGTGTGATACACGTATATCTCCATTCAACCCTTTGTAGCAACATACGGCATAGTAACGTGAATCGTGCGGTACATATTCACCTTCACACAACGTTTATGTACCAGCTGACGTGGTGGTAACGTGTATCGTGTGGTACTTTGTCGTCTCCATAAATGGTCCTGATTAATGTCATCATTAAGAAGATTACGATATAAAGTACATAGAAGAAGAATGCAAAGATGTAGTAGCGGTACCAGAAGAAGAAGACAAAGTCATCCAGGAAGGCAAGAAAGAGAAATGAAGAAAGAAACAGATAGTGCCAGAAGTAAAGTACGAAAATAAGAAGATGGAAGAGTAAAGAGAAAATAAAGTACAAACGAAATGTGATGGTACCTCTGAATCCTGTTGCTTAGAATTGTTGTTCCGCTTTTTCCCCTAATCCGTCTTCTTTTTCTTCATGCCTCTGGGAACCAAGACAGCAGTTGGTTATTCATTCTGTACTCGTTCTTCAGCATGGTGGTGGACAGAGATCTCTCCAACGACTGAAAGAAGAATCAGAGTGAATACCCCGGTACTAACAACACAGAGTGTCTCACAATTATTCACGGGTGTGTCCAAAAATAGTAACACCATGTTGCGACAAGCTTGCATGGGAGATAATCTAATTAACTTCCCTGTTACACTACATTTCACACAAATAGATCTAGTATATAAACAATTGTGTTATAAGCAAAATAAACCATACATCTCTCTCTCTCTCTCTCTCTCTCTTCTCTCTCTCTCTCTCTCTCTCTCTCTCTCTCTCTTCTTCTCTCACACACACACACACACACACACACACACACACACACACACACACACACACACACACACACACACACACACAACATGCACCCGGCTAAAGAAAGAAAGAAAAAAGAACAATAGATCGAAAGATGGAAAGAAGAAAACAAACTACAAATAAACTTTATGTAAAAAGAGACAAACAAAAGACAGATCAAAGGAGGAGGGAAGGCAGAAAGACTGGCAAAGAAAGTGTCAAAACAGACACATAGATAGACAGACAAACAAAAGAAGTGACAGAAAGAGAGAACCAACAATCAAGAAAGTACGAAGAAAGTGAGAAAGATAAAGAAAGAAAGAGAAAATAGAAAGAAAGAAAGAAGAAAGAAGTTAGAAAGAAAAAGAACATGGATTAAAAAGAAGAAAGACAAGCATCCAAGCATGCAGAAAAGAACAAAGAAAGAAAGAAAAGAAGAAAGGAAAAAAAAGAATCAAGGGAGGAATTAAAGAAAAATAAAGGGAAGAAAATAAAAAATGAAATAGTGAAACAAAGAAACAAAGATAGAAAGAAAACAAATGACAGGATGATGGAAAGGAAAAAGAAAGAAAAGAAAAAACAAAAAAAATGGGGTTTTAAAGTGTTACTGACTTAAACATGTGAAAAGGATATACCACACATTCTTTTGATCGAACAAAGATTTCCCCAACCATAATTGTTTAACACAGAACTGTGTAACAAGATTCAATGACAAGAAAACTGCATTCAGTGCTGATCACTCAACTTCACAATCTCATCCTCTCAGTCTCTCAGAATACGGTTACAGACACAGCGAAGCTTAAGAGTCTGCCTGCTGACCGTTATTTCATTCATCACAGAGGGACAGTGGTCCTCACACCACCTACCTGTGCTCAGTGGTCGGCGCGATAAATTGTCAACTGTTGACGTTGGTTCAAGTCCAACCAGACACATCGATCGATCGATCGGTCGATCGATCGATCGATCGATCGATCGATCGATCGATCGATCTATCTATCTATCTATCTATCTATCTATCTATCTATCTATCTATCTATCTATCTATCTATCTATCTATCTATCTACTATCTATCTATCTATCTATCTATCCATCCATCCATCCATCCATCCATCCATCCATCCATCCATCCATCCATCCATCCATCCATCCATCCATCCATCCATCTCATCCATCCATCCATCTATCTATCTATCTATCTATCTATCTATCTATCTATCTATCTATCTATCTGAGTAACGATCGATCGATCTAAATATCTATCGATATATCTGTGTTATATGTATGTATATGTATGTATGTATGTATGTATGTATGTATGTATGTATGTATTGTATGTATGTATGTATGTATGTATGTATCTATCTATCTATCTATCTATCTATCTATCTATCTATCTATCTATCTATCTATCTATCTATGTGTGTGTGTGTGTGCGCTTCTGTGTGTGTTGTGATCTGTGTGTGTGTGCAAGCGCGCGCGCGATTGTGTAGAGGGGAAGGAAAGTCATGACGTAGTCTCTAACCCAGATGGGCACACTCCCAGAAGTAGTAGTTTTTCCATCTTAAAATGATCTTTACCCCCCTCCCCCAAGAAAAAAACAAGAAAAAGAAAAAGAAGAAAACTTGGGTATAGTCCATTTTTGACTTGATCTGTGACGATCTCAGTTTTAAAGTCTCATGGCCTTTTACCCAGCCTGGTCAGTTCGTGCCTAAATCCCCACAGTCGGGAAAACACAGGGGACTGTACAGTCGTTCAAAAAGCAGGGTAACCATCAACACTGCAGGTGGGTGTCTGACAGGGTCTGGCCCCATAATGGAGCTAATCAGCTGGCTATTGTCAGCATGGGGGATCAGAAGTGGTGTCTGCCCATGTTGGGTCATACCACACGCCACAATATATGGAGTGTAACCCACTGGAATTTCTATGTTTTAGAGATAATAAAGTATTTTGGATTTGAATATGAATTTGAATTTGAGTAAATAAAACAACAACAACAAAAAACAGCAAAGGCAAAAAGACCAAGGTCATCAGCACAACAAAAAAAGACTAACAGATTTCAAAATACAAAGCTTTCATGCAGAAATAGGACTGAAGGAAACAAGTGCATGTAACCACTTTTAACTTCTCAATCATTCTGGAAATGATTTATCAACGATTCAATTAGAAAACAAATCCCAAATGAACCTCTAGAAAAATACAATCTTCTGATGACAGCATTTTAGGCATTAAGTAAGAGCTTTGGCTCCTGGACAAGCATTCGTCAGAGGTCCAAGCGGTGATTGAAGCTTTACTTGCTGCGGTACCTTACAACGAGATACTTTTCAGAACTTAAAAGTCTCAATCGCATTCATGAGAATATTTTGAGGGTTACCTGCCAGAAGCGGCTATGGCGGTTCCACGCAGTTTCGAGAAAATGGCGTTTGAAAGTTTCACATCACTGTGAGCTTAGTGCCTTTTATGCTGTATCCTTTGGCCAGTGAGAATTATTTTGTCACATATATTCGCCTTTCATATCTGAAGTTTCGATTGGCAACAAGTATTGTTTTTATCGAATAACACCTTCTTGTTCAACCACAGTAGGAGCTAGCCAAGTTGGAAAGATGATAACTGAAAGGAAAATAGCCCGCCCTGATTGCCGAACCTGCTAAGGGCGGCACAGGCAATGGGCTGTGGAGGGAAAGTAAAATTAACTAAGGATGCCTGAAGGGGCCATCTACTTGAAGTGTGTTGGGCAAGCGTCCAGCCTGCCAGCTACTTTACCGCCGGAAGCGGCGACTTGGCGTCGGGCATTTAGGCTGGAAAGCTCTCCCTCTGACTGGGACCATGGAATGTGTTTTAAATCTTTGTTAGTGTTGTTTTACATCACTGACTATATAAATCAGGGACCTCGAGAAGCGGCTATTTCAGAACATTGAAACAAAATTTGCTCTCAGATAACACAGGAGATTAGCACAGCCGCCAAGGGTTAAATTCTGACATGAAGAGTGACAGCAAGTCAGTTTGTACACA
>CM060332.1:39111844-39119344 GCA_030674155.1 Stramonita haemastoma
AAGTCGTTCCTCTCAAGTCCAGATCCCCTGAAAGAGCGAACAGCAGTATCTGTAGTCAGTGAGCAAGCAATAACTGTAACAGACGCATTGACCAGTATGGTTAGACCGTTGGAGCTAAACCCTTGGTCTGGCAGTCTCAGCAGATCCTGAAGAATTAAAGGTGAACTGTACGCTCTTACAGGTAAATGTGTCAGCAAAAGGCACCCTCTCTACTCCTTATGAGTGCTTATTCCATTATCCTTGATATGAAATTTTAAAAAAATATTTAAAAAAATAAATATTGTTTAGGCATGCACATATGGAAAGTGATTGATCACACCTGTGTACCTGGTATGCC
This sequence comes from Stramonita haemastoma, assembly GCA_030674155.1. Classification (NCBI taxonomy): domain Eukaryota; kingdom Metazoa; phylum Mollusca; class Gastropoda; order Neogastropoda; family Muricidae; genus Stramonita; species Stramonita haemastoma. Next base: position 39,112,182 of record CM060332.1, read on the forward strand.
CTCTAGGACATGCACGATGATGAGCTCTGTGCATTTGGCCTCGCGCCCACCCCAGAATCCAGTTCAGTACTTCAACAGCTCTGTGAAAAGACAAATCCAGTCAGTCAGCTGAGCACAGGCTACCCTGAAGAATGACTCTTCACAAAGTGTAGGATGCTGTCTTGCTCTTTTGTGGGATTCTTTGAAAACAGCGGGGGATAGAAGTGTGCGGGTGTGTTGGACTTAACTTGTCGCAGATGCCTGTTTGGCATGTGTTGTACGTTTTATCCGATAATGACAAGACCAAACAAAAGCCCTTCCCTGTCTTTCGCAATCAGTTGAAACTTGTCAAAACGCTAATCTAGCGTGAATTTGATCCGATTTCTAAAAGAGTGCAGAGGGGGCAACAAATAGTCCGGAAAACAGAAAGAAAAGACAGACACAATCCTTCCCAAACCCATAGTGGGCAAAGCAACAAATACGAGCGGAAGGAGAGCATGAGAAAGGGAGACAAAAAAACACACAACAGCTTTGGTTTAATTATGGCCCCTTCCAAATAAAGCTAACTGGCGTAATCCACATTATTTTGCCGGAAGGTGCATGTTTTTGTGCTGCAAGAACCCGGATGTTAAGACGATTTTCCTCCGCTGTTTGTCTCCAGTTTGAATGGCAGCCAGGCCTGAGGCCTAGGACAAAGGAGAAAGAGGAAAGAAAGCTGCGATATAACGAGATAGTGGGGGTGGTGGTGGTGGTGGTGATGCAATCGCGATGATCATGATGGTGGTGATGATGATCATGAAGCTGATCATTATAGAATCTAGGTAATGATGTTGCACTTCAAGGAAGTATTCTTTTTTGTATTATTTGCTTTTTAAGAGAACAACTATGAAAATGTTCGCACAGACAAACAAGAAAGGCAACAATGGCAATGCTGATATATAAGAACTTATTATTTGTGAGTGACACAAATCACGGGAAGAAAGGGAAAAAGAAAAAAGGTTTGAAGAAAGAGAGAAAAACAGAAGATTGAAAGACGAAAGGGAGAACAATTAGTAAAAGAATGAATAAATCAGTATATAAATGAACTACTCATGTTAATTTAGAAAAAAAAAAGAATAAAGCTAAACAGGAGACCGAAGATGCAGACCTGCACGCTGACTGTAGGCGCATACACACACACACACACAGACAGACAGACAGACAGACAGACAACACACACACACACACACACACACACACACACACACACACACACATACATACACACACACACACACACACAATTTCGTCTCTATATAACTCTTTCCTCTGCACTCTCCCCCACTCCTGCCACTTTCTTTCTCACAGAAAAATCCCTTCCACTTTATTTTCACCTACACGGATAAATATGGGATATTTGTTTATATTCATATACCACTTTTTGTCACATCAGATTTCTCTGCGGGAAATTCGGGCTGTATATAAATATATCCCAAGCCATGTTATTTGCTGCTCAACACACGAGCATAAATCTTTGTTGTTGTTGCCAAAGTCATCGTTGCTGTCATCGTCAGCATTATCAACAAATGCAACGAAAACAACAACTGCAGCAGCATGAAAAGCAGCAGAAGCAGCAGTAATAAGCATCGTTATCGTTATCATCATTACCTTCACCATTATCACCACTGTCACCACCATCACCACCATCACCACCACACCATCACAACATTCATCGTTATCATGATGAATACAGCACCAGCTCTTCATCATAAGACTAGATCGGAAACTTTGCGTTAAAACAATCTCTACAAATAACAACCATAGGCTTTCACAGTGTACAAGAAGGAACTGCCGAGGAGAGAAGAGAAAGCCAAAGACGAGGATTATGTACAACTGGAAAATAGAAACATGCAGAGCTAGCCGTTTTCAGAGCACGGCCATGCCTATTTTCAATCACCTTTAACTGGCCCAGGCCAAAGCTGTGTCAGTTATTGAGGCCAGCTAATTACCAAGGCCTACACTAAAATCTTATGATGTCGTAAAATGTTGAGTTGAGATTGTCTTCAGCCATGACAAGCCCTTAACATAGCAACTTACACTTTTCTTTAAAGGAGAAAAATCCTCTGAAGTCGGAGTACGGCTGCCTATATGGCGAGGTACTTGGAAACAGACACACACACAAACTTCTCATTCAGTGTGCAGCTTCAATCTCACGGTGACTCCCAGGTGGGATGCACAAGTCAGAGTGCATATTCTGGATGAACCCCATGATGTTAAGCTGGGGAACGCACAACAACAACAACAACAACAACAACAACGATGACGACGACACACACTTTTAGACGTAAGAAAAGCATAAAGCCAGACAATACAGGGATTAAGAAATGAAATCAATGACTGAATCAATGAATCAATGACTCCCTCCCCCCTCCTTCCTTTCATCACTCAATCACTCACTCAAACAATAGATTCAGATAATATTGTTACAGAGCAGCATCTGAGTTAAAAAGATATACTCTAAACAAAAAACAGAATTCACCCCCCATTCTAACTAAAATTTATAAAACAAAGCAAACAAACAACAAAACCAAACACTACCAGAACAATCCTGACTGCACACAAACTGCAGTGGACACTCAATAAGCAATCAGAAAAGTCATGGGGGATTATAGCCAGGCCGGGGATAAAATCCCCATAGGAGACTACTTTCCTAGCCTGTGCACCGGCGCTGACCGATTGCATGCCTTTAGCTAATGCTAGCTTACTTGTATCGTGTGACACACACTTACTTCCACACAATTTTTTTTCGTCTTCCTCTCGTTGTGGGGGATCCACAATAGCCAGGTGGTTAAATTCTCTGATTCTTAATTCTAAGAGTTGTGAAATCTTGGGATCAAAATATTGCTAGAAGCCTTGTTAATTATCAATGGTGCAAATTCGATATGAGACCCTCGAGATCTTTCGGAAAGAAAGCAGATCTACCAGTGTTGTATTTTCCTTTGTAATACGTCTGATGAAAATGAAACAGACAAGTTAAAAATCCCTGTCGTTCATGTCCACTATTGTGGACTGGGAAAATACCAACATACTCAACATGCACCCAAGGCGTTCCCAGCGCAGTGTGTAAAGTAATGGCCAAACGTCCGCTCAAGGGATTTTCCTTTTCCAGCATTGGGGCAGAGTTATAACAGAGTATTCCCCAAGCTGTGGCGCCTCTTTACTAATTTGGACATGAAAAAAGTACCACACACAGAGCAGTCTTCAAGTTTATCCTCACCACAAAGTAAGTAGTGAATACATTCAAGGTGTTTTACTTAAAATCTGTGATGAACATCTTTATAATTAGTAAGGCCTTCCTCTCTCCCTCCTTCACTACCTCTCTCCCTTCCCTTCCCATCCATCCATCCAGCTCTATCTATCCGTCCGTCCGTCCGTCCGTCGTCCGTCCATTCGTCGTCAATCCGTCTGTACTTCCGTCTATCCATCATCTATCCATCCATCCATCATCCCTCCCTCCCTCCCTCCCTTCATCCCTCAATCCCTCAATCTTCATCCCTCCCTTTATCCCTCCCTTAATCCCTCCATGCCTCCCTCCAGGCTAGGCTGTCTGAGGAATAAACAGAGCAACAAACAGCTTTATTTTCTGTTCCCATTCATCGTTAGGCCCTGATCACGGATACACAGCGAGTAATGATTACTGACTATTAGCTTCTGCAATACTTTGGACATCATCTGGTAAATATCATCAACACAGGCACGTCCTAATCAGCCCCACCTAACACAGTATTAACGACATAATCATTATGATCCAGACTGAAGAAAAAAAAGGAACCAAAAAAAAACGTAACAGACAAAGTAAAAAGATGACAAAGAAAAGAGAAGTTTGTAAATTGATATGGTCAGAGGAGCTCAGACAAAATGGGACTGTTGTATGTGTTAATCAACTATACTAAACGGACTGTGCTGCAAATAAACAGAGAGCAATGGTGGTTGTAATCGTGTGTGTTCATTTAAGTATAAAGAAATATACCTGTTAACTACCTCTTTTCTACATTACCTACACAAAAGAAAAGAAGTAGGAGGATTAAAGGGAGGACAAAGAACTTGAAATCAGATATTTTATTAAGTGTAATTGGATAAGTTGGGGGCTTCTTTACACCAAGACACCGGATAAAAATCAACAAGAGGAAAGGAACCAACAAAGCCAAACAAACATGATTGAATCAGTAAGTTAATAAACAAATCAATGAAATATAACAAGGTCAATCACGTAATCATTTAACAAAAACTATTCGAATTATCCAGTCAATTCTGAACAATTCACATTACACACACACACACACACACACACACACACCACCACAGCACCACACACAACACACACACACACACCACCACACCACACACCACACAACCACACACACACAAAACACACACACACACACACACACACACACACACACACACACACACACACACACACACACACACAACACACACACACACACATAAACAAAGAAACATACACATATTGATGTGAATAAAGATTGTAGCTAGATATAGACAAATTAAAATCGATAATCCAACTCGTTATTCAAATTTATCAATCAATATTTCTTACTTAAAGGACAAAATTTATTTTTGCAATATTTCATTGAATAGAAAAAAAAGAAGAATACGACAAAAAGTATGGTGGATCAGTGGTCTAGAGGTAACGCGCCTGCCTAGGAAACGAAAAGTCCGGGTTAGAGTGTGCGATGGATCGAATCCGTTTGGCTCCAAAACTTTTCCCCCATTCATCAGACCATGAGTGGTGGTCTGGGTTCTAGTCTTTCGAATGAGACGATAAACTGAGGTTACGTGTGTTACACAGCATTATTTAGCGCACGTAGAAGAACCCACGGCAACAAGAGGGTTGTCCCTGGCAAAATTATATAGAAAAAACCCACTCAGAAAGGGAAACAAATACAATTGCTTACAGGAAAAAGAAAAAAAAATATGCGTAGCGCTTCATCTTGTGGCAACGCGCTCTCCCAGGGGAGGGCACCTCGAATTTTACGCAGAGAATATGTTTGACTGTGGAACCATTAAAGCGGAATATAAAATAATAAAATAAAATTAGAAATCAAAAATCAAGAAGAATGCAGAAATGCAAAGTGAAGAAGAAGCGAAAAATAGAGAAGAGAGGAAGAAGAAGAGGAATGGACGATAAGAAAGCAAGAAAAAAAAGAAGAAGAAAGAATGAAGAAGAAGAAGAAAAAGAAGAAGAAGAGAAAGAAGAAGAAGAAGAAAAAGAAGAAGAAGGGACCTATTCTGAAATTCAGAGAGTAGAGAAATAAATCCAATAAATATATTTTATATTCCTGCCGCAAAACCCAGTGTAAAGTGCAAGAAAAAACAAAATGACCAGAAAAAAGGATCCAGAGATCTTAGCTGGATAAAGCTATCACGGAAAAGAAGAAGAAGAAAAAGACGAAGAAGAAAAAGAGGAAGAAGAAGGAAAAGAAAAAGAAGAATGCAAAGAAGGAGAAGAAAAAGAAATAAACATCTGAAGTCAGAAAGGAGGACATCGAAAAGAAAAAAAGACAGAAAGACAAGAAAGCAGAAAGGGAAAAAACAAAACAAATCGGAAAAAAATTCACACTAAAATTTGAGAAAAAAAAGAGAAAGACGGTAAACAAAGAAAGAGAGGAAAGATTGCAGACAGTTAGACAGACAGACAGACAGTAGGCAGACAGACAGACAGACAGCACAGACAGACAGACAGTAGTCAGACAGACAGACAGACAGACAGACGTATATACAAACAGAGAAATAGCCGGAAAGAAAGAGACGTAGGAAGAGAGGAAGGCAGATAAATGTGCAGACAAAGATGACCCTAAAGTAAATGAAAGAAAGAAAAAAAACAACAAAGCATACAGAAAGAAAAAAAGACGAAAGTAAGAAAGACAGAAAAGAAAAGAAACAACAAACAGAAAAGAAAAAGATACCGAAAAAGAAGAAAACAAAAGAAAAAACAAACAGAAAAGGAAAGAAAGAATAACAGAAAGAAAAGAAAAGAAAAAAAAAACAAAAAAGAAAGAAAGAAAGTAAAACAAAAGAAAGAAAAAGTAGATTCTTTGAAGAGATTAAAGATTCACGGACCGATAATGTCATAGAGGTACATGTAACAAGATTCCAAGAAAAGGCATTCTGTTAGCGGCTATCTCTCAACTTCACAGTCGCATCCATCAAATCTCTCAGAACAGGGTCACACACACAGTGAAGTGGAGAGTCTGGCTCACTAACTGTTATAGATTCCTTATGGAGAAAGTGGGCCTTCAGCGCCTGGACTATATCACTGTTCTTGATTCGTGCTTGATTAATGAAACCATGGACGTTGGGGGCAACAGCAGAGTGAGGGGGGTATGACCAGTGACTTTCTCACTCATGGAATTCCACTTCACAGCTTGAGTCTTTAGAGATCGACTATAACTCTGTGACTAGGAGGCTTGACTCGCACAGTCCTTGTGTGCTGCAGCCCTGGGGGCTAGTTATCCTTTGGAGAACATCTCCAACGCTGACTGTCGTATGCTCTACTTGGTCGAGAGAGTGGGGTGTGCTGTGGGCAAGGCATCTCCACTGTAATCACATTTCTGCCCAATTTCTAAAACAGTATCTACCTCCTCTGCTGTTTTGAAGGTCATCGTCGAACACGACGGACAAACATGCAGAAAGAATGTGGTGTTCAATCCAGTGACCTCTGCCTTGTGGCTAGAGGGAGCAAAGGTCATCTTTTGTCGATGAATTAAATCCCACAAACACATAGTTTCATGTTATTTTAACTGATGAGTGGTAATTCAATCGCCTCTATAATTATACAAACACGAACCTAGTCCATAAGGCCTTAGGTACATGTATTAACTTAAGAAGAAGCTTGGCCCCTTGTCAAAATTGTTGTGCACATGACACAAACATACATGTACATGTCACAAGCATTATGCGCATCACACATACATGTACATACATATATATATATAATATATATATATATATAGTTATATATAGTTATATATAGTTATATATAGTTATATAGACAGGTATATATATATATATATATTACACACACACCATATATATATATATATATATATGTATATCTATCTATCTATCTATCTATCTATCTATCTATCTATCTATCTATCTATCTATCTATCTATCTATCT
>CM060332.1:39121844-39124344 GCA_030674155.1 Stramonita haemastoma
TTCGTATATGTTTTCTGTCATTTGTTCTTACCGGCATAAATGGCTCACTCTTCCAAAAAGCAGGACGGGTTTTTATGCCTGCGCAAGATTTTTTTCCGTTATTTTTTTTGTTGTTGGTCAGCTAGATATCCCAGGTTCACCAGTGGTGAGATTTTTGTGTAATAGACCGTTTTTTTTCCCCACAATTAAGGTAGCTGCATTCCGATTTCTTGAATGAAGTCTACACATGACAACACTCTGGTAGCGGCCTGTTTTAGTATCTTTTAAGGGCACTAAATGTGGGTTGTCCACGGAACTTTAGTGTATTGTCTCTACTCAAATAATAGCATCCAGGCCACTGCTGAAAGTCTTGTAATGTGATGAACTTTTTAGTTCAAACAGGAATGAAATAAACACAAGTAGAAAAAAGAAACAAAGGTAGCACTGGGTTACTGTGTTGCTCTCTATCTAGAAATAGAAGCCTAGATCTTGTCAGGAAGAGAAATATACATAACTAATCCAATACAACACTGGGTATTGTATAAGGCATTACATTATGTAACATTATCTAGATTAAATCCCTCTCCCAATTTTCTTTTTGTCTGTCTATTTGTCTGTGTCTGTGTGTTTGTCTGTTTGTCTCTGTCTGTCTGTTTCTGTATGTCTGTCTGTCTGTCTTTGTCTCTCTCTCAGTATGTCTCAGTCTGTCACTCTGCTCCTGCTGTCACCTATCTCTTTATCTTTACTTTTTCATCGTATTTCATACAAACACACAAACACAAACACACACACACAGACACACACACACACACACACACACGCACACACACATAAACACACTAACACAAACACACACACATACACACACTAACACTAACACAAACACACACACACAGACACACACACACACGCACACACACATACACACACTAACACTAACACAAACACACACACATACACACACTCATATACATCGCACACACACACGTACACACATCACACACACACACACACACACACACACACACACACACACACACACACACACACACACACACACACACACACACACACACACCACACACAAACTCTCTGTTCAGTGTTCTCTCTCTCTAATTATATGTGTATATATGTATGTATATATCCAGCGGATTGTATTTAATCTTCATGCCAAAGCCGTTAATGCTTCCAATGACAAAGACTTGACGTGCATATCAGAATGTTCGGAAAATGAATGACACACAGCTTACAGAGCAGACGATTGCTCCTGCCAGACTCAGGTGACGGCAGATAACGGAAGACCCAGGATCAAAAGGTAGAGAGTTTCTGCACACTGGCGCCGCTAAGTAAAACAAATTCCAAGTGCTTTATGCTGGTTTTGTGGTCTCCTCAGATAACACTGTAGACTTTTTTTTATTCTGTAGATAATGTTTAAGCATTCAGATTTCATGTTCTAAAGATATTCCAGAAACATGTTTAAAAGTGTTTCCCTTTTTTTCCAACTTGCAAAGGATTCTTGACCATAAAGACAATTCCAAGAATCAAGATTGTGTGCCATAACTTGCATGCTTATCAATGAAGTCTCAAAGATGCTGTTGAATAGCCAGCCGCCATGGCGCAGTGGTAAACGCCTAGGATTTTGAACTGGAAGGTCGTGGGTTCGATTTCCATAAGAGTCATAGGACGAGAGAGAGAGAGAGAGAAGAGAGAGAGAGAGAGAGAGAGAGAGAGAGAGAGAGAGAGAGAGAGGAGAGAGAGAGAGAGAGAGAGAGAGAGAGAGAGAGAGAGAGAGAGAGAGAGAGAGAGAGAGAGAGAGAGAGAGAGAGAGAGAAACTCGAACTCGAACTCGAAAGGTTTATTCATGAAAAAAGGCCACTGGCCCATACATGAAGGGGGTTGCCGAATAACGATAACGATAATTGCTTTAAGCTGACACACAACACCATTCCATGCCATGGAAACCACAGCATTGATTTGTAATGTACATCGAGACATGACACTCTTTACAGTCCGGATATGTTACGGCATTCCGAGCCTTTCTTTCGTCCAGTCATCGTCACACACCCTAGCCAAGACAGCGATGTAATAGTTCTCTAAGTGTCGCTAAGTCCCTTGAAGCACGCGAAAGGGTCTCAGTGTGTAGTGTGTTCTGGATTCGCTTCCCATTCCGCAAACTGGCGAGTTTGACACGTTCCTCTTTTAACATGTTTTTCTCTTGCTGTTTGACAAACCAGTACACACATACTGGCTCAGTGTCTGGTTGGCATGCGAGCTGGATCACAATGTCATCTGACTCACAGGTCACAATATCTTCACCATCTGAATGATGTAGGACAGATTTTCTAAAGTGTGTATTTCTTTGTCTGTCTCTCAGCCTTTTCTGTACCGATCTATCAGTTAGAGTAGCCACATACTGTTTGACATTTCCTTTGTCGAATGCACCAACAATATTATCATCGTTCACCTCAGGCTGCAAAACACACATATCAGCACAGTCACTACAATCAGACATACAGGGAGG
>CM060332.1:39129344-39136844 GCA_030674155.1 Stramonita haemastoma
GGTGCAGAAAGTGACCCCAAGTGCAATTTACTTGGACCATCTATTTCAGGAGAGAAAACCGCACCACTTGGAAAAGTAAATCTGTGCACAGCGTGTCAGCTGTTTGCCTAGCTGGGCAAAAATCCCCTGGGCTTTGCTCCATTTCACATCCCTAACACAAACACTCACACAAAATCCTACATTGCCCGCTAAGTGAAAGCAAGACTTTCCACCTCGCAACAAGTTTTAATATTTGTTTTCCCCACATCCATTTCCCTTTCCTGATTTTTCCTCCATAACTTTGATTCCATAGTTATAAAGAACAAGGATTGCCAAAGTTTAGAAGGGAAAACGTTCAGCCACTGTCTAGGTGGTGTTTAGCAATCATTTTATTTGTTTATTCCGTTTTTCATGAGATATATCTTATTTCCATTAGCCGGCACTATCTTTCAGCCACAATTTAAATATTTCTATATACTTTCCTTTGTATCAGTTTGATTTTCGCTTTTTGAAATAGCGTCCTGTTAATATTATCATGAGTTCATATGAAACTTGCCGTTGAGTAAACAGTAGTTTTGTCACAGTTTTAATATTTCATACTATTCTCAAACACCCTTTCTATCAAATTTACATGTTGGCAGTTTTGATGATGCACAGTGAACTGTCAATGTTATTCAATCCGCAAGTGAGTTCGTTCCAGTTAAGGCAAAATTAACAACAAACAAACGCCCAATCATTTTGCCCGCATGAAACCGATAGCGTCATTCATTGCAAACGATGGTATTTTCTTATGTTTCTCTCTTCACATAAAATATTTTAATAGTTAAATCAATACAGTGGTGCGGTTACAGATGTATGCCAAGTGACAATGTCTACTTTAGAATTTTGTTTTGTTGAAAGACTCCTTTTGAATGTTGTTATGTTGTTTTGTTGAATGCCCCCTTTAGAATGTTGTTATGGTTTTCAGTTGAATGTCTCCTTTTGAATGTTGTCATGTTTTTTAGTTGAATGTCTCCTTTTGAATATTGTTATGTTGTTTTGTTGAATGTTTCCTTTAGAATGTTGTTATGCTGTTTTGTTGAATGTCTTCTTTTAGAATGTTGTTATGCAACTTGTTGAAATTGTTTTTGTATCAGCTTGCACCCTCCTCTGAAGATCAAAAATCCTCTGAAATCTGAGTATGGCTACCTACAATCATGGCAAGGCACTTGAAAATGGTCAAATTTCTTATCGTGTTTAATTTCACAAATCGACAGTTGTTCAGCAACAGTATGAATGAGTCACAGTGCATATTCCGGGAGACTTCAAATGGGGCGAAAGGACAACAATGACGTAAAACAGACAGAACAAGAAACACAGGCATCACCAGTAAACGAATCTTCCTTACCCTACTCCACCAAGCTCCATCATCGCCTGTCTATGTATCCAAAAAAAAGATAAGAAAAAATCAAAGCTGGTAGAAAATGTGCGATCACTGAAGTTATGACTCAATTTCTCAGTTGAGTTTTAGGGAAATTAAAAATTGTCAATCCGTTAGAGTGCATCCAAAAATACGTATACGTTCTTTTCCAAGAAGCAAACAGTACGAGTGTATAAATAAATTAAATAGTAGCAGCATCCTAAATCAACTAGCTGAACACACCTTTCTTCATCCCTTGCTACTTCCATACTGGAGCTGACAAGGAAACTGAGGGGCAGGGTTAGGATTGGAAGTCACTTACTAACTTGTGCTTGTTTATTCTACATACCAGCTTTGACTGCACACAGAAGGCTCCAGTGCCGGACAGCAACAGACGGCAACAGTGACTGCATGGTGCACACTGCTGCACCAGCCTTTTCCATGACGGCTGTATACGCTGACACATTTACTGCCCTATCCACTTTGTGGCGAAAGCTGGGAACGAACAGGAGACACGGTCTAAATCTGATCATGGTCTGTCCTTTTTCAGACTTTCAGGAAAAGAAACAGACACCACACAGCCGTCAGTTTCCCCCATTTTCAGCTCTTTCCAGCTGCTGTCCATTCCAGCCCAGTTGGTGCTAATTATAGCTGACAGTGGCCGCACTAGGACGAGGTAAATGGAAGGTGCTGATTTTAGCACTGGCCCTGGACCCATGACTGAGCTATGCTGGATTTGTGTGCTGTGACCAGTGACGGGTTCGAACCGCCTCTGACATTGTAAGGGATGGTGTTGATTATACCGTTCAAGGAAAGAAAAGACGACGACATCAGACTGCGTCATATTTTTATAGTTTTCTTTTACCCTGCTTTAAGTCAAAGCAGATTTCCCTGCTCGAAATTCGGGCTGCTCTCCCCGGGGAGAGCTCGTCACCACAAGAGCAGCGCCACCCATTATCTTTTCTTCTCCCTTTGTTTTCCTATTAGTGTTCCTATATGCTTTTTCTATAAACTTTTGCCAGGGAAAATTATCTTGTTGCGGTTGGTTATTTTACGTACGCTAAATAATGTGTGTAACACAGGAACCTCGGTTTATCGTATCATCCGAAAAAAACCTAGCACCCAGACGGTTGGCCAAAACACCACACACTTGTGACCTGGACTTTTCACTTTCTAGGCAGGTGCGTTACCTCTAGGCCAATCCACACAAAAGAAAGAAACATATTTTTCTGCAATATTTCTTTTTAGCCTTAGTACTACCCCCTCGTAGTCAAATGCAGCTGACGAGCAGTAATTATCACCGATAGATTTACTGCCTATTTCTCAACACATGGCTTTTGCATTGTCTATAGATCGCACAGATATATACACCTACCACTCGCGTGTAAGACATCACGAAAAGCTCAGGAAACCTACTACCACCCCTGAGCTAACTTGACTGTGATCAGTGCATACAGCTGTTTACAGAAACACCACTCTCTGGGAAAAACCATGGGGGCGTGTGGCCTCAGACGTCCTGACATCATGGGTCCCAGCTTTGAATCTCAGCGGCATCTGGTGGAATAATCTTTTCCTTTTTACGCCACTCCTGGTCAACCTATGAGCATACCTTAATTAAAGTGCCTCATTTCATTTCATGTTGGCTATGACCCCACTAGCCACAAGGGCCACACTAATTCTAGTCCTCAGAGCAAGCCATGCTACGCTACAGAGAGGCTATTTTGCTTATTATAATTATCATTTTCTGATTATCAAAGGCGTAAACATGATTAACAGATAGGCTTGCTTCAAAAGAGCGAGAATGCATACATAATACCAAACAGGACAATCAACATTACATAATGGGCATTCTGTACCTTGTGGACCAGTGTTTGCAGTTTCTCTACCTGGTGGCCAGAGCAATATAGACAGGAATAACTGTCTTAATAGGATACATAAAGTAAAGAAATAAGTTAGACGTTGTTTAGAAAAAAGGCAGGAGTATGTTTTTGGAGAACCAGAAAATTAGCAAGAGGGGAAGAGAAAGTGAGAGAGAGAGAGAGAGAGAGAGAGAGAGAGAGAGAGAGAGAGAGAGAGAGTGAGAGAGAGAGAGAGAGGAGAGAGAGAGAGAGAGGAGAGAGAGAGAGAGAGAGAGAGAGAGAGAGAGAGAGAGAACAGTCTTCGAGGAGAAATTCCAAAAAGTGAGGAAGCTGTTTCTATATGCTGAAAGACCCTATGGAGTATGTCCCCATGGCATAGAGAAAATACCTTACCCATTGCGTGTATACATTCGCACATGCTGTATAGCCCTTGTAAAACTCTTACAATCCATACCCTAGCTTTGAGTGCTTGATAAAAATAAAAAAATAATAAAAAAAGCTCTGTAGCCTCACAACCTTATGTCACTGGTAGGAGGGAGGGTGGTGGGGGTGTCACAGTAAAAACAACCAACTAAGTACCTGACACAATGACCGAACTAGGATTGCTTTTTTTAGACGCACATCACCAGAAAAAGCTATCGGCCGAAATGTCTGTCATTCTGTAAAGCTTTCAGGACTGGGAAACAGACTGAGTTAACAGCTGCTGAGAATGGCAACAGACAACACTGTTAAATAAAGATCCAATTTCTGTTGATACATATAACCTAGCCAGGACAGGGAGTGCTGGAATAAAACCAAGTGACCACAGCTGTCCTACCCTCTCCTGGTCATTTAGCTGCCCCTTCGAGGTGACCCCCTTTCTGTCTATGACCTGTTACCCAAGAACCCACCCTTGTTTGTCCTGTCTAGCCAGTTGTTACCTTGTCATTAGGCTACCCCAAGCTTTGCAGTATCATCACTGTGGCTGCTGATGTTTTGGGGTGGTGGTTTTCTGTTTCTCTCCTATCTTTGTCGTTACTCTGTGTGTGTGTGTGTGTGTGTGTGTGTGTGTGTGTGTGTGTGTGTGTGTGTGTGTGTGTGTGTGTGTGTGTTGTGCGTGTGTGTGCGTGTGTGTGTGTGTGTGTGTGTGTGTCTGTCTGTCTGTCTGTCTGTCTGCCTCTCTCTCTCTTTCTCTCTCTCTCTCTCTCTCTCTCTCTCTCTCTCTCTCTCTCTTCTCTCTCTCTCTCTCTCTCTCTCTCTCTCTCTCTCTCTCTCTCTCTCTCTCTCTCTCTCTTCGGGGGCGGTCACGAGAAATGAAGCGGACAGGGCGTACATTTTCTGTGAGCAGCAGTAAAACTAGAAATTTATTCAAAAATGCCAGTTACTGGACTTCCAGCGGCTGTGGAGAGGACCTTAGGCGCCCTGCTGACCGACAATGCAGTTTCCAGCTGGAAAGTGGCAGGAGAAGGGGACAGCGTGGTTTTTGTCTTGCGACTGAAACCAGTGGACCACAACAGTGTCAACCAACATGGCGGATCCAACAGTGAATCGCAGCACACAAGCACAGTACTACAGGAAAAAATCGTTTTCGCAAAGACGACGAGATGTTGAACGGTCTCGAAAGCATAAAGAGAAGCAGGCAAGTGTTGTGTGTGAAAGTGACTGTGTCCTCAGTGCCTCGAGTCTGCCTGACAGTGGAGTAGAACAGGGGAATACAGCATGTGTAGATACACATGGAATAGACCTACCAACAACACACACACAGGACATCAACACAAAAACATCAGTTAAGTTGCCATCATCGGTTGATTTAGAACCTCCCTGTATGTCTGATTGTAGTGACTGTGCTGATATGTGTGTTTTGCAGCCTGAGGTGAACAATGATAATATTGTTGGTGCATTCGACACAAGAAATGTCAAACAGTACGTGGCTACTCTAACTGATAGATCCGTACAGAGAAGGCTAAGAGACAGACAAAGAAATACACACTTTAGAAAATCCGTGCTACATCATTCAGACGGTGAAGATATTGTGACGTGTGAGTCAGACGACATTGTGATCCAGTGCGCATGCCAACCAGACACTGAGCCAGTATGTGTGTACTGGTTTGTCAAACAGCAAGAGAAAAACATGCTAAAAGAGGAACGTGTCAAACTCGCCAGTTTGCGGAATGGGAAGCGTATCCAGAACACACTACACACGGAGACCCTATCTTGTGCTTCAAGGGACTTAGTGACACTTAGAGACCTATTACAGCAGTCTCTTGGCTAGGCCTAGCCTAGACCTAAGGGTGTGTTTGTGACAAAGACTGGACGAAAGAAAGGCTCGGAATGCCGTAACATATCTGGACAGTAAAGAGTTTGTGTCTCGATGTACATTACTAATCAATGCTGTGGTTTCCATGGCTTGGAGTAGCGTCGTGTGTCAGCTTAAAGCAATTATCGTTATCGTTATTCGGCAACCCCTTGATGTATGGGCCAATGGCCTTTTTTCATGAATAAACCTTTCGAGTTCGAGTTCGAGTTCGAGTTCTCTCTCTCTCTCTCTCTCTCTCTCTCTCTCTCTCTCTCTCTCTCTCTCTCTCTCTCTCTCTCTCTCTCTCTCTCCTCTCTCTCTCTCTCTCTCTCTCTCTCTCTCTTTCTCATTCTCTCTCTATCTCTCTGATTTGGGTACTAAAGATGTTGATGGTGACGATGGTGTTGATGTTGAAAGTGATAGTGGTAACAGTGACTATGATGAAGATGTTAAAGATGACGATGGAAACAATGATGTAGAAGACTAGGTGGATGATCGTAAATATGATGTGGACACTGAAAATGATAATCGTGACGATGACAATCACTTAGGTTGAAGAGGATGATGGTAAAGATAAGAAGATATAGACTGATGATGAAGAGAATTATATTGATGATGATGACGTAGGTGATGAAAGTAATGATGGTGATGTTGAAATACTTGCTGCAGCTGCTGATATAGATAACGAAGATGCTGATGGCAGCGATTATGTCAATGATAAAGATGATGATGGGTTTGATGATAAGTAGAAGGCATTGGGTGTGACTTTATGTACTTGCAGAATTGGAAATTTGAAATGGATGAAAATGTGTTCCGCTATGATATTTACCTCCCCCCCCCCTTCCTCAAACGTGTTTTGTATCGTGGCCTAAGGCTGATCTACAATAAAACTATTCAGTGTTCAGTGTTGTCCCTCTCTCTGTCTCTGTCTTTGTCTCTCTCTCTGTCTCTGTCTCTCTCGATTACTATGTATAAATTTTCTTGAGTGCGCGTGCGAGTATGTTTATGAATGTGTGTGTATGTGTGTGGGGGGGGGGGGGGGGCGTTGTGCGTGTGTGTGTGTACAGATCTAAGGGAATGCATGAGTGTGTGTTTGAATATATGCAGGTATGTATGTACATGTGTGTGTGTATGTGTATGTGTGTGTGTGTGCGCGCGCGCGCGCTTGTGTGCGTATGTGTGTGCGTGCTTTATTGTAAACGCAAATCAATCGACACATCAAACAAACGCATATTTTTGCCATCTATAAGTATGCCTAAATGTGTAGAGTGCTATACAGCACTTTCCATCCTGCTATCCCAGCAGCCATGTTCCTCAGCCACCATTCCCTTCCTTTCCCATCAGCATCTCCCCCCCCCCCACCCCCCAAGATAAAAGAGGGGACACACCGCTTTCCTCCCTCCTGCCTGGTCCTGGCTCCTCCTCCTCACACCAGTCATCATGTTGTAGCTTTGGTGTAATCCTGTCCCACTGTGCTGTCCATCTTATGCTGTCCTGCTGATGACCATGTCTGGTTTGGGGCGATCTGTCTGCCCACAGTGCCCCCCCCCCCGCCCCCCACCAACCATGGCTGTCTCTAGCTCCTGGGCTGACCCCTGTCTGAGGGCATCCCTAGATGGCCGCCTGCTGCCCTTGATGGCTGACCTGCTGTGGATAGCCATCAGGGACGACCTTTGATCGATGACCGCCTGTTTATCCTCATGAATCTCATCTGCCTAATTCCTGCCTGATTCACTTGACCTCTGTCTGAGACCTCTCCGTGATGACCTTTGGCTGATGACCTATCAGTGATGACACTCGACTGATGACCTGTCGATGAAAAAACTTCACAGATGACCTCTACTTGATGACACTTGACTGATGACCTGTCGATGAAGACACTTCACAGATGACCTCTACTTGATGACACTTGACTGCTGACCTCTGCCTGGTGACACTTGACTGATGACCTCTGCCTGGTGACACTTGACAAATATAGAGAGCACTTA
>CM060332.1:39141844-39144344 GCA_030674155.1 Stramonita haemastoma
GTATATTATTGTAAAAAAAATAAAGTAGTTCCTGTAAATCAAGCCGGCTTTCAAAAAGGCAGATCTGCTATTGATAATCTAGTTAAGCTAACAACACAAATCAAGCAACAGTTTGCCAGAAGAAAAAATGTACTTGCAACATTTTTTGATGTCAGAAAAGCCTACGACCAAGTTTGGCATGCTAAATTGCTGCATAAATTAAAGACTATTGGCTTTTCTGGGCATCTCTATCATTATATCAAAAGTTTTTTATGTAACAGAAGTATGCAAGTAAGAGTAGGGAATACGTATTCACACACTAGGTCACTGCACATGGGTTTACCACAGGGTTCTGTTATAGCCCCGTTTCTATTTAATATACTGTTACATGACTTACCAACAAAACTGTCTAACGATGTAATCCTAGTACAATATGCTGATGATATATGTATATGGATGAATGTCACTATGAAGCGCAGTACAACAAAGAGGATGATTAATTATACTAGAAAGATATATCAAAAAAAGCTAGATCATTTATATAAATATATTTTTGAAAATGGTCTGACATTATCCACAGAAAAAACACACATTATGCTTTTTAACAATGGCAATGATCCAGATACACTACCACAGTTTATGATTGGAGGGGAAACAATTCAGTACACAAATACTGTAAAATTTTTAGGTATTTTACTAACATCAAAGTTGACCTGGAATGCTCATATTGGATACATTTTAACAAAAGCACGAAAATGTATCAACTTTCTTAAAATGGTTAGTAGACAGTCATGGGGACAAGATATCTTCACTCTAAAATGCTTGTCTACGTCACTTATACGTTCCAAACTGTCTTATGGACAAGAAGTCTTTTTTAGTGCTCCAAATTATTTACTTAAAAAACTCCAAAGTTTAGACAGTAAGGCATACAAACTTGCACTTGGTGTGCCATTCCATGCATCCACCATAGGAACTTATAACGAAATTGGGGAACTTCCCTTAGCTGAATACCGACAACTTTCATGTGCCAAATATGTGTTACGGACCACAGCAAATGAAAATTTTGTTTCTAGTGAGTTACAAGTTCAAGCTGAAACGAATTTTCCGAAAAGAGCCAGACATATTTCGTGTTTAACGCCTATTGGCACTTATGTATCAGACCTTTTTAAAAAATCTGAACTTAATCATTATGACTTAGAAACACAAAAAGAAGCTTTACCATGTCCTTCATGGGAAATAAATAAAGCATGTTTTGACATAGAATGTACAAATGGAAAAAAGAAAGAAAATCAAAATATCATGGTTGCAGATGTCCGATCACATATCGAAAATAAGTATGCTAAATTCTTAAAAGTATACACAGATGGATCTGTCTTAGAAAACCATGAAACAGGTTCAGCATTCGTCATACCAGCATTTAAAACAGAGAAATCATACTATCTTGGTAAACATCATTCAATATTTACAGCTGAATTAATTGCTATTCTTATGGCTCTTAACCACATTCTTGATTTTCCATTTTTCATTATTCCTATTCTGCTCTGTGTAGACTCTAAGTCGGTACTGTATGCTATAAAATCCCCAAATTCCAAGAAAGTATCCAGAATTATTTTTGAAATTAAATACGTCATACACCTTCTAAGTTTAAGAGGTATTCCGGTTCATTTTTGTTGGGTACCTTCACATGTTGGAATATTTCCAAACGAGTGGGCTGATAAAGCTGCAAAAAAGGGGGCAAGACATGATTTGGAATCAATAGAACTACATGTTCCCTTATCTCTACAGGAGGGATACCGCATATTAGAACAAAAGTCATGGAGTAAGTTGAAAGAATCTGTTCAATTCAAGGAACAATGTCTAAAGAATGGTCTGACTAAATCCCTTATTTCATGTTACATGTCTCCCTCTAAAACACAGTCTAGTGTTATAACCGCAAGAAGAGTAAATGCATTGTATTTTAGAATGAAATTAAATGCATTCATCACAAAATTTTGTAAAAATGTCAAATGTCTATGCGGAGATCATATTACAAATACTCATATCATATTTGAGTGCCCAATTGTAAAGCCCTTCTTACCTGTATTTTCCGAGCAGTCTCTGAAAAAAGTATTTGAAAATTCAAAGTTAGCCTTTGCCATTGCTAGATGTTTATTGCACAGTCCACTTGAATATTTGTTGTAGTTACATTATTGATGTTTAATGTTCACACTTTGTTAAATTTAAACTTTTCTCATGTCTAAGTTTTTTTTTTTTTTTTTTTTTTTTTTAAATTGTTATTTTAAATAAGTATTATTACCTTTTCATGTACAAAAACATCCACCCACACGCTAATTCTTCAGTCTTTTCTTCTCCCACTCCTTCCACTCCCTTCTTCAACTTCTTTACTTTCCACTTTCCTCGTCTAATATCACTGAGTGTGAACAGACGTTAAATTGAAGACAACAACAACAACAACAACACACACACACACACACACACACACACACACACACACACACACACACACACACACACACACACA
>CM060332.1:39149344-39151844 GCA_030674155.1 Stramonita haemastoma
GACATAAAAATGGAAGGAAAGTTGGATTAAGAAAGTTAAGTATTTTGACTATTTAAAAGCACAATCGCCTCAGTCTGACAAATTAGTGAGGATATTTTGTATGTGGGCAAATGCACACACGTGCATAAATTTACACTAATTCTCTTTCTTCTTCTTGTTGTTGTTCTTGTTCTTCATGTTGTTCTTCTTCTTCCTTTTCTTCTTCTTCTTCTTCTTCGCATTCTTCTTCTTTTTTGCATTAATCTTCTTCTACTTCTTTTTCGCATTTTCTTCTTCATCTTCATCATCTTCTTCTTTATTTCTCCGTTTACTTGATTCTGTTATTCCATTTTTTTCTTTTTACATATCATTAATCTGTTGACAAGCCGCCGCTGTGGCCTAGTGGTTAGGGCGTTGTACTCGTAATCTAAAGGTTGCGGGTTCGATCCCAGCTATTCCGCTATGGCGTTGTGCCCTTGGAAAAGACACTTTACGGCTATTTTCTCACCCCACCCAGGTGTAAAAGGGGTACCAACCTTGTGTTGGGGGTTAACCCTGCGATAGACTGGCGTCCTATCCAGGGGGGAGTCTATGACTCTCAGTCGCTTAACGCCACAGAAACCGGGATAAGCACCGGCCTGATGAGCCTTATGGCTCGGGACAGACTTTAACTTTTTTTTTAATCTGTTGACAAGCACTATCTTACATCGTTTATCTGGAGTCTCTTACTACGAACAGTGTATAAACAGTGGAACTGCTCTTGTGGCGACGCGATCTCCCCGGAGAGAGCAGCCCAAATTTCACGCAGGGAAATATGCTGTGACTTAAAGTGGTATAAATAAATAAATGAGTAGAAGAATAAATAAACAAACAAACAAACCTGCCACAAAGCGAATGCATAGGGTAGAGCTAGAAAGCTCAACACCCCTGCCCTGTTTGACAGAGTAGGAAGATGAAGTTGTGTGGGAGTGATGAACGCCCCATTCACACTTACAAATGCATACCATTGTAGGTCAGTTTCCTTTGTGTCACCAACAGTCCTGATGTCATGATGTATGTGTGCAGACCTTTGTTCAGCATGCTGGTGTTAGTATGAACGTGTAGGAGATTGCTAGCTTGTTGGTTTTTTTTAAGTTGCCTATTTTGATTGAAACAGTTATGTGTGTTGAGATGGTTGGGCACTATTTCTCTCTGTCATTCTTTCTTTGTCTGTGTCCGATTGTCCCCTCTCTCTCTCTTGCTTGCTTGCTCGCTAGCCAGCTCTTTTTTTCTTTGTCTTTGATCTTCTTTGTTCTTAGCCAGTGGTAAATACACCACTATTCATCCATTCAATCATTCATTCATTCATTCATTCATTCATTCATTCATTCATTCATTCATTCATTCATTCATTCATTCATTCAATCGTTTATTCGTTCATTCACGTATTGAAACCTTTTCTGTTAGAATGAGTGGCAAATTATTTCCCAATCGAAAAGTGTTCATAAGATTAGCTTGACATCATTGTATTTTAAACCAGCACTATTTGCACATTGCTAACATGAATCAGTTATGTATTTTTTTCAAGCTGGACAATTTTAACGCTGTGATAATCTTTCAAAGAAAAAACCTAGCAATCTGCTTCATGTTTATGTGTATGAACTTTATCAACGACATGTCTTACAAGTTTATGCCCTGTGGTATTATGCGGTGAAAATCTGACATTTCCATAAACATAACAAACATCTAAAAACGAAAAGATTGCGTGCTGATGCCAGATATATTTAAGTGGTTGCGTTCAAACGTGTGCGTGAACTGAGAGTGACCTACTTACGACACATGTCAAAAATAGCCCTAGGGTTTAGAATCTTTTTTGTCACAGGCAATATTCTGCCAAGATGCAATACAAGACAATTGTCACAGTCATGCTATACATGTTTGTCAATATTTCACAAGTGATAAAAAGTTTGTGATTGCTGGGATTAAGTTCAAAGATGGCAGGAGAGAGAGAGAGAGAGAGAGAGAGAGAGAGAGAGAGAGAGAGAGAGAGAGAGAGAGAGAGAGAGAGAGAGAGAGAGAAGACTGAACTCTGAACACGTTTAATGTGCATTGGCCTCTAGCCACAACACATTTCAAGGTACAAGGGTAGACAGAGAAAAAATAAACAAAAAAAGAAAAACACAATTACAATTTATCACAAGCTTTGTTTAGACCTTGGCAACACAGAAATGTACTCCCACACATGCATATCTCATAAACACGAATGAAGTATTGACTGAGACAAAAATGCGTGCAAACACAGTTCAGATGTCTTCATTCATTTACCCTGTTTATAAGATGACCACCTGAGTCCAATATCACCTGGAGACAAAATTGACAGTGATATAATACTTGATATTGCTGCTATTCTATCCCAATAAAATAACATACATCATAAATCGACTTAGTTGAGATGAATCGTTTTCACAGATTGCTGTATTTTCAGATTGTATCCATACCAGAAAAAGTGCCCACTTAAAAACAAATTTGCCAGCCATAAGTT
>CM060332.1:39159344-39164344 GCA_030674155.1 Stramonita haemastoma
ACTGACAGACACAACACAGATGACAACACATACACAGACTGACAGACACATACACAGACTGACAGACATATACACAGACTGACAGACACATACACAGACTGACAGACACATACACAGACTGACAGACACATACACAGACTGACAGACACATACACAGACTGACAGACACATACACAGACTGACAGACACATACACAGACTGACAGACACATACACAGACTGACAGACACATACACAGACTGACAGACACATACACAGACTGAGACAACAATACAGACTGACAGACACATACACAGACTGACAGACACATACACAGACTGATGACAGACAAGCACAAAGACTGACAAACAGACAAACCTACAGACTGAGAGAGACAGAGAAAATAATTTATAGGCTGACAGACATCTTACAGGCTGACAAACATGCAGGCTGACAGACGAGCGCACAGATCTGACAGACAAACAGACAGGTTGTTGGACAATCACACAGGTTGACATACAGACAATCACACAGATCGACAAGCACGCAGGCTGATAGACACTAAGTCTGGCAGACACGCAAACACACAGGCTGACAGACACACAGCCTGGCAGACACACAAGCATGCAGGCTGACAGACGAGCGAGCACCCCCCCCCCCCCGCCCCCGCCTCCACAGGTCTCTGATGGAATAGAGAACCAAATGGACAGACAGGTGATCAAACACGGGGACTGACACGTTGCCAGACACTCAGTGCTGGTTGAAAGATGAAATGCAAATGGCAGAATTGGGGAAATCAATATGTTCACTCACAAAGTTTGCCGGCAGCAAGTGTTTTGTTGGAAAACATAGCGACAGAGTGAGGGGGGAGGAGGGGGAGAGGGAAGAGAGAGAGAGAGAGGGGGGGGGAGGGGGGGGAGGATGAAGGGATTTGTCTATGTGTGTGTGTGTCTGCGTGTGTTTGTGTGGGTGTGTTTGTGTTTGTATGTGTGCGTGGGTGGAAGGGGGAGGGGGTATGTGTGTGAACGTTCGCATGTGTGAGAAAGAGACAGAGACAGGGAGACAGGAGACAGGAGAGGACAGACACAGAGAGAGACAGAGACAAAGACAGAAAGACAGACAGACATAAAAGTACATGGACAAACAAACAAAAAGAAAAAAAAAGCAAACTCTGGAAGGGTCTGACCCAACTGCCAAAACACTAAAATGGATGCACACATACATACATACATACATACATACACATACATACACATCACAACACATACATACAACATACATACATACATACATACATACATACATACATACATACATACATACATACATACATACATACATACATCAACAACATCAAACAACATACATACATACATACTACATACATACATACACACAACACACACACAACACACACACACACACATCACACACACACACACACAGACAACAGACAGACAGACAGACAGACACAACACACACACACACACACACACACACACACACACACACACACACACACACACACACACACACACACACACACACACACACAACACACACACTTAATGAAGAAACCGATCAACTTTTTCGTTCTTTTCCCTGTCAGATCTCTTTTCTGAAGTAGTTTGATATATAAACAAATTAATCACCTAATCAAAGTCATTCTGACTTTTGTATGTAGTGCTCATAAAACACTATATTGTTTCCAACCCACAAGAAGCCCTGTGTTGCTGTTCGATTCTGAATATACAGTAATTATGTAGTGGGCATCCATTAGTCTCGGAAGACTCTGGAGTTGCGTTCTACGCTCTAGACGATCACCCCCCCCCTCCCTCTCCACGTCACTGAAATGGTCCATTGGAAAGGCAATCGCCGATACGCATGCTTCCAATGTCTTCGCAGAAGCTGCCAGAATGTTGCTGACATGGCCAACAGCCCCGAACCGCCCTGGTGACTCCAACTCTCCGGTTTTTCCTCAGGGATGGTGTTAAAACCTGACATCTGTGCGCATGCTGTTTCTTTTTATTTTGTTGTCATCCGCTCCTGTCGGCACACAATGGCCTGCTCTTCCCAAGAACATTGCGCTGGCAATTGAAGACCGGGTTCGAGTCCGGTCGAGAAATTTTCTTCCTGGAGTTAACATTCAGTGCTGACTCCACTCTCCCCAAAAGTCCTTCGGATGAGACTTTAAACCGAGGCCCGTGTGCGAACGCACGCAGAACATCTTGCGCACACGTTAAATCCTGTTCCACTTTTCGTAAAGTAGTAGCCATCGTGTGCCAGTGGAACAATGACAATATTTACAAAACTGCTACACACGGGTACGGATGAAAAAAAGCACATGATTGCTTATTCTGTTATCCTCGATATAAAAGATATAAAAAAAGAAAAAAAGGGTGGAACGGGTTTTTAATGTGTGCGAAATATCATCTGCGTGCGTTCACACAAAGACATGTACACGATATACCTTATAGTTATAGTCTTTTATTTAGCACATAACACAAGATCCAAACACATAGAATAATGTAATTCTGAGAAAAAAAAATCAGAGTCATCTCAATATTTGATTGATGGTGTAAGATCAGAGCCAGTGCTGGATGGGGGATAGAACAGTGCCTTGGGGAGAACCAGTGGAGGTTGATCATTAGTAGATATCACCTTTTGAAATCGGACAAACTGTGTACGACTAGTTAAAAAGCTTACTAGCCAGAGAATGAGCCAAGGACAGACGTATATTGAGATCAGATTGAGTGCTAAGAGATTAATGGTACTAGAGACAGAAGAGAAGTCTATGAAAAGTGTACGAACAAAAGAGTACCGATTTTTCAAGGTTGGGGTATGTATTGTGCACCAAGGTAATTATGGCATCATTTGTGCTTCTGTTGGGTTTGTATGCAGATTGAAGAGGATCCAGATAACTTATAATAAAGTGAAGAAAAAAGCTGTTTCAGAATAATTCTTTCAAAACGTTTCATCACTATTGGGGTGAGAGCTAATGGCCTATAATCATTTAAAAATTATTTGGAGTGAGCATTTTTCAGAACGGGACAAATTATTGATTTTTTTCAGAGGCTGGGAACATGGCACGTTTTCAAAGACAGAAAACAAAACACTAAACTCCTGCGCAGCAAAAGCCACCCACTAATACCATCCACACCCACAGCCTTTCTCACATGCAATGTTTTAAATACTGATTTCACAACTGTAGAACCAACAATAAAATCATCATCATCTGGACCATTATCACATACGTTTCTTTGCATCTTAAAAAAAACACATTCAAGCTCGTGTTTAACATCTTCACGCTCAAAGCGGCAATAAAAATCATTTAGATTTTTAGACAGACTTTTTGTTCCTCAAAATGGCTTTGACTGTGTCGAAGGTTTAGAGTTTGCTTGCCCTAAAAGCATCTTTAACCCCCTCTTTGCATTTGCCAAATGACCCTTCTGAAACAGCTCTTCAAATTTCTCTTTATAGGATATTTTACATTCTTGAATTTCTTTTTGGATTTTCTGTTGAATTGTTGTGCATGTCGTTCTATTTTTGCTCTGAAACGCTATTTCTTTTTGTTGTGAGAATTTTGATGTAATGGTCACCCAAGGTTTATTGTGGGGGAATTGCTTTACAGTTGGTTTTTTTGTGTAGAATTATGAGACTTTCACAGAAAGAACTGTATCAAGTAATAGGTATTATGTCGAGGGTTACCTGCCAGAAGCGGCTATCGGCCACTTTTTCACTTTTTGGTAATATTTTAGACTCTTTATAGCATATACTTCACTGTTACACTAAGCCATGTGGCTGTGATTATTTTTTAGTAGTTACTTACAAAAACCATTCCGGTTCATCAAAGTTCTCACCCATCCCAACCCTGCCTGAAATGCCCAGAACATGATGGCCATTGCTCGCAGTACAAAAGATTACTACCAGTATTGATTCCGTTTACCGCCAGAACCGGACATATAAGGAAGGCTGCTACTGGCAATGCACATTCATCAACTTCTGATTTCAACTTTCCTGCCCAAAATGTCTATCTGGGGATGATCGAAGCAGGTAGAGGCAAAGTGGCTACAGGCTACATTGTTTTGACCCTGCACAAACCGGCCAATTGTACATGATTACTGCTGGCGATTGCGAAAGAGGGGGGTTCTGTAAATTCTAGTCTGTCATCTAATATCAGAGGGATGTGGCAGCGACATCCTGTTTACAGAGGAACTATAAAGGTAGACAGAATTTTTAGACTTTCATTTTCATCTGCGTTTGCACAGGAAGAAGACTGCTGGTATTGTTTTAAATTAAGGACTTTTAATACCATAGTTTGTTTAACTTCTTGTTTATACAAACAGGAAGGGGGGTGGGTAGGTTGGGGGGTGGGTAGGGGAAGGGGAGAGAGGGGGAGGGGGGATGGGGAGGGGGAGGGGGTAGGTAGGGGGGAGGGGTGTGGGAGGGGGAGGAGGGTGGGAGGGGTTGGAGTGGGGTGGGGAGGGGTTGGAGGGGGTGGGTGGGGGGGAGGAAGGAGGGTGTGGTGGGAGGAGGGAGGGGGGTGGGGGGTGGGGGAAGGGGAGAGAGGGGTAGGTGGGGGAAGGGGAGAGGGGGGTAGGGGGGAGGAGGGGGACCGGTAGGGGGACAGAAGTGGTTATTGAGGATTTAAAGTATCCAAATAACCAATTTCCAGTTCTGCATAACTTTACTGTTTACCATAACTCCCAGGGAGCACAGATTCATTATTTCTGACTTGCTGTCACTCTTCATGTCAGAATTTAGCCCTTGGCAGCTGTGCTAATCTCCTGTGTTATCTGAGAGCAAATTTTGTTTCAATGTTCTGAAATAGCGCTTCTCACGGTCCCTGATTTATATAGCAGTGATGTAAAACGACGGTAACAAAGATTTAAACCACATTCCATGGTCCCTGTCAGAGGGAGAGCTGTCCAGCCTGATTGCCCAACGCCAAGTCGCTGCTTCCAGCGGTAAAGCAGCTGGCAGGCTGGACGCTTGCCCAACACACTTCAAGTAGACAGCCCC
>CM060332.1:39174344-39181844 GCA_030674155.1 Stramonita haemastoma
ATATATATATATATATATATATATATATATATATATATAATATATTATATATATATACACATAGTTCACTTGATAAAAACCCACAGTTCTGCTGGGCACCGCTCCCTCCAGGCACACAGTTGAGGTAAAATAGTAAAATAATAATAAAAACACGACTGTGTTCAACTTCATCTCTTTATTTGACAGCAAATTTTCGCTTCTATTCTGAAGCTTCATCAGGCTGAATAAATAACAATTGTAAAACCTGCTTTTATAAGCATCACATACTGATTTATATTCAAAATGATCACCTTCCCCACACATAAAATGCATGCTAGCCACTGAGATCTTTTCAACTTTGACTCTCTTTCTCCCTTCTCTCACCCCTTCCCTCTCTCCCCCTTCCCTCTCTCTCACTCCTCTCTCTCTCCACACACCTCATCCCCCCTCTCTCTCCCTCCCCCACTCCAATTGCCCAAATCTTAAGAAAAAACCTCAACCTCCTTTATACTAATCCTCAAAATAGAACAATTTTTCCTAAGAGACAAATAATAGCTGCAGATAGACGTAGAAGAAACCTGGGTGAGATTTACAAGCCCACAGTCCCCACCAGAATCACCCAACAAGGACATGGGACCAAGCAGGGATTTTTTAAATGTAATGCCAAACGCTGTGACACTTGTCAACACAGCCAGAACACAACATTTTTTATTTCTCCTTGGGATAAAAGAAAATGGTACATAAAACAGAATATCACCTGCAAAACGCCCAATGTAATATACATCTTAACATGTAAGATACATCCTGATATGTGGTATGTAGGTTCAACCACAAATCTTAAACTCAGGTGGGCCAACCACAAGTCAGATGTGAAATTACGTAAAATAAATAAATGCAATGTAGCAAAACATGTTTGTTCATCCCCTCACCTTGATTCTAGCGACTGGGATTTTCTACAAATCATCCCCATAGAGAAAGTTTTGGATGAGGACAAACTTTTAGAACGGGAAATTTATTGGACTTGTAATCTAGGGACAATTTTTCAAGGGTTAAATACAAGGCAGGACCTAAGTTTATTGAGAAAAAAATATAGTAAATAAGGTTATATAGCATCACATGTTTGGACTAATGGTGAATTTATCTGTAATTAATCATTTTTTTAACAGCCAAATTTGTATTCATATTGGTATATTAGTTGAACATTTTAGTTTTGTTATTAGACTGAGGCTGAGTTAGTAAAATGGATAATCTTACTAGGTATCTTATTAGTTTGGAGGGATGGATGTGTAGGGGGTTGGCTTTTGGTGAGTGGGTGTATGTGCAGGTGCTTGTTAGTTTGTGTGTGTGTGTGTGTGTGTGTGTGTGTGTGTGTGTGTGTGTGTGTGTGTGTGTGTGTGTGTGTGTGTGTGTGTTTGTGTGTATGTGTGTGTGTGTGTGTGTGTGTGTGTGTTAGTTTGTGTTTGTGTGTGTATGTGTGTGTGTGTGTGCGTGCGCACGTGTGTGTGAGATAGTTGGAGGGTGTGTATGTGTGTGAGTGTGTGTTTGTGTGTCTGTGTGTACATGTAGGTGTTAGTTTGTGGGTGGGTGTTGATCTGTGTGTGTGTCTGAAGGGTTGTGTTTTTGTGGGGGTGGGTGGGTGGTTGGGGGGGGGAGTATGTGCATGTGTTTATAAGGTTTGTTTGTTTTTGAGTGTTTGCATGAGTATGTGTCTGTGTCTATGACTAAGTGAATGTGAAGGAAGGGTTGGGGGGTGTGTATATTTTAACAACCACTAATTTTACACACGTTATATTAGGGGGTATTTTACCAGAAGAATTGGGTATTTCTAGAAAAGTTTTTTTAGATAAAATAATTTGATTTTAACTATGCATTTTGTTGGAAGTTAGACCTGGTCTTTCTTGTAATTCTAGTCAGAATTCGATGACAAATGGTTTCTACTTTTTAAAGCAATTGTAGTAGTTTATCAGTAGAATGTTTTATTTTACATACTTCATGTTATTCATTTATTGATTCACTTATGGGTGTTAGAAGAGGATTTTATTGATGTTTCATGTACTTATACTTTTAGTTTTGATGGGGTTATAATCATATATTATTTTTTAAAACTTTTCTGGTTATTTGAGGGGGGAGTAGGAGGGATAAATAAGGCAGGTGTGTGTGTGTGTGTGTGTGTGTGTGTGTGTGTGTGTGTGTGTGTGTGTGTGTGTGTGTGTGTGTGGTGTGTGTGTGTGTGTGTGTGTGTGTGTGTTGTGTTGTTGTGTGTGTGTGGTGTGTGTGTGTGTGTGTGTGTGTGTGTGTGTGTGTGTGTGTGTGTGTGTGTGTGTGTGTGTGTGTGTGTGTGTGTGTGTGTGTGTGTGTGTGTGTGTGTGTGTGTGTGGTGTGTGTGTTTGTGTTGTGTGTGTGTGTGTGTGTTTTGATTCTATGAGAAATTATTTTAAATAGGTTATTTGTTGGAAGTTGGACCTAGTCATTCTTGGGATTTCAGTTAGAATTTGATAATGATTATGTTTTATCAATTTTTAAATCATTTCAAGTCATTTATCAGTAGAATGTTTTATTTTACCTACTTCATGTTATTCATTTATTGATTCATTTATTTATTTGTGGACTTTAGAAGAGACTTATATTGGTGCTCCATGTACCTATAATTTTAGTTTTGGAGGGGTTATAATAATATGTTCTTATATATAGTTTAAAAATCAGAGTTGTGATTTGTGTGTGTGTGTGTCTGTGGGGGGGGGGGGGGGGGGGTGCAGTGAGAGGGATGGGAGAGACATGATGTTTAGGGGTGTGTGAGTGTGGTGTGTGTGGGGGGGGGGGGGGGGCGGAGGGGTGTAAACAGAAGGGAGGAGGGAGAGATATGTTAAAAAATAGAGTATTGTTCCTGTGTGTTTTGGTTATAGGTTTTTATTGATGGGTTGTGATGCCTATCGTTGTTTTGACGTTTGTTGGGTTTTGTTTAGATTTGGGCAATTGGAGTGGGGGAGGGAGAGAGAGGGGGGGATGAGGTGTGTGGAGAGAGAGAGGAGTGAGAGAGAGGGAAGGGGGAGAGAGGGGAAGGGGTGAGAGAAGGGAGAAAGAGAGTCAAAGTTGAAAAGATCTCAGTGGCTAGCATGCATTTTATGTGTGGGGAAGGTGATCATTTTGAATATAAATCAGTATGTGATGCTTATAAAAGCAGGTTTTACAATTGTTATTTATTCAGCCTGATGAAGCTTCAGAATAGAAGCGAAAATTTGCTGTCAAATAAAGAGATGAAGTTGAACACAGTCGTGTTTTTATTATTATTTTACTATTTTACCTCAACTGTGTGCCTGGAGGGAGCGGTGCCCAGCAGAACTGTGGGTTTTTATCAAGTGAACTATTTTAATCCTCTGGATTGTGCACCTACTTGCCGGCCCCCCTTCAGCAACTTCAAGCGAAGATGAAATCCTATTACCATCAACTAAACAACCTGCATATCAAGCTTGAGAAACTGATATCAAAGGAGAACTTCCTGGAGCAGTGCCGACAAAGGAAAATCATACCCTTTGGACTTCAGGTAATTTTTAATCTGGCTTTTAATACTAAAGACGAAATTTTAAGCACAAGAATAACGGAACTTTTAAATCAAACCAGCTCCAGAATTTTAGACCTACTCTACAGCAATGTTTTACGAACCATTGAAAAATGTGAAGAGGAGTTATCATACACCAGAAAGAAGATAAATGCTGCAATAGGTATACACGAAACTAATGAATTATTGGGAAAAATAAGAAAATTCACAAGGGACTGGCAATGGAAGGAAAGAGACAGGCTGGAGAAAAAGTTAAAGAAGCTAGAACAAGTCAAAGAGAGCAATGCTCTGGCTTCTACAAATGAAAACATGGGCTCACGGCAACTTAAGGCCCAAATTTATGTATACCCAGCAAATGAAACTATTTTTACCAAGCACATCAGACCCCACAGGAAGAATAGAGGAAGAAGTTCAAAACACAGGTCAAGACCTAAGAAACAAGCAGACTATATACCCTCAGAATATGACTTATCAAAGCTGGACC
The DNA here is from genome assembly GCA_030674155.1 of Stramonita haemastoma. Classification (NCBI taxonomy): domain Eukaryota; kingdom Metazoa; phylum Mollusca; class Gastropoda; order Neogastropoda; family Muricidae; genus Stramonita; species Stramonita haemastoma. The sequence continues at coordinate 39,178,364 of CM060332.1, forward strand.
CTATTGTGATGGCAGACAATGTCAAGCTCACTCCTGCCCAAATCTCAATATGCAGATTACCTGATTGTTTTGCACCAACACCCAAAGAACCGATAGATGTCAGCGACCAGATGATGGGTACTCATGCCTGGGCGGAGAGACTGAGATGGCATCACCATTTCAAGACACAGGAAGGGAGCCAGGACAGTGAAAAAGACTTTACAAAACCACCATGGTATACACACACCAAGAAAAGTGCCCCTAGGAAAGACCCGGCATTGGAGGTTTTTATAGAAGCTTGTACGAGAGATTTTTTAGCTGTAACTAATCGTAGAAAAATTAAAGACAACCTATCAAAGGAACAAAGAAAGGCATTAGGGGAACTCCGTAAGCTGCCAGTAACACACAATGCAGCATGTAGACATGCAGACAAGAGTGGAGCCACAGTAATTACCAGTTTAGAAAAAGATGATTTTAATATCTTGGAGGAACTTAATAATAAGAACTTTTATAATAAATTGGAAAAAGACCCTACAAACAAGATCAATAAGGAAATTAAATCATGGACAGAGAAATGGTTAGCAAAAGGAGATATTAATGAAGACATAGCTAAAGTACGTTAGGATTTTAAGAACAAAGGACCGGGAAAATGTAAGCCTCTTATAAAAACACATAAGGACAAACCATATCCATACCCGTCTCCTTTTAACAGGATGTGGAACCCCCACTGAAAATTTATCTAAGTTTGTTCAGTGTGCCATCAGTCACCTCCGAGATAAATTAAATATCAAGTCATAGACACAGGAGAGTTTTTATCTAAAGTTTTAATTATTAATGAGAAATTGGCTCCCTTACCCGACAATGCAGTTTAGCAGTGTGTGATGTAGTTTCTTTATTCCCTAATGTGAACAATGCTATGGGTATACCTGCAGTAAATTTGCTTCTTGATAGATACCCTTCCCCTCTTGCCACCTCAAAAGAATGCATAATAGATGCATTAAAGTTGTGTTTAAATAAAAATGTGTGTCTGTATAAGGATGACAAAAATAACACCGTATATGCCTCCCCCAATCATGGCACGGCAATGGGACCTGCCCACTCTTGTGATTATGTGGATGTTTTTATGGGCGAACTAGATAAAAAGCTAGTTTTAAATACAACAACACCTTTAATTTCCAGCCTTCTGCCCAAAGAAGAAGAAAATGATTTTAACTTTTTAAATTGGAGCCGTTTTAGAGATGATGGCATAACCATCCTACCTGATGTAGAAAATATAACCCACTTTGAAAAAACACCTTCAAGAACTAAACCCACCAAACATAAAATGGATTGTAAAATATGGAAAAGAAATTAATTCTCTAGACCTTACCCTCAAAATTAAAAATGGAGAAATTATAACTGATGTTAACTCCAAACATAACCATTCTTATTTGCCGCCTAACAGCTGCCACCCCCCATCAGTTTTTAAAGGTCTTATCTTTAACGTAGGAGTAAGGCTGCGAATGCTCTGCAGTGAAGATGGCGACCTACATAAAAGAATAGAGGAATATACCAGATATTTCACAATGGCTGGCTGGAATTACAACCTGGCTAAAAGAGAGCTAGAGAAGGGAGCAAACAGAGATAGGAAAGCTTTAATTCACAAACAAAAACAAAAACCTCAGAAAAAAATAGCATGGGTTACTAAGTACGACCCCAGGTACCCATCTAAACAGAAATCATAAGAAAAAACCTCAACCTCCTTTATACTAATCCTCAAAATAGAACAATTTTTCCTAAGAGACAAATAATAGCTGCAGATAGACGTAGAAGAAACCTGGGTGAGATATACAAGCCCACAGTCCCCACCAGAATCACCCAACAAGGACATAGGACCAAGCAGGGATTTTTTAAATGTAATGCCAAACGCTGTGACACTTGTCAACACAGCCAGAACACAACATTTTTTATTTCTCCTTGGGATAAAAGAAAATGGTACATAAAACAGAATATCACCTGCAAAACGCCCAATGTAATATACATCTTAACATGTAAGATACATCCTGATATGTGGTATGTAGGTTCAACCACAAATCTTAAACTCAGGTGGGCCAACCACAAGTCAGATGTGAAATTACGTAAAATAAATAAATGCAATGTAGCAAAACATGTTTGTTCATCCCCTCACCTTGATTCTAGCGACTGAGATTTTCTACAAATCATCCCCATAGAGAAAGTTTTGGATGAGGACAAACTTTTAGAACGGGAAATTTATTGGACTTGTAATCTAGGGACAATTTTTCAAGGGTTAAATACAAGGCAGGACCTAAGTTTATTGAGAAAAAAATATAGTAAATAAGGTTATATAGCATCACATGTTTGGACTAATGGTGAATTTATCTGTAATTAATCATTTTTTTAACAGCCAAATTTGTATTCATATTGGTATATTAGTTGAACGTTTTAGTTTTGTTATTAGACTGAGGCTGAGTTAGTAAAATGGATAATCTTACTAGGTATCTTATTAGTTTGGAGGGATGGATGTGTAGGGGGTTGGCTTTTGGTGAGTGGGTGTATGTGCAGGTGCTTGTTAGTTTGTGGTGTGTGTTGTGTTGTGTGTGTGTGTGTGTGTGTGTGTGTGTGTGTGTGTGTGTGTGTGTGTGTGTGTGTGTTAGTTGTGTGTTTGTGTTGTTGTATGTGTGTTGTGTGTGCGTGGCACGTGTGTGTGTGAGTGATAGTTGGAGGGTGTGTATGTGTGTGAGTGTGTGTTTGTGTGTCTGTGTGTACATGTAGGTGTTAGTTTGTGGGTGTGTGTTGATCTGTGTGTGTGTCTGAAGGGTTGTGTTTTTGTGGAGGTGGGTGGGTGGTTGTGGGGGGGGAGTATGTGCATGTGTTTATAAGGTTTGTTTGTTTTTGAGTGTTTGCATGAGTGTGTGTCTGTGTCTATGACTAAGTGAATGTGAAGGAAGGGTTGGGGGGGAGTGTGTATATTTTAACAACCACTAATTTTACACACGTTATATTAGGGGGTATTTTACCAGAAGAATTGGGTATTTCTAGAAAAGTTTTTTTAGATAAAATAATTTGATTTTAACTATGCATTTTGTTGGAAGTTAGACCTGGTCTTTCTTGTAATTCTAGTCAGAATTCGATGACAAATGGTTTCTACTTTTTAAAGCAATTGTAGTAGTTTATCAGTAGAATGTTTTATTTTACATACTTCATGTTATTCATTTATTGATTCACTTATGGGTGTTAGAAGAGGATTTTATTGATGTTTCATGTACTTATACTTTTAGTTTTGATGGGGTTATAATCATATATTATTTTTTAAAACTTTTCTGGTTATTTGAGGGGGGAGTAGGAGGGATAAATAAGGCAGGTGTGTGTGTGTGTGTGTGTGTGTGTGTGTGTGTGTGTGTGTGTGTTTGTGTGTGTATGTGTGTGGGTGTGTGAGTGTGTGTGTGTGCGTGTGTGTGTGTGTGTGTGTATGTGTGTGTTGTGTGTGTGTGTGTGTGTGTGT
>CM060332.1:39191844-39214344 GCA_030674155.1 Stramonita haemastoma
AAAAAAGGCCACTTTAATAGAGAAAGAAAAGCACATGCACACAGGAAAAGAAAACAAAATAATGGGTGGCGCTGCTCTTGTGGCGAAGCTATCTCCTTGTGAAGATCAGGCCGAATGTGACACAGAGAAAATCTGCGTAATTTGAAAAGATAGGCAATGCAATGCCTTCTTCCTATCGCTTCTTTCTTTCCCAACATGCTGATGACAAAAGTTGTTTTCATGAAAATGTAATTATCTTTTAAAGCAAAACAAAGACAGAAGCGATTTTGATCAATCAAGCAATGTCATTTGCTACAGAAGCAATTTAATTGCGAAATTTACATCTCCGGAAAGTCTGCACACAGAGTCTTTCGGATGAAACAATAAACCGAGGTCTTGGGTGCGAACGCACGCAGAAAATCTTGCGCACACGTTAAAACCACTTCCGCTATAAAAACCTTTTCCGCTATTTAGAAGAGAAGGCCATTGTGTACCGATGAGAACATATAACAAAATTTACAAAACTGCATACAATGGGTGCTTATTCCATTATTCTCTAAATTACGATTAATTAGATTAAATTACATTATATCAATAAAATAGGAAATAAATAAAATAAAACAGACAGACAGACAGACAGACAGAGAGACAGACACAGAGAGACAGAGGCAAGACAAATAAGGGATAGAGAAGTTGATAGAGAAGATTTTCCTTTCTCCTTTGAAATAAATAACACTTGTTTGTTTGGGCTGTTTAACAGCTTGTTCGTCCGTTTCCTCTCTTTCAATCAACATTTTTTTCTTTCTGTTGTGTTGTGTTTGTGTTATGGTGTGATGCAACACATGTAGGGATTGTTGTTACCGTGGAGGATGCTTCAAGCTCAATTTATGTTTTATGTGTCCTGAATTTTCGGAAAAAAAATCCAGATTGGTAAATCCAGCAAAAAGTCCGTGTGTGCGGGCGTTGTGTGTGTGTGTGTGTGTGTGTGTGTGTGTGTGTGTGTGTGTGTGTGTGTGTGTGTGTGTGTGTGTGTGTGTGTGTGTGTGTATGTCTGTGTCTGTGTGTCTCTGTGTGTGTGTGTGTGTCTCTGTGTGTGTGTGTGTGTGTGTGTGTGTGTGTGTGGAGGGGAGAGAGAGAGAGAGAGAGAGAGAGAGAGAGAGAGAGAGAGAGAGAGAGAGAGAGGAGAGAGAGAGAGAGAGGAGGAGAGAGAGAGAGAGAGAGAGAGAGAGAGAGAGAGAGAGAGAGAGAGAGGAGAGAGAGAGAGACACTGAATACTGAACACTGAACACTAAAAATTGTTTAATATACATCGACCTTAGGCCACAATACCCTTTGAGGGGCAAAAATGGAAAGATGCAAAAAAGTCAAATAATAATACAACTTCTCGTAAACTTTGGTGAGACTTTGTCATAATACCTTGGAGCGTACTCAGCACTGTACTCTCTTGAATACGTAGATTCCAAAATCATCACTGAAAAAAGAGCTAGCACTTTCTAACATAAAAATACAAACATCAAGCACATCATACATTATGACAATTGAAATCGTTTTCCTCACTGACATTCATGTTCACAATAGTTATAATACTCACAAACTATTGGATTATCAAAATATTCACCACACCAGAAAAGTGTGCCCACCAAATATAACCATGTCATTCCTAGGCTCATGCAATGTAGACACAATGTTGTGTGCGGATATATGGTATTACACTGTACTCATTCATATTATGCAGCATTTTATTTCATACAAAGAGAAAACTGTACGGTAATTAAAACCCTGCCATGACATCACTTCAGAAACAATATTGATTCTTTCAGAAATTTATCACGGGATCCTCATAGGCAGCGCATTTAAATATGAAATGATGGTCATTTTCGATTTTTTCTTTACAACATGGGTGTATTTTATTTTGTGCAGTTTTACTGTAACGATACATGTTATTGTTTAGAGGAAGTATATTAAATCTTAATTGTGTTAAGGTAACTCGGAAACAATACGTACTCTATCCAAAATATAACACCCTTTCCAGGAAGTTTCGAATGTCTTATATGTTACATACCTATCACTATCTCTCACAGCCCCATCCCATTCTTGCATGAACATGTCAACAAGCCTTTGTTTGAATATACCTAAAAAAATTTTTTATATCCCAACTCTTTGTTGCAACTAAACTGTCTTAAAGCCAGCGACACACAGTATCTCTCTAACCTTTGAAGCCCAGCGGATTTTACCAGATTTGTCAAGCTGAAGTAGCATTTTAGAAGCCTTGCGTGGGAACCTCTCCCTATCCCTTTGCAACAGCTTAAGCCAGTATCTTAAGCATGCTGTATATGTATTCACATGCAGTGGATTTCTCCCCAACTTCCCACATACCATTTTGTTTGGAGTTCTGATTGGAACACCAAGAAATATCTCACAAGCGGCTCTATGGACCTTCTCTAGATGCCCTAATCTGTTAAGTCCCCATATCTCGATTGAGTATATCAAAATTGGCTGAATCTTGGTATCAAAAATCTTAAAATTTATTTACCTATTTTTATTTATTTATTCTTTTATATCGAGGATAATGGAATAAGCACTCTTGTGCTCTTTTACATCCAGTCCCCAGCCGTGTTTAGGCAGTTTTGTAAATCTTGTCATCTGTTCCCACCTGCACGCGATGGCCTACTCTTACGAAAAGCGGAACAGGATTTAACGTGTGCGCAAGATGTTCTGCGTGCGTTCGCACACGGGGCCTCGGTTTTTAGTCTCATCCGAAGGACTATTGGGGGGAGTGGAGTCATCACTGTTGTTAACTCCAGAGGAAAAATCCTCTCGAACGGGAATCGACCCGGGTCGTCAAATTGAGAGAGAGAGAGAGAGAGAGAGAGAGAGAGAGAGAGAGAGAGAGAGAGAGAGAGAGGAGAGAGAGAGAGAGAGAGAGAGAGAGAGAGAGAGAGAGAGAGAGAGAGAGAGAGAGAGAGAGAGAGAGAGAGAGAGAGACAGAGAGACAGAGAGACAGAGAGACAGAGAGACAGAGAGACAGAGAGACAGAGAGACAGAGAGAGACAGAGACAGAGACAGAGACAGACAGAGACAGAGACAGAGATAGAGACAGACAGACAGACAGAGACAGACAGACAGACAGAGAGAGAGACAGACAGAGAGACAGAGAGAGACAGAGAGAGACAGAGAGAGAGAGACACACAGAGAGACAGAGATAGAGAGACAGAGTCAGAGAGACAGAGAGAGAGAGAGAGGGTGAGGGAATGAGAGAGAGAGAGAGTGAGAGAAGGAGAGACAGACAGACAGACAGAGATGGAGGGAGGAAGGCAAAGACAGACAGAGACAGATAACCAGACAGACGGAGATATATCATGGTTTGATTACCTGCTACATCTTTGCGTGCCTGGAGAAAAGTTGATCATTTGGAGTGTTCTAAGGATTTAATTAGGTGTCTTCGATTTTTACGTTTTAATGCAACATTTTTCACTTTTTCAAATGTTCTTTGTAAACATTCTGGCCATCAAGTGGCTATGGTTATAAAAGATGTGGTAGTTGTCCCATTTTACAACTTAGATGAGTGCCACATGACCATGTTCCAGATTGTTATATGATGAAATCATCAGTTGTTTACATTTTGTTTGTTGTTAGCTAGGGTGTGTGTGTGTGTGTGTGTGTGGGGGGGGTAATGCATATGATATGATACAGACGGAGAAACAACATCATGGCTTAATTATCAATTCCCTCCTTTCTCTTCACTTTCTTGTCATTTTGATAAAACCATAAACCAAGACCTCGTATACAAACGCACGCAGAACATCTTGCACACACGTTAAAAACCCGTTCCGCCTTTCGGAAGAGCAGGCCATTGTGTGCCTGTAGGAGCGGATGACAGCAACCAAAAAATAAACCCAGCATGGTGGTGATTGTGGGGGTGGTGGTTGGGATGGTGATTGTGGGGGTGGTGATGGAGAGGGTGGTGATGGAGGAGGTGGTGATGGGGGTGGTGATTGTGGGGGTGATGGAGGTCACGGTTCTACCTAGTGCTTCACAGTTCTCTGCTACCCTCGCTCTCTGTCTCTGTGTCTGTCTCTGTCTGTCTGTCTGTCTGTCTGTCTCTGTGTCTGTCTCTGTCTGTCTGTCTGTCTGTCTGTCTGTCTCTGTGTCTGTCTCTGTCTGTCTGTCTGTCTGTCTGTCTCTGTGTCTGTCTCTGTCTGTCTGTCTGTCTGTCTGTCTGTCTATCTGTCTGTCTGTCTGTCTATCTGTCTATCTTTTCTCTCTCTCTCTCTCTCTCTCTCTCTCTCTCTCTCTCTCTCTCTCTCTTTGTTTTTGCTGCTTTCCCAGCTGTCCATGTCAAAACAATATTCTCATAAATTGCAATCACCATTTGAATAAAAGAAACATGGCGAATGGCTTTAATTATTAAGCAATGTTATTTGTCGCACAAACAGTTGTGGGGGTAAAAAGCCTCACGTCTTTTAACTTTTATTTTCCATTTTAACCAGAAAAAAAACGTTTTGATAAATGAAAATAGATGTTATTCTCACAAAATGCCGTCTTTCAATATTTTGTTGAATTTTCTTTGCTTGCCTGTGTTTGTGTTGTTCTCTATGTGTACCTGTTGTGGAAGATGCTGGCAGTCTGTTAAGACTAGTGCCTAGTTAGACAAACAGGGTGTGATTCTTTTTTAAATGTCTTTATATTTTATCAGCAATTACCTTCAACGGGCGCTCCAAAGCTCTTTGCTTCTACACGAAAACAAAAAAACCCAAGGAAACGGGCAAAGAACAAGAATGGAAAGGGTTAAGAACCTTTTGGAGGGTAATAGTGGTGAGGTGGGTGGGGTGGTGGTGGTGAGCAGTACATGAGTTATTCTCCTTTGATTATTGTTCTCACACTCTTCCGCTTGTGAAATGATGCAAGAATATACTGTCTCTTTCCATACTCTGTCTTCCCCCTTTTCTGCCTGCCTGTCTGTCTCTCTCTATTTCTGTCTCTTTCTATACTATGTCTTCCCCCTTTTTCTGCCTGTCTGTCTGTCTGTCTCTCTTTCTATCTCTCTTTCCATACTCTGTCTTCCCCCTTTTCTGTCTGTCTCTCTCTTTCTATCTCTCTTTCCATACTCTGTCTTCCCCCTTTTTCTGCCTGTCTGTCTCTCTTTTTCTATGTCTGTTTCCATACTCTGTCTTCCCCCTTTTCTGCCTGTCTGTCTCTCTCTCTCTCTTTCTATCTCTCTTTCCATACTCTGTCTTCCCCCTTTTTCTGCCTGTCTGTCTGTCTCTCTCTCTTTCTATCTCTCTTTCCATACTCTGTCTTCCCCCTCTTTCTGTCTGTCTGTCTCTCTTTCTATCTCTCTTTCCATACTCTGTCTTCCCCCTTTTCTGCCTGTCTGTCTCTCTCTCTTTCTATCTCTCTTTCCATACTCTGTCTTCCCCCTCTTTCTGTCTGTCTGTCTCCTTTTCTATGTTTCTTTCCATGCTCTGTCTTCCCCCTCTTTCTGTCTGTCTCTCTCTTTCTATCTCTCTTTCCATACTCTGTCTTTCCCCATGTTTCTGCCTGTTTTTCTATCTCTTTCTATCTCTCTTTCCATACTCTGTCTTCCCCCTCTTTCTGTCTGTCTGTCTCTCTTTCTATCTCTCTTTCCATACTCTGTCTTCCCCCTTTTCTGCCTGTCTGTCTCTCTCTCTTTCTATCTCTCTTTCCATACTCTGTCTTCCCCCTCTTTCTGTCTGTCTGTCTCCTTTTCTATGTTTCTTTCCATGCTCTGTCTTCCCCCTCTTTCTGTCTGTCTCTCTCTTTCTATCTCTCTTTCCATACTCTGTCTTTCCCCATGTTTCTGCCTGTTTTTCTATCTCTTTCTATCTCTCTTTCCATACTCTGTCTTCCCCCTCTTTCTGTCTGTCTCTCTCTTTCTATCTCAGGGGGGGCAGATAGCCTAGTGGTCAGAACATTGCGCTGGCAATTTGAAGACCCGGGTTCGAGTCCGGTGGAGGAAATTTTCTTCCTGGAGTTAACATCAGTGCTGACTCCACTCTCCCCAAAAGTCCTTCGGATGAGACTTTAAACCGAGGCCCCGTGTGCGAACGCACGCATAACATCTTGCGCACACGTCAAATCCTGTTCCGCTTTTCGTAAGAGTAGGCCATCGTGTGCCGGTGGGAACAGATGACAATATTTACAAAACTGCATACACACGGGGACCGGATGAAAAAAAGCACATGATTGCTTATTCTGTTATCCTCGATATAAAAGAATAAATAAATGAATAAATAAATCTCTCTTTCCATACTCTGTCTTCCCCCTCTTTCTGTCTGTCTGTCTCCTTTTCTATCTCTCTTTCCATACTCTGTCTTCCCCCTCTTTTTGCCTGTCTGTCTCTCTTTTTCTCTCTCTCTTTCCATACTCTGCCTTCCCCCTTTTCTGCCTGTTTCTCTCTCTCTATCTCTCTGTCTCGGACACTTTCAGCATCTTTGCATATCTGTCATTCTTTTTTTTTAAAAATTGTCCTTGTGTCTTTCTGTGCTCTGATACTCCCTCTGTCTGTCTGTCTGTTTGTCTCTGTCTCTGTCTCTTTCTCTCTCTCTATCTCTGTTCAACTTGCTTTCTTGCAGAGAGAGCTTTGCGAGCCAGTCACAGAGAGGGGATGCCCTCGCCTCAGTTCAGAGCCAACATCCGACTCTTTGAACAGGCAGCAGAAGCACCCGGAGACAAAGTGATTGATTCCAAAGTCAAAGCCAACGTGAAGATATTTGAAGATGTTTCCCACGGTGAAGATGTTCTGACCAAGAGTCCTGAACGAAAAAGAAACGAACGCAAAAGCCGAAGTCCTTCTGCTCCAAGACCAAACCTAGAGCCTCTCCTTGCAAGAGATCAGTAGTAGTTTTCTTGTCAAACAGTCCTGGCAAAAGACTATAGTGTTAGATTACTTGGGGTGGGATTTGAAAATCATTTTACATTTTTTTGCTTTGAACTTTCCCACTGAAACTCTCCGTTTTGTATTCGCCTCTTGTCTTTCAATGTCACACACACACATACACACACACACACACACACACACACACACACACACACACACACACACACACACACACACACACACAAAACAAGATTTACCAAACTGCATACACACGGGGACTGGATGTTAAAAAAGCACATGAGTGCTTATTCCATTATCCTCGATATAAAAGAATGAATAAATAAATAAATAAATAAATAAATAAATAAATAAATAAATAAATAAATTTTGTCATTTCCTGCAATGTATCATTTCAAGTTGTAATAACTTTTTACAGAAATGTCCGAATTTTAATCATATTTTGTATTGTATAGCCATTTTATTACAGATTAATGACATGTCAACAACTGAAAATGACCTCTGGTGCAATGCAACTCGTTGTGGTGGAGTGTCACAATAAGAAATAGAGTGAAAGGTGATCTTAACCCCAAAACAAAAACAGATTACTTTCAAACGTTCAAACTCAGGAAGACTCGAACACAGGCGCCCATTTTCAGTCAAACTACAAGCTAAGAGTTCCATCAGGCTTTTCCACCAAACTGTCCCACAACGTGGACAAAGTACCCAATGACAGCGTGATAACAACACGTGATCCGCAGCTTGGTACCTTTAGGTTAGGGACCATCAATTCTCTTCTTGCTATACGTGATGAAACAATTATGGACAATGAACAGTAACACCCAGACCATAACACAGCACAGCATAACGCCTTGCCGATGATTATGATCCCACCATTGATAATGAAGAGTGCACTGAGTAGAGTCAGAGGTATCTCTGTAACAGCCACTGTCCTGGAGATCAAAGAGAACACCTGACGACCTCTGATCGCGTTATTAGCGCCTTGTCACCATGCTAGTCCTGTTGACTACCTACTACTCTCACCATGCTAGTCCTGTTGACTTACCGCACAATAATCGATTAGCCCCTAAAGTCAGGCCCATCAAAAGTAATGCTAACTAGCAGCTAAACAGCATCACGCCAAAGTAGCGTAATGTGTGTGTGTTGAAGCGGGTAGGAACGAACTATACCAATAATTATCAAAAGAATTGGCACCCTGTGGCCTCCAACAACCAGATACAGGCAAACAAAATGGAAAATGTGTGTTGTGTGTGTGTGTGTGTGTGCGCGCGCGCGCGCGTGTGTGTATGTGTATGTGTGTGAGCGTGTGTGTGCGCGTGCGTGTGTGTATGTGTACCCAGTACCCAATGTGTGTATATGACTAAGGGCGTGAGTGTGTGTGTGTGTGTGTGCGTGTGTGTGTGTGTGTGTACGTGCCCGCGCGCGCGCGCGCGTGTGTGTGTGTAGGGGGGGTGAATGAGTGTGTGTGTATGTGTGTGTGCACGCATGTGGAGCAGGGGCAAGTGAATGCCTGAGTGAGTGAGTCAGTTAGCGTGTGTGTGTGTGTGTGTGTGTGTGTGTGTGTGTGTGTGTGTGTGTGTGTGTGTGTGTGTGTGTGTGTGTGTGTGTGTGTCAGAGACAGAGACTGAATAGGAAGAAGGATGGGTATTGAGTGACTAAGCATAGACAACGAATATAAACATTTATCATAACACATTGATAAACATTTTGAGAGAGAGAGGGAGGGGGGATAGACAGAGACAGACAGAGAGCGAGAGAGACAGACAGACAGACAGAGACAGACAGAACCTACTTTGAGTTCTGAAATATTATGTCTATCGACCTGTTTGAACCTTTAATGATTAAGATTATTAACCCAATCAAAGTGCAATAAATTCAACTAATTAACATAGTTATGCCTTCTATACATAATTGTAAATGATCAAATATTGTGTTATTGTAAAACAAAGGCGATCAGAATTATTTTACCTGATCTTGTTTTCTTCCACAAGTATTTCTTCAATAGTTTATACATACATGCATATAGGACATGATAGCCTGGCTGGTTAAAGCATTACGCGTTGCATCTTTATCAGCTGACCCGGGTTTGAATCCCGTTCCAGGAGATCAGTGCCAAATCCACTTCCCCCAAAAGTTTTTCAAATGAGACTGCAAACCAAGGTCTTGTGTGCGAACGCACTCAGAACATCTTGCACACACGTTAAAACCGTTCCGCTTTTCAGAGGAGTAGGCCAAGTATGTGCTGGTGGAAACGGACTACAAAATTTACAATACTGCATGACACGGTACGAGGACTGGGTGTAAAAAAGGCACACGAGTACTTATTCTAGTTTTTTCGAAATAAAATAATACACTAATTCTTTATAAAAAATTTATATGTATTTATGCGTTGAATGCGTGTGTGTATGTGTGTGCGCGCGTGTGCACTGACGTTCATACGCCCTAACGCGTTTGTTTGTATGGTATGCATGAACCATTTTAATCCAAACTTAAAAAAGCAATTTTGAAACAAATATGAATTTTCTATTAAAAGCTACGATCAAGGCTACAGGAAACAGCAAGGTTGTTTGTTGGACAAATAAACAAGTGAATGTAAATTGAAATAACAAGTGGACAGAATAACATACAATAATATCCCAAGAGACTATTCATAAACACATGTACGCTATGAATGGAATAACTGGTTGATAAATAATCAACTAATAATCATTATCTAATTATTATCTAAGTTTTTTTTGCTTCAAAATATAAGTCTTTCCAATTTATAGAACTAGATCACTCTGAAAATGTAAAGGTCCAACGAATACAACCGATTAGCAATGTGTAATGAACAAGGGCGTGCACTCCTACCGACTTGGTCCCAAAACGCAGACACCGCCAACATTTTGTTTGAAACCCGAACTACTGGAAAATGTCATGCACTTTCACAGGTTTGCCGGCAATTATTATCCACGGGACACAAAAGACAAGACTGCATTGATGCCGAAATTAAAGGTGGGTGGTAGTTCTTTGTTGTGTGCGTGTGGGGGTTTAAATTCTTTTCTGTGTGAAATTCCTGTTCGGATTTAGTCGGGCATTGAAGCATCGTTTGCACAAGGACACTTGTGTCACATTCAGCACTACTTTGACAAGATGATTTGAATAGTTTCAACAAATCGGCAGGGATTTGAAGTCGTAAATAAAGGGATTAAGTGATAATTTATAAGCATGCAAGAAGGAAATTGGCAGGATGGTTAAGACGTAAGCCTACCAACAAGTAAATCGTCAGGTTCTGGGTTCGATTCTCTGCCTTGATCTTCCTTCCCTGTTTGACAAAAAAATCGACCTGAATGTCAAGTCTTTTGGATGATACTATAAACTGAGGCCCCGTGTATGACTGCACACAGAACGTGTTATGCACACAATAAAAACCCGTTCTGCTTTTATTTATTTATTTATTTATTTATTTATTTATTCATTTATTAATTTATTTATTCTTTTATATCGAGGATAATGGAATAAGCAGTCACGTGCCTTTTTTATCCAGTCCCCGTGTGTATGCAGTTTTGTAAATATTGTCATCTGTTCCAACCGGCACACAATGGCCTACTCTTACGAAAAGCGGAACAGGTTTTAACGTGTGCGCGAGATGTTCTGCGTGCGTTCTCACGCGGTTCCTCGGTTTATAGTCTCATCCTAAAGACTTTTGGGGAGAGTGGAGTCAGCACTGATGTCAACTCCAGGGGAAAAAATCCCCTCCAGCGGGAGTCGAACTCCGGTCGTCAAATTGCAAGTGCAGTGTTCTGACCATTATGCTATCCAGTCCCCACTTTTCAAAAGAATAGGCCATTGTGTGTCAGGAGAAAGGGATGGTAAAAAAGATAACCCGCCATGCATATAGATGTCGTGTTTACACACCATCCTGGAAGTCGTAATGCGGCTACTGTCGTAATGGAAGCGGGGGGGGGGGGGGGGGGGGGGGGGGGCGTACGGTCACATACGCATCGGAGCTTAGCCGAGGAACGAAAAAAAAAACTATAGGAATAAAAACAATACATGAGCTGTAGAAAAAGTAAATGAATAAATAAAGAAAATGCTTCTAATATAAAGAGAAAATGTAAAAAATGAAAAGAAGGTTTTTGTACGTGTTTTGCTATGGCTGATTTGGTTATTGTCAGTTCATCTTCTTTCCATTCTCTTCCACCTTCAACATCGTGAAGTCTGTAGACTTCAGGGTGTATGTTCGAAATCTGACATGAGTGACAGGATCTTTAACGTGTATATTTGATCTTCTGCATGTATTAATTACAAAAAACGAATTAATGCACTGGCAAGTCTGCACTTGAAGTTGAACTGAGGGACTGTTTTGGCATTCGGCTGTCGTGTCCGTCGGTTGTATGAACTGGGCCACAAGTACTTTTCAAATTTTTGAGTTAAAGTTGAGAGCGGCATGTTGCACGATAGTTCACCGCATGCGTGCAAATCGAGTAAAAACAAAGACACATGTTAAATGGGATTAAAGAACGATTGTGTACAAAAGAGACATTACTTGGAAAGCATATAGCTCTGAACATGATAAAGTGTAAAGTGTCAATTTCCTGGGTTCAAAATCACGTGCAACAGAACACACCGACTGCCTTTATAATGCTGACACCAAAGGGAGGTAGAACATGCGTAGTAGCATTGTTCAGGCACAGAAAGGAAGAATATGCACATACTGACTCACTGACATCTTTCTCGGTACCTACAGTGAATGTGCTATGACTTTAAGCATTTAGAAAGGACATACATTTTTGTTTTTCTTGTGCGATTCGTTAAACAGGAAAGTTCAAGAAATTTCTCTTCAAATCAAGATTGTTCAGAACTGGTGTGAATCAATTGTCCGTAACACAGGATGGATCTTGGATGTGGTTATGTCTTCTGCAAATCAGGACAACAGCGTGGACTTTACCAACGGCCCTGTTTCCAGCTAGCAGCTCTGAAGATGTGGGACTCTGAGATTCAGCGTGGTGGACCCCCACAGCCATGCGACAGACCGAGGCCACACAGGTAACTGCCTACCTCTTCCTACATGCCTGGTTATAGTGTACTGATCTGGGGGGGGGGGGGGTGGTTATTGGCACAACAGACATTTTACTCTATCAACTTGAACCTACGATTGTTGGCTTGGCTACAGACACATCCGCACTCATGCACAGACAATTGCACGCCTGCCTGCATTCATGAATACATGCAAACACACACGCAGACCCACAAACATACACGCTCACACACGGAGATACTGACAGATATAAGACACACGTTAACACGCACTCACACACACACACACACACACACACACACACACACACACAACACACACACACACACACACACACACACACACACACGAAAAGTAGATGAGAGATTTATTGATTTATTTATCTATTTTATCTATTTTTTTATATCGAGGATAATGGAATAAGCACTCTTGTGCTTTTTTTTACATCCAGTCCCGTGTGTATGCAGTTTTGTACATGTCATCTGTTCCCACCGGCACACGGTGGCCTACCACGAAAAGCGGAAAAGAGAGAGAGAGAGAGAGAGAGAGAGAGGAGAGAGAGAGAGAGAGAGAGAGAGAGAGAGAGAGAGAGAGAGAGAGAGAGAGAGAGAGAGAGAGAGGGGTAGGCATGCAGACAGGGCAAGAACGGATTAAACAGGAAACTAGGGAACTAGGGAAAAGGAGAAGGTCAAAAACCTGGCCCCACAATAATTAACTCAATAAAAGCCAACGGCCTTGTTCTAGTTGCAGCGATTTCCTATCTACCAGTCTTATCAAAAATTAACACAGTCCCTGTTGTGATTTGGGCAGGAAATCTGGGTTAGCCGCTGGGCCGGCCTGTCATTCAAGAGGATGGAGCTAGGTTGTCTGCGAAATCTGGATGAAGATGGCCTTGACTTTGTACAGCATTGTCAGTCTTCCTCGCTGTGTTCCAATGGCTTCACAGAGCCTAGCTCTCTCGTAAGTGTTCAGCAGTTATCCAACGCTTTGTTGAAATTATTCAGTGAGAGCATGACGTGGCATAATTATGTTAAAATCAAAACGTTACAGGAATAATATCAAGCTACAGCTGATTTAAGCATCCATGAAGAATATAAAATGCTTAAAGAGAGAAGTCAAGATGGGGGTAGACATAAAAGAAAGCGTGCTACAGATCATTTTGATAAGTTACATACGCAAAATGTCACTCTAGAAATGATCCTGTGAACTGTAGAAAAGGAATGCTAAAAGATAAAAATATGTTGTTTTTTCAGTCGATATTCCCTGATTTATTAAAGGAAACTTGCGTGTGGCAGTAGGCACGCATGTCGTCATTATTTAACTGAACATAAACTGCAGACAAAGTCTTTCAAATCAGTAAAGAGGTACTGCTGATGTAGAACCGAATCGAGAGTTATAGTTCCCGTGTTTCACTTCTGACGTTTCTTTCTTTTTCATCTCTTGCATCACCCCTTCCACTACTCCACCATACCTCCTCCTTTTCTTCCGTCTGCCTCTCTTTCCTCCTCTGTCTCTTCAGCGATTGACAGTGTGCCCCTGCAGAGGTGGTAGAGGATGACAGCTGCTCTTTTCAAACTTCGCCTTGACATTCTTTCTTTACTTCTACACTATTGCGATGTCGATGGTGAAGGAAAGAAGAGGGTGATTATTAATGTAGTCATCATTCCCCCTTGGAGATGCCCAGGGGGAAAGGGGGGCACATTCCCTCATTCTGGAAATAAGGTGCTAGAAATGTCATCTTTTTATCACTCTCTTTGCTTCTGCATTGTTCCTTTCTTCCTGCTACTTCCTTTTTGTCTACTTTCTTCCTTCTTGATCCATTCTGCTTTTTTTCCAGAAAGACTTAAAAGATAACAATTCTCCTTTAAGCCAGAGTCGGATGCGCTGGGCCTAACTCGTCAGGCGCTTAACGGCAGCGTGACGCACTTCCGCTCATATAACAGACGATAGCTGCTGTCTCAGCGTTCGACGACGACGAAGCAGAATGTAGCCATCATACAGAGTGAGATGCATATTCAAAACGAGCTACACGGGAAGGCTAGGTTGATTGGCTTGCTTGATAAAAAATGTTGATGTTGTCGTGCGTTCCCCAGCCGAATACCTGTGGTTAACTGAGAAGTTGCACTGTTTCTCATTCACACTGCAAGAAATCGCTGTGAAACGGTAAGACAAGTACACACCGAATAAGATGAGTTTGTGTATAAGGCCGTTTTCAAGTATCTCAGCATGTAGGCAGCCACACTGAAGCTTCAGAGGTAAACATTTTTATAATCACCTTTATGTATCGTTAATCTGATTATTGTCCAACCAAACAGGAAAGTAATGCTAGGGCTGTGAAAGCGCCAAAGAAATAACAATGTACGATAATTTACAAGGAGCAGCATTTAGAATGAAGTACACCCAGTTGTTCGCAAGAACCCGTCACCTTTGTTGTTTAAGAAGTATGATTGCGTGGCAAAAAAACCCGAAAGCTCATGTAAGTTGTCCATCCTCCTCCTCCTCCTCCTCCTCCTCAACACTATCAATATCATCATCACCATCATCAACACTATCAATATATCATCATCATCATCATCAATCATCATCATCATCATCATCATCTCTCATCATCAACACTATCAATATCCTCTCTCCTCCTCCTCCTCCTCATCATCATCATCATCATTCTTGTTCTTGTTCTTCTTGTTCTTGTTCTTTTCCTCCTTCTCCTCCTCCTTGTTGTTATTGTTGTTCTTCTTCTTCTCCTCATTAATGTTACTATGTGCAGACATTCCCTCACAAGCACAGAACGGTAAAGGGATCTGCAGGACTTGTCATAGTTATCAGCACCAGTGTTGCTCCACACGGAGAAAAAGGAACCGGGAAATGCGAGGTAAGGCAAAGCATTATGATGATGGTGATGGTGATGGTGATGATGATGATGATGATGATGATGCTGAGGCTGCTGCTGCTGCTGTGCTGGTGGTGGTGGTGGTGGTGGTTATGCTGCTGCTGCTGCTGCTGTTGCTGCTGCTAATGATAATGATGATGACGATGATAACGACGACGACGACGGTGATGCTGGTGATGATGATTAAGTTATCAATTCAATACAGCTTTTACTTTTAACAATGCTCGTGGTTATTGTACCACTGCTACTGCTTCTGCTACTGCTGCTGCTGCTGCTTTTGTTGCTGATTTTGTTGCCACTGTAAACGGTGCTGTTGGATTTTTGTGGCTGCTGTTTCTGCTGCTGCTTCTTTTGTTTCTGCTGCTGGCTGCTTCTGCAGCCATATGTTGCTATTGCTTTCGATGGCGTTGCTGCTCTTGCTATTGTTGTTACTGTTGCTGCTTCAGATGTTACTGTTATGTAGTTGCTACGCCAGCAGTTGCTGATACTGCTGCAACTGCTACTGCTGCAGCAGCCATGGTTGCTGCTGTGTTCACATTCGATCCGCCAAACTGCCCACACAATCACGTTATGTAAACTGTGCAGAGGTATATGAAGGAGGGCTTATTCCCCGGGCAGTTCGAGCATTACCGTGTGGGTTTATTGTGTTATCCTTCAATCTTTCGCTGTCGGGTTTTTGGGGGCTTTAGTTATGCACTTAGTTTCTCTAGAGACCTGGCTAGTAGCAGGGAACAGGCAATGTTGTCTCCGTATGAAATTTGAATATCTGTCTGTGACAGAAGAGCAAAAAGTGACGTTTAGGGGGCCGGGGGCGAACTAAAGTTGTCAGTATCTTTCTGTGTATTGGGTTCTGTTTCTGTCTGAAAAGTAGTACAGTGTGTCTGCCGGTTTTTTTCTGTGTTTCTCTGTGTTTTGTAAAACAAAAACTTGCTTGCATTTAAGAGAGAGAGAAAAAGAGGGAGGGGAGAGGTAAAGACAGAGAGAAAGAGAGAGAGTGTATGCGTGTTTGTCTGCGTGCGTGCATGCGCGCGCGTGCGCACGAGCGTGCGTATGTGTGTGTATGTTTATGTGATATTGTGTTGTTGCTGCTGCCTAGTCGTTTTGTTTATTAATTTTTTGTTCCTAAACAATCATGAAAAGGTTACTAGTTTGTAGGTGGTATTTTGATTACGGCGTTATTTGTACGAGTTGTTACTGTGCTTCTCTCTCTCTCTCTCTCTCTCTCTCTCTCTCTCTCTCTCTCTCTCTCTCTCTCTCTCTCTCTCTCTCTCTCTCTCTCTCTCTCTCTCTCTCTCTCTCCTCTCGCTCGCTCGCTCGCTCGCTCACTCTCTCTCTGTGTCTCTATCTCTCTGTTTGGAATGTATGAGATGGTGTTTTGTCTAAAATTGATTCTTGGACAGAAATTGACTTGATATGTTTCATTGATAATATCGTTTTAAAAAAGGATCTCGTGTGGGTGTTATCAACTGTTGATCGGACATTTTTGATGAAGATGTACCGTGTAAGTTTCTCTCTCTCTCTCCCTGTCTCTGTCTCTTTCTGTCTCTGTCTCTCTCTCTGTATCTGTCTCTATCTCTCTGTCCCTCTCTCTCTCTCTCCCTCCCCCCCTCCTCTCTCTCTCTCTCTCTCTCTCTCTGTATCCTGAGGCGGACTGATGAAAACACATGAGTCTATCTTATCCTCGAATAAAAGAATTGCCTTGCTTGCTTGCTTCCTTGCTTGCCTTTCTCTCTCTCTCTCTCTCTCAAAACTATTGTCCTGATTTTTCTATGTGTTCTTATGTTGTTGGAACTTGTGTGTTTTTCTTTTCCGTTACAAGTCGTTCTGTGCACACGACATTTTTGCCTCCTTTCATATGAGGCTATGGCCTTGATTAAACCATCTGAAATCTCTTTACTCTCTCTCTCTGTGCCTCATCATATGTATATGTTATATAACTCTTTATGTTTGTTTGCCTGCGGTTTTTTGTTTTTTGTCGTTCTTTATGATGGCCTGGTGTAAAGAAGCCTCTTGCTTATCCATATTCCCTCAAGAAAACATTCGAGTTGGAGTTTCTCTCTTCTCTGTCTCTGTCTCTGTCTCTGTCTTCTGTCTTCTGTCTGTCTGTCTGTCTGTTCTCTCTGTCTGCTGTCTCTGTCTCTCTCTCTCTCTCTCTCTCTCTCTCTCTCTCTCTCTCTCTCTCTGTGTGTGTGTGTGTCTCTGTCTGTCTGTCTGTCTATCTCGTCTCTCTCTCACGCAGAACACCTTGTGCACACGCTAAATCCTGTTCCGCTTTTCGTAAGAGTAGGCCATCGTGTGCCGGTGGGTAACAGATGACATGTACAAAACTGCATACACACGGGGACTGGATGAAAAGAAGCACAAGAGTGCTTATTCCATTATCCTCGATATAAAAGAATAAATCAAATCTCTCTCTCTCTTCTCTCCCTCTCTGTCTCTCTCCCTCTCTTTCTCTCTCCCTCTCTCTCTCCACTCTCTCTTACTTTTTAAAAGTACACGAGCGTAATGTCGTACTCTGTTTCTGGTCGCGGGAAATTTGTCGTTCCTTCTTTTACTCTTGTTACATGCACGAAACTCAAATCCCTGTTTGTGCATTTTTTTGGCCAAAGCGGAGCTAGTTTTCAGTTATCTCTGACAACAAAGTGCTGAGGCCATTCTTAAGATATAATTATGTGGGCGTTACCTTGCGTGGGTGGCTTGTAAGGCTGAGTTGATTCTTTGGTAGTTCTGCCCCTCTCTGAGACTTGTCTCCTCTGAAAGAAGGATTCTTAGAGACTAGTGTCACTCTTGTGGTCAAATGTGTGTGTCACATATTCACGTACACACTCGCACACAATGTTCCCCCCACAAACATACATAACGCCACGCACGCACGCATGCACGCACACACACACACACACTGGAAGAGAGAGCGAGAGAGAAAGAGAGAGAGAGAGAGTATAGATAATGTATAGATATATAATAAACATTTATTATATATATATATATATATATATATTATATATATATATATATATATATATATATATTATTTGGGGGTGGGATAGCTAAGTGGTCAAAGCTCTGGCTTTCCCCAAGTCAAGTTAAGTAGCATGGAGCGTGGTTACCAGTTGGATGGGTGACCGTTTGTGCGGATGTGATCCCGGGATGTAAGCCTGGAGAAAAACCCATACAGTGTTGAAAATGACAACATCCACAAAACACAGTACTTCAGGTGGCTTTATCTCATGGTGTTGTGATGTCTCCTCCTCTTCTTCTTTTCTACCTCCTCCTCTTTTGTTCTTGTTCCAATTCAATCAGTTTATTCTCATTAACCAAATACTGTAATTCATCCTCTCTTACCCCCTATCCCCTATCCCTCTGTGTTATTTCCATGTTACTTATTTTCTGTTTTCTCCTATATTGTCTTTGCCTCTGTGTCGTCACCATTATCATAATCATTTCTTCATTTATTTCTCCTCCCGTTCAATTAATCAACATAGAGCTGACCACACAGAATGGAATTGTAATCAATGAGGTAAACTCAAGGCATTGTTCTGCTTTAAGCTAACAAGTTACGCGAAGTATGAAAACGAAATCCGAAAATTAAAACGTCTCAGTTGTAAACTTGCAGTTTTGTTTTTCAGCCCGGACTTGCATAATTCATCAACTTCGCTTTTCCTATACTGTTCAACGCAGTCTGAGCCCTCAAAACAAAGCTCGCAACGAGACGGAATGTGTTCATGTGTTCGTGCATGTGCGCGCTAGTGTACGTATGACAGTGGTGTTGTGTGTGTGTGTGTGTGTGTGTGTGTGGTGTGTGTGTGTGTCGTCGCGTTGTGTGTGTGTGGTGTGTGGTGTTGTGTGTGTGTGTGTGTGTGTGTGTGTGTGTTGTGGTGTGTGTGTGTGTGTGTGTGTGTTGTGTGTGTGTGTGTGTGTTGTGTGTGTGTGTGTGTGTGTGTCTGTCTGTTTATGCTGTGTTGTTGTTTTGTGTTGTAGTGTGTGTGTGTGGTGTCGTGCTGTGGTTGCATGTGTGTATGTATGTGTGTAGTTGTGTGAGTGCGTGCGTGTCGTGTGTGGAATGTAGTGGTGGTGAGTGGTGTGGTAGAGTAGAAGGAGAGAGAGAGGAGAGAGAGAGAGAGAGAATTCTAAATTTTATGCATGCCTGTATTTGAGGGTGTACGTTATAGTATTCAAAAGAAAATAAGCCATACACATGCACATAATTATTATCTATCATGAAAAATGGGAATAATGAAATACAGGAACATAACACCAGGTTTACAAACTCGTGAAAACAAGGATTATGATTACAGTGTGTTTATCTCTCTCTGTCTCTCTTTCTGTCTCCCTCTCTCTATCCCTGTCTCTGCCTTGTCTGTATCTCTCTCTCTGTCTCTCTCTCTCTGTCTCTCTCTCTCTCTCTGTCTCTCTCTCTCTCTCCTCTCTCTCTCTCTCACACACACACCACCACCACACACACACACACACAACACACACACAGTAAAAACAACCAGACAAGTGCACACATTTTTGCAGACAAAGAGTTAGAGAATAGATAGATAGATAGAATAGATAGATAGATAGATAGATAGAAGAGAGAGAGAGAGAGAGAGAGAGAGAGAGAGAGAGAGAGAGAGAGAGAGAGAGAGAGAGAGAGAGAGATTTAATAAGTTACTGAATCGATAGAGTTTACTGCTGTAAGTTGGTCTTCCTATTAGCAAAACGACGCGATGATCAATTGATCAATATTGATAGCAGCACCAGTAGCATTGACACGTAAACCATATCAGTGCACTTGGAAATATACCGTCACCTGTGTGGTTTGCTATTGTTCTTAAAAGAATAGGATCAGTCGGCACGCGCGTGAACGTCCTTTCCCATATCCAGTCTCTGCAGATGGCATTCTCATAGCGGAAGCAGAAGCAAAAAGTGAAAGTCACAGTTTCCCCTTCGGCACGTGCCAAAATTTCCCTCCGGGTAGCTTAGTGTGCTGCAATGTCGCTTTCCTTTGTCTGTCGAGGTGAGAGTTCTACACGTTTATCTGGTAACAAGTGTCTGTCTTCTCGGTTTATGTACCGCAACGGGACGGGATAACTCAGAGGTCAGAGCACTTGCTCCCCCCAGGCTAAGGTTAAGCAGCATTGAGCGTGGTTACCAAGTGGATGGGTGAACGTTCGCACGCAATGACTTCAGTACAGTACCCCAGTTCACCCAGCTGTCAATGGGTTACCTTTCCACACTAGGGTCAGGGATGGTAAAGTAGCGAGGGAGAGGAGATGGGCGTCGCCCTCGATATGCTGACCCCTGAAGAAACTGCGGGCGGGCAGGCAGACGGACGGACACAGACAGACAGACGGACGGACAGAAAGAGACAGACGGAGCTTATCGATAAAGACCAGGGTCTCATAGGAAGAAGATGTGTATGAAAACGAATCTCTTTGTTGTTGTGCATTCGATCACTATTGATATTGAGCGAACGCACGCAGAACATCTTGCGCACATGTTAAATCTTGTTCCGTATTTCGTAAGAGTAGGCCATTGTGTGCCGGTGGGAACAGATGACAAGAATTACCAAACTGCATACACGGGGACTGGATGTAAAAAAGCACACGAGTGCTTACTCTTTTATCCTCGATATAAAAGAATAAATAAATAAAATAAATACAAAAAATAATAGTAATATCTCTTAACGACGGCTATAGCCGTCATTAGTATGGAGTGAGTGTATGCCAATAAAAAAACAAACATTATACTATTTTTCTGTGGTCATAAATATACTGATTCAGACAAGCAGGAAAGACTGATGTAATGTATTAGACCATACAAAAAGAGTGAATTGTTTTAATAATTGATACTACAACTGCTTGCGATACATGTCAGAATATGGGTTGTTGTTTTCCTACGTGCAGGCAATACAGTACATCAAGAGACGGTACAATGAGAGGGACTTCAGATTTCTTTCCTTACTGTATACTTATCAAAGCAGTCCAAAGTTTGGCTTATCTGATTTAAAATCATAATGTGAACCAAATTCAAAGCATCTTTTTATCCATAACTCTTGAATAGACTAGCCGCCGCTGTAGTCTAATGGTTAGGGCGTTGGACTCGTAATCTAAAGGTTGCGGGTTCGATCCCAGCTTTCGGCTATGGCGTTGTGCCCTTGGAAAAGGCACTTTACGGCTATTTTCTCACCCCACCCAGGTGTAAAAAGGGTACCAACCTTGTGTTGGGGGTTAACCCTGCGATAGACTGGCGTCCTATCCAGGGGGGAGTCTATGACTCTCAGTCGCTTAACGCCACAGAAACCGGGATAAGCACCGGCCTGATGAGCCTTAGGCTCGGGACAGACTTTAACTTTAACTTGAATAGACTCCTGCAACTTATTTATCGTACCAGATATTCATCTGGTGAAAGAAAAATATTCATCTGTGTGAAAAATCACATAATTAGAGGAATTTAGTAGGACTCTCTCTGTCACTGTCTCTCTCTCTCTCTCTCTGTCTCTGTCTCTGTCTCTATTTCTCTGTCTCTCTCTCTTGCTAGCTCGCTCACACACATAACACACACAGACACAGACACAGACACAGACACACACACACACACACACACAATCGCACGCACACACATATCCATAGCATAGTAATCAGATGATGTAACAGGTTTACATGAAGCAACAGTGGGTAAAATGCCTGTCAAAATAACAAGTTCAGGAGCGAGTGAGTTATTGTACCGCTTTGATCCCGCGCATAGGGCTCAGCACTAGCCCCTTTTCTCTGTCTGTCCGGTGTCAAAGTCAGGATACAAAGTGTAGATCCTATATATAGCAAGAGATGGCTTCTGGTTGTTGTGATCATATTTACATAGTAGAGGAGTTTTTGCGATTTTATGGACCGGGACAGATGTTCTTAAAGTATACCTATCAAAGCAGTACAGGGATTGGTTTAGCTGATAGGAAATCTTAATGGAAAGCTAATTTAGAACATTATTTTATTCGTAGTTCTTGAATATACTCGTGTGACTCATTTGTTGCACAAGATATGTATCTGATTTATTTTTAAAAATCTTCACACACAACACACACACACACACACACACACACACACACACACACACACACACCACCACCACACCACCACATACACACACACATACACCACACACACACCACACATACACACACACACACCACATACACACACATACACCACACACACACACACACACACCCACGCACACACACACACACACACACACACAACACACCACACACACACACACACACACACACACACACACACACACACACACACACACACACACCACACAGAGTCTTTCCTTAAGTGTACACGGCTTCGTCCATTTCTCCTCCAGCCTTCCTAACGAGTTTTTCAGTAAAAGTGCTTACTCCATTACTTTGATATGAAAGAATATATGAATAAATAGATAGATAAATAAATGATGAAAAAATGAATAAATAAAATAAGCTTCACAAACAAAAGTGGTGTACATATAGTCTGCAACATCTGTGTCAGCAAAAAGCTTATGATACAGACGTTAAAGAGATAAAAGAAAACATAATTGTATTGTACTGTATTGCAACTATGTTCTACTGACACAACATATTTGTGATCAAGATACTCGAACTGCTTTTTGCTGGGAGAGCAGGCTGGTTGTCTCACTGTTGTATAGTATTGCATACTCAGTTTTCTGTTTTCTGCAGCATATCTCATAAAAGAATGGCAATTTCTACGACATTTCGTCAGCTATAGT
>CM060332.1:39216844-39231844 GCA_030674155.1 Stramonita haemastoma
CTCGCACACGTTCTTTTGTATTTTATTTTGTTTATCTTTTATTTGAATCTTTTCTTTTGGGGATAATGTGCTTTTAAAAAATAAAAATGCAATCCTCGTGTTTATGCAATTTTGTAAATGTCATCCGTTCCCACCGGCGCTTAATGGCCTACTCTTCCGAACAGTCGAAAGGGTTTAAACGTGTGCGCGAGATGTTCTGCATGCGTTTGCACACGGGACCTCGGCTTATAGTCTCATCCAAAGGACTTTTGGGGGGAGTGGAGTCTGCATTAAGAGGGGTCAGCAGATCATTAACGCAATTGGCTTTACTGACCACAAGGCTATCCTGTCTGTATGGAGATATATGCCCGTGTTCCCTGTCTTATACATTCATGCCATTATGCATCAAAAAATAATCTTATGATAGTGATTAGGGATTTGACAAGCAGGTTAGGTTATATCTGGTTCAAGTGATTTTCAGAGTGGATATCACTTTCTTTGTTGTTGTCAAGCATTCGCTAGGTTAACTCTTCGGTGGGGTAGGGCATTTTAATGTGCTCTCTGTCTGTCTGACTGTCTCTGACTGTCTCTGTCTGTCTGTCTGTCTGTCTCTGTCTGTCTGTCTCTCCCTCCCATCTCTCTCTCTCTCTCTCTCTCTCTCTCTCTCTCCTCTCTCTTCTCTCTTCTCTCTCTCTCTCTCTGACTGACTCTCTAACTGACTGACTGACTGACTGACTCTTCCTGTTTATCCGTACCAGCCTATGACACCTAACGCTAGATTCAAGGCTTTAAACGACAGGAACTGACAACGTCGTTTGATAGATAAAGGGAGACAACCCTCCCTTGCCCAGGTCCCCTGAAACAGACGTCACTAAAAAGCTTCCCAGTTGGGGAATTGTTCTTCAAAACCCTGCCTATTGTGTGCACATTGCTGTGTGTGTGTGTGTGTGTGTGTGTGTGTGTGTGTGTGTGTGTGTGTGTGTGTGTGTGTGTGTGTGTGTGTGTGTGCGTGTGTTGGATGGGGGAGGGCAGAGAAAAAGAAACCGTTGCTTTATGGCAAAAATGGAGTGGTGGGTGGCTCTGGTTGCTGGTTTTCCTGGGGGATTTGGACATAATTGGTTCTTTTTGTTCCCCATTTGACATTCGTGCACACTCTTTCGCGTGCTGCTATTTTTCCAGAAACAATCATCACGGTGGTTTGTAGTGGAGGTGAGGCAGCTGTCTGAAAAAGTGGATTGTCTGGGGTTCGAGACCTGTCTCAAGCAGTGCCTTCTCCCTCCCTCCTTTATTTTTACTGCTGTCTTTATATTCGAAGTCAGAATGCGGCTACCTTCATTGTGGGTTAAACGGTGGCTGGCGCAAAATCTCACTCTTGATGAACCTCGGAGCTCTTGCTGTAGAATGAAAACAAAGAACTCCTGTCTTTGAAGAAAAGTGGTGGTCTGGGTGCTAGTTCTTTCGGATAATACCACACACTAGCGTCCTCTGTGCAAGCAATTCCATGAAACAAAATTTAGTGATTGAGTAATTTCAGTAAACATGAAGAAGTTTGTGACACTCAGCGACGAGCACTCAAAAGACTTAAATGCATACAGACAGAAAAGAATATAGGTGACACACAAGTATAGCAGTCTGTGTCACATGTGCAGGAGTTATGATTTCATGTCTGCCGCAAGTTCAGTACTATGATCTGAAACACTTTTGTTTCGCTTTTGGATGCTGGCCCAGAACAAAAAGCTGCTGTCAGTTATTGATGCCAGCGAACTACCAAGACCCACACTAAATGTTGTCATGTTGTAAACTGTTGTGTTGAGATTGCCTTCAGCCATGACAACCTCATAACATAACAACCTGACTGTCCTCTAAAAAAGAAAAAAAATCATCTGAAGTCGGAGTAATATGGCTGACTATAACATGGCGAGGTACTTTAAACATTTATACACGGAAACTTCTCATCCAGTGTGCAATTTCAATCTCCCAGTGATTCCTAGATGGGATATGCGAATCTAGAGTACACATTCTGGGGAGAACGCACAACAGCAGCATTATTGGATGCTTGTTTGCATCGCCCTTTTGGGTAGAATGCTAGTGTCTGGTCTTCTGCTGTGCTGATACCTCGGTGTAGGAGGTCTGCGCACTAGCCTTAGCCGACGCATTAATTTAAAAGCTCATAAAACATTCAGATTTGCTTGAAAAGAAAAAGAACAAGAAGGAGAATGGGCTGGATAGGCAAACAATAACAAGAGAGAGAAGGGCATAGAGAGGTAAAGGAAAAAGGCAGAAACAATCGAAATGATAGAATTGGAGTCTTTGCTAGCACATAATTTCTAGAGTCCAGATTGAAAGAGATGAAAAAGAAGAAAAGCAAATGCCATGTATGTGTGAAAAAATGTGTCCTTTGTCACTTGGAGAGAGAGAGAGAGAGAGAGAGAGAGAGAGAGAGAGAGAGAGAGAGAGAGAGAGAGAGAGAGAGAGACAGACAGACAGACAGACAGACAGACAGACAGACAGACAGACAGACAGACAGACAGACAGACAGACAGACAGACAGACAGACAGACAGACAGACAGACAGACAGACAGACAGACAGACACAGACACAGAGAGAGACACAGAGAGAGAAACACAGAGACACAGTGGGAGAGAGTGGGAGAGAGTGTGTGTGCGTGCGTGCATAAGTAAGTGTTTATGTGTGTGCGCACTTGTATTTTCATGTGTGTGTGCATGCATATGTGTGAGTGAGTGAGTGTGTGTGTGTGTGTGCGTGTGTGTATGTGTGAGTATGCGTCTATGTATGGCTGTGCCTGTGTGGGGGTGTGCATGTGTGTATGTGAGTATGTGTGTGTGTACATATATTAATTAACGTCAAAATACGACAGCTAATTAAAGCAAAACTACATCAAAAATAAAAAGCTAGAAGAAAGAAATCATCTTCTAAACAATCGTGAAATAAGCATGGAAAAAGTACTAATGTACAAGGGATTGAGCAACTGCAATCAAAAAAGCTGATCTGACCTCCGTTTCTTTAAAAAGTGCTGGCTGAAAAAATCAATTCCCAGATGAGATTTGGAAGAAACTTAAGGATCATTGAATGAAATAGGATTCAAGTTACTTTCTTGGCCACCAAAACACTTCGACTTAACTTATGCCTATGAATTCCCCAGGGAACAAAGGGCCACAACATTACTCCTCCAACGGACCCGGTCCTGGGAGATCCTCTTCAGCTCGACCCGCATCATTCTGGCGGCCTTGTCTGCTTCAATGCTTCTGCGCGCGCCAGGTCTGTTTTGGTCGACCTACTTTCCGAGCGCGTCTGGTTTTCAGTCCTGCCATCAGGGGAAGTCCATGTGGTCTTGTGGACTTTCTTGTGGGGAAAGATGGTGCCTCCAATGACCAGGTCATTGAAGGTGCAGAACTTTGCTGAGAGTTTAGCATTTTCATTCTGGTCCCTGGTGCCATGTCTGCCCATGATCAGTTCTCTGTTTGTGTTGTCTGATCCCACTTTGGAGTTCAGGTCTCCCACAAGGATCCTCAAGTCCCTATTTGGTGTTTTTTCCACAATGGCGTGGACTTGCTCGTAGCTAGAAGTTCTCTTTTTCGTTTAACTCAGCGGCATTTGTTTGAGCATAGCACTGAAGGATGGTAACTTTCCTGCCCTTTGAGTTGAATCGGGCAGTGAGGATCCGTGGTGACACTGGTTCCCAGGATAATAGTGCTCGTGTTGCCTCAGGTTTCATAAGCAGCGCTACTCCGTGTGTGTGGGGCTGGCCTTCCTCCTGTCCAGAGTAGATGATGGTATCTCCACTCGCTAGTCTCGACCGTCTGGTTCCATTCCATCTAGTCTCGCACAGGCCAAGGGTCTTCAGGTTGCAGGTACCCATTGACAGCTGGGTGAGCTGGGGGATTGCGCTGAAGCCAAGGTGCACAAACGGTCACTCATCTACTTGGTAACCACCATCGGTACTGCCTAACCTTAGCTTGAGGAAAGCAAGTGCTCTGACAACTGAGCTATCCCGTACCCTGATGTTTAACTTTAACAAATAACAAAACACCTTTCGCTGAGGCGCTAATGTTTACTCGTTTGGGAATGTTTCTATTTTCAGCTCTATGCTTGGCTGATTTGTCGGCTAACTCATTAGCGACAGTCAAAGGTACCCAACAAAAGTTGATATAAATTATGTGCCTTTACACACTATACAACCTCTTTCTGTCTGTCTGTCTGTCTGTCTGTCTGTCTGTCTGTCTCACTTATTCCCTCTCCCCGCCACTCTCTCTCTCTCTCTCTCTCTCTCTCTCTCTCTCTCTCTCTCTCTCTCTCTCTCTCTCTCTCTCTCTCTCTCTCTCTCTCTCTCTCTCTCTCTCTCTCTCTCTCTATCTATCTATCTATCATCCATCCATCCATCCATCCATCCATCCATCCATCCATCCATCCATCCATCCATCCATATCCCTCTGACCATTCATCCATCCCTTTGATTTTTCATCTGTCTGTCTGGACGTCTATCTATCATACGAATACACACATACGCGCGTGCACGTTAGCATACCGCTCAAGTGCATGCGCCCGTGTGCGCGCGCGCGCACGCGTGTGTGTGAGTATGCGTGTGTGCGTGCGTGGGTGCGTTAGCCTCTCATTTTAGCTGTGCTTGTTATTTGCACAAGAAGTGGATTGTGCTGTATTTGATTAGAATCACATGAGTTTTCTGTCTTCCCTGCCCTCGGTGCGAACGCTGTCTATGGGGAGGGCTTCTTACAACACACGGTGCCGCCTTGTCTGCATGTAAGATCGCTTGCCTACAACAGCGATTTTTCTCTCCGCACAGTTTTGGCTAATAAGCACTCTCTTGTTGCTGTGGGTTCTTTTACGTGCTCCAAGTGTGTGCTGTAATTGAGTACGGAAAACTAGAATCCTGGCTTACTGCTTATCTGTAAGGCAAGCAGGTCGTCAAGGTGATGTTGAACGGAGAGAATACGGTTTAGGGTAGAGTTCAAACTGCACACCTCTCCTGTCCTCAAGTGTGTGACTGTCCTCAATCAATCGATCAATCAATCAATCAATCAATCAATCTATCTATCAATCGATCAATCAAATTCTTTTTTTCGCGGATGATGAATAAGCACTCATGCGCTTTCTTTTACCTCCAGTCCCCGCCCTTATCAAGGATAACATAATGTACAAAACCTAACTAAACAAACACAAAACACCACAAAACATAAAACAAACAATGACATGAAGACAATATGAAGAGAAAAGAAAAAAAGAAGAAAAAACCCCACATGAAAACAATGATAAAATAGCAAAAAGCACATACACAGACACAGACACCACACACACACACACACACACATACACACACACACACACACACACACACACACACACACACACACATACATACACACACAGACACACACACACACACACACACACACACACACACACACACACACACACACACACACACACACACACACACACAGAGGACTGAAATAAGCAATCAACAATCAAATGATGATTATGATCAAAAGACACACGTAGGTAAGTAGCAAACAAGAAAGCATAACAAGTTCAGCGATTGAAAAACATCTTCCCACCGCCATCTGTGAAGAGTACGTCTATAAATAATTTATTTTCATAAACGGCATACAAAACTTACATAACATATTTATTATATAAAATACTACCACGAAATACATAAACATATGTCCCAAAACAACAAAACAAAACACCTCCGCATAGCATTAAGAATAAGAAAAATAACCTGGATGATGATTTATGCACACACACACACACACACACACACACACGCACACGCACACGCACACGCACACACACACACACTCACACACACACACTCACACACACACTCACACACACACACACTCACACACACTCACACACACACACACACACACACACACACACACACACACACACACGCGCGCGCGCGCGCGCGCGCGCACACACACACACACACACACACACACACACACACACACACACACACACACACACACACACACACACACACACACACACCGTGTAAAGCAAATTTATTGCTTACTCAATTACCATCTGGAAATAAAATTTTGACTTTGACTTTGACCGTTCATAACTCTATTAGCCTCTCAATTAGACTAAGTTCTGCCTATGGTAGCTATACAGTCATAACGTGGGAAAAGGGGAGGGGGGTCCCTGGTGGGTTCAACCTGCCCAAGAGACACTCGTTAGAAATTCAGCGAGGTGCCCCAGAGACAGCTCAAGACAATCAGAAAGAAATCAGTCCTCGTAAACTGAGTTGTATAGGCTTAAAATGGCCTGTGAAGTGAGCGAGGCATTGTAAACAGCAGGATTGGATTTTGCTTGATATGGAAGTTTGAGGCAACTACCCCTCACCCCCATCCCTCTCCCTGTCGCCACCTAGTGCAACACACAAATCCGGCGGCTTCCTGTCTTCTCCAGGATCTGCTGTAAACGGTAACAGCTTGAGACCAGCGATGCCCGTGCTACCACCCTTAAACTTTGATACCAAGAATACTCAGTATTTTTAAAGAGCTTTTGTTTGTTTAATTCTATGTTTATTTTCTATTTTATTTTATGCAACTTTATATCACAGCAGATTTCTCTGCGTGAAACTCGGGCTGCTCTCCTCGGGGTGAGCGCGTCGCCTCAAGTGCAGTGCCACCCTTTTTTTCTACAGAATTTTGCCGGGGGCAACTCTTTCGTTGCCGTGTTGTTTTTTTTTTTAACATGCGCTAAATAATGATATGTAACATACGGGACCTCGGTTTATCGTCTCATCCGAAAGACTAGCACCAAGACCACCACTCATGTTCTAATGGATGGGGGGGGGGGGGGGGGGGGGGGGTTGGGCCCAAAAGGGATTGGAACCACCATACACTCCGACTCGGACTTTTCGCTTTCTAGGCAGGTACGTTACCTCTAGACCACCGATCCGCCAATCTGTCTCTGCACTGTTTTGTTTCTGTGTTTTATAGGCTCAAACTAGCAGATGAAGCGTTGGTTGTTTGAAGATGATGAAGCTTGGCGTTGTCCCAGATGTGAGATGATGGGGTAGTTAGGTCAAAGAGGAACTGGTCAGGGTGTGATCAAACGATGCGTTACTGTATTGAAAGTGGTCTCTAAGGACAAGGTTGTTTTAAGGAATCCGGTTTTGGTTTTGTCTCATTTTATGTGTGATCAATGTGGGTTTTCCCACAACGTGGCGGCCGTCCTGGGCTGACCCTTATGGTTGACCAGGGCGTCGATACAAGCAAGGACAGTCAAGTTGGTTTTGTACCCCGTTTTAATCTGTATTTAGTTCAACAGTTTTAATATGAATTTTCAAATGTGACGAGGTGACAGTCCCGATATGACCTGTGTTCGGCGAGGCCATAAGCATCATGATAGGATTGGGTTGGATTGGTCTTCCTCTTCCCCATCCCTCCAAACAGCTTTCAGAGTGTGGGATGGGCAGTCTTCCGTATAATCACCGATATTCTTACTATCTACGTCCTTCTTATTGGGGTTATTCATGTTGTTCATTTACATCATGGATAATTTTGATAATTAAAAAGAATGAACTTTCATAGATCATATTGATTGATAATTCAGATATTTTAGCGCTAACTTACTCCTGTAATGAAATATCCTTACTAATCAGTCAGCAGTGGATGTGGATGTAAGAATGAGTAGTAAATGATCGTATTCATACCGTTGTTGAAATGGGCGTTCTTTAGTTGAACATCCTGAAGATCACCCAGAATATCCTTTCTGTTTTACTCGACATACAATACTGTTATCCAGAACAACAGTGAGGTACTGATGAACACACACAGGATGAGAAGTGTGCGTGTATGACTGCTTCCAAGTACCTCTCCACTTTTATACGCAGCTATACTTTGACTACAGAGATTCTATTCTCCTTTACTGGAGATACCAAAGTTACCATGCTGAGAGATTGTCACGAATAGTAGATATTTCAAAGCCCAACCCCGTGCTGATGTAGGTTTTGGCTCTTGGTTACATCAGTCAGTATCTGACACAAAGTTTTGGTCTTAGCTGGAGAGATTTTTTTTACAAACCCATGCCTTTTACAGATTATAATAATTATTGCGTGGTCTCCTATTTTATCACCTTAAGCTTTATCTGTAATGCTACTGCCAGCAGCCTTCCATGTCGATTCGTGTTAAGTGTGAACATAGTCCCGCATTCTTGGTGATAGACAACAGTTTGAAACCGGGCGCCAAAAATTTGGGAAAATACTGTTTATTCTCAAAATGCAACACGAACCTGTTTTGGTTAGATTGTATCATGGGCCAAGTGGTATGGAGCCATGCGACCATCATCAAGCAAGCATCAGCCAATGTTGTGTGCTTGTGTCCATCCGCTGTGTCTGTAGCATGGGATTTTTAAACATGAAGCATTCAAACGTTAAGGCTAGACAACGGTCCAAAAGTGGCTAAAATCATGTTTTTTCTAGTAGTGAAAATTGCTGGATACATATGGAGATCTTCCTGTGTGAATTTAAGGAATCTTCCAAAGTAGTGTTACAAGATCAGGACTTGGAAGTTTTTAGTAGTGCTTGCTGGTCTGATGTCGCCAGTGTCTTGCAGAATAAGAAACAACAGAATGACTGTGGAGAGGTTAACAGTTTTCATCAAAATTTGATGTAGTATAATAGACAATATGTTCTTGATGAATGGTTTGCGCACATGCACGTGCACGCACACACACACACACACACACACACACACACACACACACACACACACACACACACACCACACACACACACACACACACACACACACACAAAGACATGACACAACACAACACACACAAAGACACACAGACACACACACAGAGGGGAGAGAGAGAGAGAGAGAGAGAGAGAGAGAGAGACAGAGACAGAGACAGAGACAGAGACAGACAGAGACAGAGAGACAGACAGAGAGACAGACAGAGAGAGACACAGAGAGAGAGATTTTGGTAATAATTTGTAGGAGAGCAAAACAAAAAGTGCTGATTTTATCACTCAACCGCCAAAGAGGGCAAAAATAAACCCAAGCACACGTTTTGGTAAAGAAGGGAGAGAACGTTTAACCACCAAGATGCTCAAGCGCAGACGTCACAAAGACAATCATTTCCTTATTGGGGAATTGTTCTTCAAACCTCCCCGCATTCTCGCCTCTTGTGTGCAAATTGCTCTGCGGCAGACAGAAAAGGAAATGTTGCTTCATAGCAAAACTCTATTGGTGGGTGGTCTCTTGTTAGTGGTTTTCATGTGGGATTGGGAAATAATTGACTTCTCTGTTCACAGCAACTTTCGACTGCTGTTTCATAAAAAGTCGTGTTTTTCGGGGATTGTGGAGCAAAATCCTCAAGGTGGTTTGTAATTCAGAGCTAATGCAGCTGACTTTTAACCAAACAAACTTTATTTTTTTTTATTTCAAGGATAATGGAATAAGCACCCATGTGCTTTTTTCAATCCAGTCCCCTTGTATAATTATGCAGTTTTGTAATATTTTGTCATCCGTTCACACTGGCATACAATGACCTACTCTTTTGAAAAGCAGAATGGGTTTTAATGTGTGCACAACATGTCCTGCGTGCGTTCACGCATGGGACCTCAGTTTACAGTCTCATTCAAAGGACTTCTGGAGTTGGCACAAATGTTAACTCTAGAGGAAAAATCCTCTCGAACGAGATTTGAACCGGGTCATCAGATCACGAGCGCATCACTCTGATCACCAGGCTATCCCATCCCCTGGTCTGAAAGCTGGGTGGTCAGTAGTTGCAGTTTCGCCTCAGGCAGTGCCACCTGTTACCTTTTCATCATCTCCCATACTCTGAAGTGGTTTGGGTGCTAGTTTTTTTTGTTTTTGTTTTAGTTTAGGCACTAACCTGGCTTCTTCTGTACAGTGTGTATTTGGCATACTGAAATATAGCTTGTAAATAATAGGGAAAACACCGACTCACAAAAGAATATTGTACAAATAAGAAAGAAATACTGGGTGACATCTTACCAGACACAAAATAAATATTCAGTTTCATGGTATAAACGCTAAATTTCCTACAGAGAAATCTAATATCTAAATCAAAACAGTCGGACTGATGACGCAGTTGCATGACTTTGTGTTGTGACTTAAAAGGTAAAGTTTAATACAAAATCACATCTAGGGTTTTTTATAGCAAGATCAAGGATGTATAAACTGTCATAACTAACATGTTTGGGGTGTGCCACTTTAAACTCGGGTGGCAGGCACACAGAATCTGATCACTACTAAGAATACCCCAAACACTGAGCATCGTTTGCTGAGGTTAATGGGTAAATAATTATTGGACAGGAATTGCTTCATTCACAAAGAACAGAAAAAGGTTTATCAATTGATTAAATTTGATAGGATTAATTATGTGTGAATATAAGGACAAATCATGAAGAATAACAAAAAACTGATTAAAAATTATTGCATAAAACTGTTCACACGCATACACCAATTCACACACACACACACAAACCACTTAATAGATCTTAAATTTACTGACAGACAAGCAGACAGATACACAGATGCACACATACGTGCTCATACCTGCACTCAAACACACACACATACACACAAACACACACACATGCACGCAGTACAAACACACACACACACAAACACACACACACACCAAACATGTACCATCTGGAAATAAAAATTTGACTTGACTTCACACACACACACACACACACACACACACACACACACACACACACACACACACACACACACACACACACACACACACACACACACACCACACACACACACGTTCATTAAAAATTATTGCATAAAAATCCTTTTCCGATTGCTGGATGTAAAAAAGCAATCTTTGCTTATTCTATTACCCTCTTTGAATAAAGAAAGTTTTCAAGTTTTCAAAGAAACATACACAATCACGTGGACATTGGATGGTTATCCAGACAGAACACCAAGCATTCAACCATGTTGTCACCCTACTATCACTCAGGTAGTCACTCTCTGCATGTCACTCCTATCATCATGAAATCACTGATGTAGTCACTGATGTAGTCACTGATGTAGTCACTGATGAAGTCACTGATGTAGTCACTGATGTAGTCACTGTATCATGATGTAGTCACTGATGATCACAGTCACTGATGTAGTCACTGATGAAGTCACTGATGTAGTCACTGATGTAGTCACTGATGTAGTCACTGATGTAGTCACTGATGTAGTCACTTCGTAGTATGTGTCACTTCTGTAGTCACTTGTAGTCACTGCATCGTTTAGTCACTGATGTAGTCATGATTAGTCACTGATGTAGTCACTGATGTAGTCACGATGTATTGATGTAGTCATGATGTAGTTATTGATGTAGTCACTGATGTAGTATGATGTAGTCACTATGTGTCACTGATAGTTATGAGTTAATCTTCGTTTATAAGCACTTGCTATATAGTTAATTTATTCACAATTACAGTGCAGATGTTTAGACACATATTGCGTACATATCATGGTAGATTTCACAATGATCATTGATCACGATGTATCACTGTATCTGATGAGTCATATATGATCACTGATGTGTCACTGATGTAGTCACTGATGTACACTGATGTGTCACTGATGTAGTCACTGATGAGTCACTGATGTAGTACTGATGTAGTCACTGATGTATCACTGATGTAGTCATGATGTAGTCACTTGTAGTCACTGATGTAGTCACTGATGTAGTCACTGATGTAGTCACTATGTAGTCACTGATGTAGTCATGATGTAGTCACTGATGTAGTCATGATGTAGTCACTGATGTAGTCACTGATGTAGTCACTGTGTAGTCACTGATGTAGTATTGATGTAGTCATGATGAATCCTGATAGTCACTGATGTAGTCACTGAGTAGTCACTGAGTAGTCAGTGATGTAGTCACTGATGTAGTTATGATGTAGTCACTGATGTAGTCACTGATGTAGTCAACTGTAGTCACTGATGTAGTATTGAGTAGTCACTGATGTAGTCACTGATGTAGTCACTGATGTAGTCACTGAGTAGTCACTGATGTAGTCACTGATGTAGTCACTGATGTAGTATTGATGTAGTCACTGATGTAGTCACTGATGTAGTTACTGATGTAGTATGAGTAGTCACGATAGTCTGATGTAGCAGATGTGTTGTAGTCACTGATGTAGTCATGATGATCACTTGTAGTCATAGTAGTTGGAGTCATGATGTAGCATGTAGTCCTGAGTGTATGATGTATCATGATGTAGTTGATGTGTCTATGATTAGTATTGTTTCACTATTCATGATGTATATTGAGTCATGATGTAGTCAGATGTATACTTGTAGTCACTGTGTGTATGATGTAGTTATGTATCATGAGTAATGATGTAGTATGATGTCATGAGTAGCATGATGTAGTCATGTAGTCACTGATAGTCAATGTAGTCATGATGTGTATGTGTAGTCACTGATGTAGTCATGATTGTCATTGTAGTCAATGTGTATGAGTAGTCACTGATGTAGTCACTGATGTAGTCACTGATGTAGTCACTGAGTAGTCACTGATGTAGTCACTGATGTAGTCATGTGTAGTATGATGTAGTCACTGATGTAGTCACTATGATATGATGTAGTCACTGATGTAGTCACTGATGTAGTCACTGATGTAGTCACTGATGAGTCATGATGTAGTATGATGTAGTCACTGATGTAGTCACTTGTAGGTCACTGATGTAGTTGTGATGTAGTCACTGATGTAGTCACTTGAGAGTCACTTGAATGTAGTCACTGATGAGTCACTGATGTAGTCATGATGTAGTCACTGATGTAGTTATTGATGTAGTACTGATGTAGTCACTGATGTAGTTTCACTGATGTAGTCACTGACGTAGTCACTGATGAGTCATGACTGTAGTACTGTGTAGTCTGATGTGTCATGATGTAGTATGATGTGTCACTGATGAGTATGATGTAGTCACTGATGTAGTACGATGTAGTATGATGAGTCACTGATGTAGTCACTGATGTAGTCACGATTAGTCATGATGTAGTCACTGATGTAGTATGAGTATCACTGATGTAGTCACTGATGTAGTCATGATGTAGTCTGATGTAGTCACTGATGTAGTCACTGATGAATCACGTGTATCACTGATGTAGTCACTTGAGCATGATAGTCACAAATTGATGTGTCATAGGTCACTGATGTGTACTGATTGTCATGATGTAGTCACTCATGAACAGCAAATTGTGTACAGCGTGCGTGCGTGTGGTGAGTGTGTGTTGGTGTGGGAGAGAGATGAGGAGAGAGAGAGAGAGAGAGAGAGAGAGAGAGAGAGAGAGAGAAGAGAGAGAGAGAGAGAGAGAGAGAGAGAGAGTGTAGTCAGAGCTCGAACTATTTTTTGAGAGTAAGTGGGTAAGCTCAGAGCTTTCTTACACCATGCTCTCCAGAACAAAATTCTGAGTAAACAGTTATAACCATTGGGCCAAAGATATTGGGCAGTGACAAAACGAGAGAGAGAGAGAGAGAGAGAGAGAGAGAGAGAGAGAGAGAGAGAGAGAGAGAGAGAGAGAGAGAGAGAGAGAGAGAGAGAGCATAACCATTCTTACTGCAGATAACTCGTGGTATCTAAGTAGTCTATGAATATACCATAACGTTTACTGCTACCTTTAAACTACATCAACCTTGAATCTTCAAATGGTAGGAACTGACCAAAGTGTTTTGACAACAAAGGGAGAAAATTCTTCACCCTCCAGATCCTCAGGCCCGGAATTCACCAAGACATTTTCCCGTTTGGGAATTGTTCAACTCCCCGGCATTCTCGCCTATTGTGTGCAAATTGCTCTGCGGCACACAGAAAAGGAAATGTTGCTTCATAGCAAAACTCTAATGGTGGGTGGTCTCTTGTTAGTGGTTTTCATGTAGGATTGGGCAATGGAAGACTATTGACGTTCGTGCAGACACTTTTTCCTGTTGTTTCTTTTGTAAAGGTGCCTTTGTGGGATCTATGGTTCAATCAGTTTGATGGTTTGGGGTCTGGAAATAACGCAAGGGACTAGAAAGCTAGAGATCAGTAATTCATGTCCCGTTGAAACATTTGAGAATCTCGTTGAGAATTTTTAACTTATATGTTTTTCTGAAAAAAAGACAGGAGAATGGACAAACAAGGCAGAAAATGGAAGTGGCAAGAAAAAAGGAACAAGGCAGAAGCAAAGAGTGATAGAAAAGAGGAAATTTATAGCTCAGATTTTCCATGATGTGGGGATTCTATTTATACTGACAGCCCCCACCCCATCCCCGGCATCCTCGCGGGGTAAATGAAAACTCATTTTGTATGCCCTGTTTTTTGCCTTCATCTCGTCTACACCCTTCCAATGTTGATTTTACTTTTTTTTTTAATTCAAAGATGTTCTTGTTTGTATTGGTCAAAGAAAGGGTTGTTATCTCTTGTGCTTGAAAGGAAAAGAGAAAGTAAGAAGACAAGAAGAGCACAATTACACCCCGCAGTCTGTCATTCCTCACATCAAAAGGAGTCATTGACATACCTCTGTCAAATACATAGCTTGAGGACTTGTTTTTGTGGCGTTGGGGAGAGAGAGAGAGAGAGAGAGAGAGAGAGAGAGAGAGAGAGAGAGAGAGAGAGAGAGAGAGAGAGAGAGAGAGAGAGAGAGAGAGACAGACAGAGACAGAGACAGAGAGACAGAGAGAGTTCAGACTTTTATCGTACATCGGCCTTAGGCCACAATACAAAAGCAAATTGGGCATGGGGAATGGTACATGACAAGAGTTGCAAACATACTACTACCATCATATGCTGAAAATTGAAGTGCCTCAATGTTCATGAAAAGAAGAATATTACATCAGCCATAACATGGATATTCAGCATTGAAAGAAGTCTACATCATGATATTCATAGTCAACAGTGTTTTACATACAGATATTATTCATCATCACTAAAATCATTACTTACAAATTTTTCCTACTTCTTCTTTTGATTGCATGGAAAA
>CM060332.1:39234344-39236844 GCA_030674155.1 Stramonita haemastoma
TGTGGTGTGACCAAACCACATCAGCTTTCTCCTCTTTATGGTGGAGAGCAAAGGCTCTTGGGGGCCCACACGCTTTTTGATTTCTTCTTTCACATAGTTATTGGTCTTGTGTTCTTTGTATGATATTTTGAGGAGTCTTCTGTGGCACTTGTTCTCGAATGCTTGGATTCTCCTCTCTAACTCTGCTGTCAAAGTCCATGATTCACAGCCATATAGGAGGATAGATATCACGAGGGATTTGTAGAGGTGGTATTTGGTGCAGAAGCTGATGTTGTTGCTTCTGATGATCCTCTGGAGTCTGACTAGAGCAGATGTTGCTGTTGCAATGCGAGCTTTCACTTCATTGTTTGATGTGCCATCTTTTGTTAGGATGGAGCCTAAGTATTTGAATTGGCTCACCTCTTCCAATGCAATGTGCTTCCGTGCTCAATGCAAGCTAATAATATCTTTAGAAGACAAAATATCTATTTTCAAATAAACAATATACAATTTGATTCACTCTTTTTTCTTATCTCAGAGACAGAGAAATTCACTTCCCTGAAGTCTGAATATGACTGCCTGAACGATGGATTAAATAAAAGAACGCTCGTGCATAACAAAGTCTGTCCAATGGTGAACATTGACACTCTAGCCGAGGAACGAAAAAGAAAAACCAAGAATAGACAACAATAATAACGAGGCGGAGCTGAGCCCTGCCCATTTAAAATGTCCATTGGTTTATTCCTTTTCTTTGTTTATATCGCAGGGTATTTCTGACGCTCCATCACGAAATGAGTCGTTTATCACCTGACCCACTTTTCTGCTTGAAGCCATTTTAGGAAGATGGGGTCAGATTGGCAATTTTGAGATTTTCATTGATTATAAAACTGTAGCCATTATTCTACCGTGTAATGAAATATCAAATAATATTGTATCCTTTTGCCTTAAATCTGTTTTAAAAATACCCAAACCCTCATTCTGACCACCTTTTACAATGCTAAACTTGTTAATTTCTCATTCTGTCATTTTTTTTGCAGTCTGCCATTTCAACTTTTAATATCGTTGTATTGAATTGTCCGATTTTCAATTTGTCTCTTGTATTGTATAGCATTTTTTTGCAGGTTAATAACATGTCAGTAACTAAAAATTTACCTCTGGTGCAGTGCAACTCATCATGTGGTGTAGCGTCACAATTCTTCGTAATTTCATACTAGGGTACCGTCAGTGTTTGTCTCCATGAGTTTGGATTGAATGTATTCAGCGTTCACAATATGGTTCGGTGGTCTAGAGGTAACGCGCCTGCCTAGAAAACGATAAGTCCGGATCGGAAGTGTGCGATGGTTTGAGCCCCCGTTTGGGAAAAAAAACAACACTTCTACCCCATCCATTAGATCATGAGTGGTGGTCTGGGTGCTAGTCGTTTAGATGGTATGATAAACCGAGATC
Organism: Stramonita haemastoma; assembly: GCA_030674155.1. Lineage (NCBI taxonomy): Eukaryota > Metazoa > Mollusca > Gastropoda > Neogastropoda > Muricidae > Stramonita > Stramonita haemastoma. The sequence goes on from CM060332.1 coordinate 39,235,770, forward strand.
CTATGTGTTACAAAAAATTAATTAGCGCACGTAAAAGACACTTGGCAACAAGAGAGTTGTCCCTAGCAAAATTCTGTAAAAAATAAAGTCACTCGGATAAGGAATGATGATAATGATAATGATGATGATAATAATAATAATAATAATAAATAATAATAATAATGATAATAATAATAATAATAATAATAATAATAATAATAATAATAATAATAATAATAATAATAATAGTAATAATAATAATAGATATCTTGCAAAAAACAAATCAAAGCACTTGCATTCAAATTATACAACACGCAAGCAATCCAAAACAATTAATACATACATACATACATACATACATACATACATACATACATACATTACATACATACATACATACATACATACATACATACATTACATACATACTCATGCATGCATGCATGCATGCATGCATACATACAGGAAGGTGGCAGGATGGTTAACATGTTCGCCTGCCAAAATGTAAACCGTGAGTTTCTGGGTTCGTACCCAACCTTGCCCTTTCTTCCCAGTTTGACGAAAAAATCGAACTGAATGTCAGAGTCATTCGAATGAGACTATAAACCGAGGCCCCGTGTGCGAACGCACGCAGAAAATCTTGGACACACGTTAAAATCCCGTTCCGCCTTTCGGAAGAGCAGGCCATCGTGTGCCTGTAGGAGCGGATGACACAATTATAAAAAAAAAACCAGCATGCACACAGGTGTCTGTTTAGACACCATCCCTGAGGGGGAAAAAATAATGGGTAGGCGCTGCACTTGTGGCGACGCGCTCTCCCCGAGGAGAGCAGCCCGAATTCCACGCAGAGAAATCTGCTGTGACATAAAGTGGTATAAATTAAAAGAAAACAACATACATACATGCATGCATGCACAGATGCATACATATATACAGAGAGACAAACAAACACATACAAACATACAGACAGACAAGACAGACATATTTATATATACATACATACATACATACATACATATATTACATACATGCAATGCATATATGCATTCATACATACATACATACATACATACATACATACATACATACATACATA
>CM060332.1:39246844-39251844 GCA_030674155.1 Stramonita haemastoma
CGTTGAAAGATTATTTATTCTTAAAGATACAAGGGTTGAACATTGTGTAAAATGCTGACACGTTAGCATAAGAAAAACATTTTCAAAAGCGCTCTTTTTGACGTTCATCCCCAAACTGAGCACTGAGGATTATGTAGTGATTGATTTTCTCCAAGTTATGCTCCAAGTTCTTTGGTATACTATTGTGGTCAACTACTATTTATAACTCGTTCTCTTTTTATAAGTAGTTTGTGATGTGAAATTTCAAAATTTGGAAATATGATATCATAGTCTGATAGGATTGAAACGGGATTTAGATCAGGTATACCTTTTAAAAAAAAATACCTCGTGGGGATGCGGCTTCGCCGGGGGCCTGTCAGTATTAATAGCATTAACACCTTTTGGAAATGTTGCTCTAGGATTTCCCTCTTTTCTATTTCTCTCTGTTTCTGCCATGTTCTTTTTCTTCCTGTCACTCCTTGTCTATTTTCTGTCTTCGTTGTCCATTCTCCTGCCTTTTTTGCCAGAAAGACTAAAAAATAACAATTCTCTTCCACACCAATGTCGGATGTATAGGGCCTGACTTGTCAGACGCTTGACGTCAGCGCAACGCATTTTCGCTCATAATATATGAAAGACAACAATCGTTGCTGTCTGAGCGTTCAACGAAGAAGTGTTAGGATTCAGTCTTGAGAGGTTTTAAGTGAAAAAAATCTGAATGCGTGTTTAGCTTTGAGGATGGTGTGCGAAGTGTTACGCTAGATAGGAAAACATTCAGGCTGATCATCAGTCTGTTTGGGTTACAAAGAGTTGGGTGATTGTTCAATGTATGTAGCTTTTTAATGTACAGACAGACAGTCATGTATAAAGATTTGCTATTTTTTGCGCATTGTTTTACTGATTTCTTTCAGGATTTGAATGATTTTACTCTTGTTATTTTTGCTGTTAATCAGTTTTTATAAGCAAGCTGAATATGCTTTAAGGAGAAAATCGTCCCCTCCCTCCATCCCTCATTTGACAAGTTGGGGTAAAAAACAAGCGAGGTAAAAAAAAAAAGGTGGAGGAAGTAGGAGGAGAAAGCAGACTAACCAGAAAATGAGATTGTAAACTACATCCTACAATAAGATGATTTTTCTTTTTTAAACTTAAGCCTATGATGTTGATATTTGACTGTTTCTTTACAACCAAGTCCTACAACAAAAATTGAGTTGCTGTCTCTTTTGAATTACTGTTAACAAAAAGTTACTCTTTGTCACCTGTTTCTTAGTTGGAAGTGGTTTTTTAGCACTGAATTAGCAGTGTTTTGCTTTTGTAAAGCTGTTACTCATAATTCTGTTTCTTATTGTTTTCATTCCTTTTGCTTGCTGCCTCATCTTCTGTGATGTTCCGGATTCTGCTGTTCCCAATCAATCGTTTCGTCCCATCCATACCCAGATTCATTTTGTCGCATCCTCAGAGTAACACATCCACAGGGAGCTTTTAAGTGTTAGGCTTCCGTGAGGCCACAAGCCAGAGGGGTCCCGCACTGTTGTTAGCTCCCTTTGGTGGTGTTCAGTGGTGCCTGTTCTGAGCTAACATATTCAGGACACCACCTACAAAGCCCTGTGCTGACGACAGTGACACCTCAGTCGCAGAGCCTGAGTGTGACCCCCACCCGGGGTGGCAAACTCCAAAACGTCCGTCATAAGACCCTCCCCTGTAAATATCCAACCCAAGAGGCTTTGACACAACTTCACCACAGGCACAGAAGTGTATGGGAAAAAAGAAAACTACTGAGGTCATCATGAGACCAGAGCAAGCGGAGCCACTACATCCGAAACATTTTTCTTTGATTGCATAGATGATCAATGACGATGAGGATGATGTGATGATGTTGCTATGGAAGTACATGTACTTAATACTACGAGAAAAAGCTGTACTATTTGCTTACTATCACAATCCCGGAATCAATCAAGCCCGAGAGATGCAGACATCTGTTGTGGTTGTGGTCAGTTAATCTTAACAATACTCTCAAACTCGCATCCGTAAAGTGAATGAAGCTCGGCTGTGTGGTCTCAGTGTTCCCAATGAGCCTCTTGCAAACTCACGCTGGGTAGGAGGCAGTTGGAGTCTCCAAAAAGCCATGACCCTTATGGGAACGAACCTGCGACTTTCCAGTCTGTAAACCCAAGGTGTTAACCATTGCACTAAGAAGGCAGCTTGTTGATGGTATTTCTTTAACTCTCAGACATGATTCTGTCTGTCTTCATTTAGAATATTTTCCTTTATCTTTAGTAGTAGTAGGCCTCCGTCAGTCGGTGTCGACTATGGAATTCGCGCCAAAAGACAGGTCATTTGTTCAGCGACAATGCCGGCTGTTGCTGGTCAGTCCGATGCGGGAGTGGCAGTCTCTGTTGCATCTGATGCAGATGTGGCTTGTTGAGGTGGCTGGAGCACATGCCTTTCGCTTGGCTCTCTTTTCGTTTGCTGCGGTGTGGATCTTTTCTTCACCACACTTCAGCTGTTTGTGGAGAACACTGCGCCATTTGTTGCGGTCAGCCGCTACCTCCTCCCAATTCTCTAGGTTGATGTCCAGGGCTTTCATGTCACGCTTGCAGACGTCTTTGTAGCAAACTTTATAGCGCAAACTGAACAGCTTCCACCTGCGCTCTCTCCGTCGCATCCTCGGCATCCACTGGAGTGACAAAGTTACCAACGCTCAGGTCCTCGAGGTTACAGGTCTTCCCACCATGTACACACTCCTCAGACAACGCAGACTCAGATGGCTAGGTCACGTGCAAGGATGGAGGATGGACGCATTCCTAAAGATCTCCTCTATGGTGAACTTGCCTCCGGCAAGAGATCACATCCTTTATCTGTTGATTAATTAATTAACTTATTTATTTATTTACGTATAGTTTATCTGTTTATTTCTTTATTCATGATAATAAGCACTCGTGTGTTTTTTTTTGCATCTAGTCCCCTTGTGTATGCCGTTTTGTAAATCTGGTCATCCGTTCCATCGGCACACAATGGCCTAGTCTTCCGAAAAAGTGGAACGGGCTTTTAACATGTGCGCAACATATTCTGCATGCGTTTGCACACGGGAACTCGGTTTATAGTCTCATTCAAAAGACTTTTAGAGCACTGAAGAAGTGTATCGTGTGGATGGTTTTCCGTGGATAGTAATTGGGACAGGTGCGCGAGTATTTTTGATTTGTTAGCAATCTTAGTTTGTAACGTAGATCTTACTCAAAACAAATCTTACTTTTACGACAGCATTCTAAGTTTGTTACGACAGTGTCTTACATCTATGTCCTTTCAAGCAATTAGTCAACTTCGTGCCTATCATGTTTAAGGTTGATTAATTGCTCTCTGAGGATGTTCTTTTACTGCCACCTTTGCTAATTTGTCTGTCATTTCATGGAAAAAGGGTTATGGAAAAAAAACAAACTTTACCAGTCGAGTGGCTATGGATTATCAGAAAGTTGTGGCATATTAAGGAGATGAGTGCAAGCATTGACAACACGACGTTTCTGCACACTTTGAATGAAAAATCGAAACATCCCCTGTTCAGCTTTACCCAGAATAGATACCCGACAATACCGACTGCTCATTAAGCGGCCCCTTTCCCATCGATTGTAACCTCGCCGCAAAATATTTATCTGAAGTTCGTTCAGTGATGAAGCGTCTTTCAACATCGCGCAGTGTTTCATTTTTCCACAGTGCTGCACGGAACAGTGACTGGGCCAAAGCTACGTTCAGTCCAAAACGTTGTACTTACACTCGCGGTACTTGTGGTTTTACAGCAAACTTGTGTTGGCTGAACAGAACCAAGGCACAGTTAAAAAAATCTCCGCTGTAGGAATGGAAAGGAAATGAATAACCGCAAATGTTTGATTTAAATAGAAAGCCTTTGTTCACTAGATATTCGTGGGAATAACTATAATTATAGATAGGCACACGAATCTTTTGTCTGTCTATAATTATAGAAACCTTAAATCTTGCATCAGCCTTCAATTGATGCAACCATTCAGCTAACATTGCTCCGCAGCAAGAGAAAGGTTTTGAACACTGTACTCAAAGACATCTGTATAGTGTCAATGCTCATTCCCATCAGCTTATATCCCAGTCTGTTAGTAGGGGGGGGGGGGGGGGAGGCGGGTAGCTGAGTAGTCAGAGCCTTGCGCTCATGGTTGGACGGCCGGGGATCGAACCCGTGTAGCGCAGTCACCAAGATGCCTGTTTAACAGTGATTATTCCAACATCAGCACTGACTCCACTCTCCTCAATGTCCTTTGGATGAGACAGACTGCAAACCAAAGTCCCGTTTGGGATCGCACGTAGAACATCTCGCGCACACATTGTTTTTCTAGAAGAGTAGGCCATTCGTGTTGGTAATTACGGGTGACAAAAAGATATAAAAAGTACATGGACACTGGTGGTACCTTTAGACATCATCAGAATACGGCTACCTTCATGGTGGGAAAAAACTGTCGCACCATTGGTCAATCTCGGAGCTTTAGCCATAGAATAAAAACCCACCTGGGATTAAATTTAACATTTTTAAACATGCAAAACTGGATGTTACTTCACGTTTAGAACCCCCCCCCCCCCACACACACACACACACACCAACCCCTTTGGGAAAAAAAGCACAAAAATCCAATACAGAAATAAACACATAATAGGACAGCACCAAAAATTAAAGTTGATATTTTTATAGGCACAGTTTTATCAAACTGTTGCAGCTGCTTACTGAACGCAACTTGTGATACAATTTCAATCCATGTGCTTACCTATGCCCGTTATCTCTGACTGTGGCAGTGAGTATGATGAATTCAAGGATGAGAAAAAAAGTAAGTGTTGGGAGGTGGGGGGGGGGGGGGGGTGGTAGACAGCAAGAAAAGAGGGCAGTCCCAAAGACTTGTTATTTCCGATGACTGCACGAAATCACTTTGGTTTTGCTGTTCCTGCTTCAAGATGGACACAAATGGTATGGGCAGTTCATGTGCTAAGCCACTGACCATTGTCTTTTGCAG
>CM060332.1:39254344-39279344 GCA_030674155.1 Stramonita haemastoma
ATAGGTTGATTTAAGGTATTCTGAAGGATAAAGTTACTGACAATCATTGCTATTGGCAACAGTAGTAATATTATAATAGGCAGCAAGTAAATCAAGGTCGTCCATAGCTTTAATAATCCAAGAGCTTAAGTGTTGGATGAAAGATCAAAACGTGGAATTCTGTCACGGATAGCCCGGACAACAGCTACAGCGACCAAACTATAATCCTTCTGTAACGACAAGAACAGCACTATCAGCTTCAATATCATACTGATGGCGTTCTCTCATCATTTCCATATTTTTGTACGCATGTGAAACATGGACCATAACAGCAGATATTGAAAGGAGGATACAGGCAATGGAGACGAGATGCTTTCGTAAACTCGTTTTAATCTCACAGAGACCACATGATGAAGGAGGAAGTGAAAACCACCAATAAAAACGCCATTAGGCCATGTGAAGAGCTCCTGACTTCAGTGAAGAAAAGCAAACTGAAGTAGCACGGGCACGTCACACGAACATCTGGAACGGCCAAGACTGTCCTACAGGGAACAGGACAAGGAGGGAGACGAAGAGGCAGACAGAGAAAACGATGGGAAGACAGCATCAGAGAGTGCACTACCCTTGTGTGGAGCGATCTGCTGCGGAAAGCTGAGTGCCAGAAGGAGTGGAGGAAGCTGGTTGCAAAATCTACAGTGGTGCCCAAACGGTATATTAGACTACTGGTTATGTGAAGGTGAATGTATGTATGTATGTATGTATGTATGTATGTATGTATGTATGTATGTATGTAGTATGTATGTATGTATGTAGTATGATGTATGTATTGTATGTAGAATGTATGTATGTATATTATATATGTATGTATTTATGTATTGTGTGTGTTGGTATGCATGCATGCATGTGTGATGTTTGTATGTATGTATTTATTGTGTATGTAACTGATTTGTTAATTCTCAGATGATAGTTCGTCTGTTTACGACATGAAAAAGATATTTATCATCATCATTATTATGCTTATCATTGTCATGTATAATATATTATTTTTAGTAATAAGAATATTAATAATAATGAAAATAATAATAATAATAATATATTAATAATTATTTATTATTATTATATGATATCAATATTATTATCATTATCATCATCAGTACTATTTCCCAGTATGTCATCCTGCTGGCCTGTCTCAGTAGTATCTAGCTGCTGTGTGCAGATATATCGGCATTATACCTGGCATTGTTTGCTGCTATGGCCGGGGAGCGGAGGCCGGGCTGCATTGTGGGCATTGTTTTGCTGTCACATTGAATCCAGGCCTTTGTCCCTGCCCCTGGCTGCTCACTCCTGGGACAGCCTGTCCTCACCTTTACTGTCTGCCACATACATGCACAAATGAAGACAGCAGACAGACAGAATACACACACAGACACAAACACACACATAACACACACAACACAACACACACACACACACACACACAACACACACAACACACACACACCCACACACACACACACACACACACAAGTACATACACAAGTACATACACACATGCACGTGCGCAGACACAGATACACAGACCTCAAACACACACGCACACAAACCACACAACACACACACACACACACACACACACACAAACCACACACACACACACACACACACCACACACACACACACACACACACACACACACACACACACACACACACACAGAGTGAGAGAGACAAGAGAGGGGAGAGAGATAAGAGCAGAGACGTGAGAGAGAGATAGAGACAGAAAGTTCAGACTTTAAATGGTCATTGGTCTTAAGCCACAATACAAAAGAATGGTGGACAAGTAGAGTAGGCCTGTGACATAAGTGTTATAGACACGTCACTATCAACGAATATAATATATATGAAACAATGTATCAGCAACAACAAAAAAGAAAAGGACATAGCAATATTCTAAATATTTCCGAGAGAATGAGAAAGAGGAGAGAGAGAGAGAGAGAGAGAGAGAGAGAGAGAGAGAGAGAGAGAGAGAGAGAGAGAGAGAGAGAGAGAGAGAGAGGAATAGAATAGAATAGAATAGACTTTTATAGACGTGTGGATTCATTAACATAACATGTGTGATATGTAATGAAGGGGGTAATTGTCCCGAATCTTGTTTTTTTAATTTTCATTAAAACAACTTCTTTCAGTTCTTTATAGCGCGTTCGAGTTCAGTGAATTGTTATGTTGGGATTGTACTTATCTGAGACAAGTTTTTATAATAGCATTACATCCCGTTTTTAGACAAAACCTCTTCTAAAGTTGGAGCATAACTACGTATATGTCAGTGTACTTAAAAACATACACTCAAACGTCTTATTCAGTGTGTACTGACAGTGGCCTGTTGATTCTTGAGTGTGGTGGTGGTGGTAGTAGTAGTAGTAGTAGTAGTAGTATAGTAGTTAGTAGTAGTAGTAGTAGTATAGTAGTAGGTAGTAGGCACCCATCAGTCTCGGAAGACTATGGAGTTTCGCTCTAGTCTTTAAAGCGCAAAGCCTGGATAAGTATGGAGGGGAAACAGAACCCCCCACCCCCTCTCCACGCACTGGAATGATCCATTGGAAAGGCAATGACCGATACGAATGGTTCTCAGTACCGTCGCAGGAGTCACCAGAACGTTGCCATATACAGCCCCGAGCCGCCCTGGGGACTCCAACTCCCCGATTTTTCCTCAGGGAAAAAAGGCTGTAGCCTTAAGACAGGTGTCTAAACACGACACCTGTACTGTGTGCATGCTGTTTTATTTTAATAATTTTGTCATCTGCTCCTATCGGCACACGATTGTCTACTCTTCCGAAAGGCGGAACGTGGTTTTAACGTGTGTGCAAGATGTTCTGCGTGCGTTCGCACACGGAGCCTCGTTTTATAGTCTCGTCCAAATAACTTTGACATTGAGCTTGATTGTTTCGTCAAACTAGGAAGAAAGGCCGAGGCTGGGTACGAACCCAGAACCTCACGGTTTACATGTTGGCAGGTGAACGAACGTCTTAACCATCCTGCCACCTTCCTTCCTAGATTCTCGGGTGTGGTACATAAGACATAAATGCATCTCAAGGTAACCCCCCAAGCTGTTAAACTGGAGAACGCCCAAATTCAACAACAACAACAGCATTGACATCAACAACAATAACAGTAACACATTTTCTTACATGGTCGAAAAGTTCCTGTAGCCTTTGAAGTAATTAATACTAGCGTAGCCTAAATGTGTTATGCACTTGATGATGCTAATGGGAGCTTGGTTTAACGCCTCATAATATTGTTTTTCAGTGTTTACATTAGATTACCATTCAAGTTCTAATAAAAACGAAATCATGAATATCATATTTAAACATGTTTTATCTTTCGCTCATAACTATTTGGTTGTTATGCCTCAAGTATATTTTACTTGATGTGTAACTGAATGCTTGGTCTTGAGAATGTTTTTTTTGTTATGTATGGTGTGGTAAGAGCTAATAGGAACAGTGAGTGCCTCGTTACAAGCCAGCTAGTCTTTTCTTTTGGTTTGTCAAAAAAGCGAGGGGGCTCAGGTCAGTGCCTCAGTAAACTTGTGATACTAGAATTTGAAATAGAGGAAGAAAAGGGACGAGGAAGAGGTGAAAGAGGAGGAAGGAGAGGAGAAAAACATTATAAAGATAAAGAAAGAATGAAGAAGAGAAGAGTAATTAGAAGAACAAAAGAATTGGATTAAAAAAAAGAGAGAAGGAGGAAAGCGAGAAAAAGAATGTGTGAATGAGGAGAAATAAGATTTTGAAAAACAAGGGGGGGGGGGGGGGGGGGGGGGGAGGACGAGTCAGAAGAAGATGCAGATGATAGTGATGATGTAGATGAGGATGATCATTATGATGATAGCGGTGATGGTGTTGATGATGATGATGCAGATGAGGATGATGGAAGATAGAGAAAAGGAGAAAAGGAGGAGGAGGAGGAGAGAGAAGAAGAAGACGAAGAAGAAGGAGAAGAAGAAGAAGGAAGAGAGAAAGAGAAAGAAAGACAGAAAGAAAGAAAGAAAGAAAGAAAGAAAGAAAGAAAGAAAGAAAGAAAGAAAGAAGATCAAGGACAAGAACAAGAAAATCAAGAAGGAAGAAGATCATGAAGGTGATGATGATGGTGATGATGATGACGACGACGACGACGATGGCGACGACGACGACGATGATGATATGATGATGATGAAGAAGAAGAACGAAAAAGAGCATGAGAAGATGGAGAGGCAGCACCCTGACCATGATGCAGACTGCACCCTACCCAGCCAGCAGCTCTCACAGTCACCCGTGTCAGCAACCTCAGCAGCTGCAGAATGGTTCCCTGAAGAGCGCTGCTGTACTTTGATAGGGGTTTGATGTCCTGCCACTGCAGCAGCCACTGTGCTGCTGACAGCTTAAAGCGGCCACTGGCCTGTGCCTGCTTGTCCTCTCCCGGTTCTTTTGGCCATGGTTAGTGCACACACCACCGCTTCCGTCCATTCTCCATCGTTTTCCTCGTTCTGGTTACAACTATAGTACATTAAATGCAGAACTTAGAACTTCGTAGAATGCTTGCTCGGTACAACAACGAGTCTTAAGATTGTATTCCGTGTTTGTTTGTTTTTTAATTTGGAGCTGATATTTTTGGGTATAAATTATGCTTTATGTACCCATTAGGAATGATGATTTTTCAGGGACTTTTTTTTATCAAGAAGTGAAACACAGGATAGCACAAGAAATCATACGCCCTACGTAATATAGGATCATTGGTAATTGCTATATAAAAAGAAATCGTTTTTGTTGATCATGAAGCTCTGTTTTTTTAATCGGAATAGACCTGTTTCTTTGAAGCACTAGTAAGGCCTTTCTGTCTTGAGAGAGACAACAGACGACCATACATTGCATATGGTAAAATAGGCTGCTAAATGTACGACCATACATTGCATATGGTGAAATATGATGGTAAATGGACGACTATACATTGCATATTGGGAAATAGGATGGTGATAAATGGACCACCATACATTGCATATTATAAATAAATATGGATAGTGATAATTGGACGACCATACATTGCGTATGGTGAATATGGATGGTAGCATGGTACGGTGGTGTGCTCAAAAGCTGAAGGAAACCCCCAGCCATAACTGGGTAGGCTGGTGTCTAACCATGCACAGTCTCCTCTGTCACACGCGTGACGGTGCACATAAGCAGAGACCTAAACTTGATGGTGGGGGGCGGTGGCTTTATCCAGGGTGATGTGTCTAGGTACCTGCTGTCACGGAAAACACAAACAGGTACAACAACTCGTTCGCTCTGACCTTGCTTAGACGGACAATGGGCAAGCGCTTGTCTAGGTATGGGCTGTAAGGTGATTACAATTAGCTTTTGTCTCTGTTTCTGTGTGCATGTGTCTGTCTGTCTGTCTGTCTGGCTGGCTGGCTGGCTGGCAGTTTTCCTTTATTCTGCTTGTCTCTCTGCCTCTTTCTGTTTTCTTTTTTAACTTGACTATCTCTCCCTTACCTTTCTCTCAGTGAGCTGATTTTTTTGTCTGCGTTCATTTTCTTGAACATTCTGCTATACTATCTCCCTTCAGCTCTCCCTCCCTCCCTCCCTCCCTCCCTCCCTCCCTCCCTCTCTCTCTCTCTCTCGCTTGCTCTCTCACTCTCTTTGTCTCTGTGTTTTGTCTGTCTGTCTGTGTATCTCTTTCTGTCTGTCTCTCTCACTCACTCTCTCTGTCTGTCTGCCGCTCTCCCTGTCTCTGTCTCTCTCTGTCTCTGTCTCTCTCTGTCTCTGTCCTCTCTCCCTCTCTCTCTCTCCATTGTTTATTTGTGCATTCTTCTTGTTTGCATTCTCCTATTTTGCATTTCTTCTTCTTCTTCTTCTTTGCATTTTTTGCGTTCTTTGCGTTCTTTGTGTTCTTCTATACACGTTCTGCTTTGCATTCTGCTTTTACCTCTTGTCTTACTTCTCTTCCATCTCCCCCTCCTCCTCTCCCCTCTTCTGTTCTTAGTGTTCTTGTTTGCTGTCCCTACTTCTTGCACCCCTCGCGAGGTAGGAAGGTAGGACAGCATGCTGCCTCCTCCTCCTCCTTCTCCTCCTCTTCCTCCATCCCTCTTTCATTTTCCTTGGGCTCTCTGTGTTTTTGCCTATCTTTTTCTTTCTCTCTTATTCCCCTGTTCGTTTTTTCTCCCTTTATCTCTCACTTATTTATCTGTATGCGACTAATTTTCCTCCCTCCCCCCCACCTCTCTCTCTCTCTCTCTCTCTCTCTCTCTCTCCCTCCCTCCTTCCCCCCCTCTCTCTCTCTCTCTCTCTCTCTCTCTCCCCTCTCTCTCTCCCTCCCTCCCTCTCTCACCGTCTTTCTTCTCTAAATGAAATAAACAAGATACTGTTGATATTTATTAATTGATATGGTTGACATATGCTACATTTAATTACTTTTGATTGATCGATCCAGTTGTGTATTGTTTTGACACATGATTCATTAAAAAGAAATGCCGCTGTGGTACTGACTATTTTCCCATCAATATGAAAAATTAAAGCGTTCCTTCCTTCCTCCATCCCTTTCTTTAATCTGAATTTCCACGAGGACTGATATGCACGAATATAAGTGTGCATAATGCATTAGTGTACCTTTCTGTGTGTATGTGTAGGTGTGTGTGTGTGCACGTGCGTGTGTGTGTGTATGTGCGGGCGTGCGGGCGCGTGTGTGTATGTGTGTGTGCGCACGCGCACGTGTGTGTATGTATGTGCGTGTGTGTGTGTGCGCGCGTGCGTATGTGTGTGCGTGTGTTTGTGTGTGTGCATGTGTGTGCGAGTGTGTGTGTGTGCGTGCGAGTGTGTGTGTGTGTGCGTGCGTGTGTGTGTACGTGTGTGTGTGCGTTTCTCTGTGTGTGTGTATCAGAGAGAGATAGTGTGTGTGTGCGTGCGTGCATGCGTAGGTGCATGTATCTGTCTCTGTAGTTTGTGTGTTAGTTGCGTGTAATACGGAGATGAAAAACGAGACAGACAGACAAACAAACAAACAGACAGACAGACAGACAGACAGACAGACAGACAGAGTGTGCATATGTGTGTGTGTGTGTGTGTGTGTGTGTGTGTGTGTGTGTGTGTGTGTGTGTGTGTGTGGTGTGTGTGTGAGACAGACAGAAAAACTGACAAAGTGACATAGAAAGAACGACAATGAAGGGTTTGAAAGAGAACACGGAGGAAAAATAGACAAACAGAACGGTCAGCTATCCGTAACCTGACTTTTTGAAAGCAAGCAGAAAGGAGGAGATTCCAACCAGCATTCCTTGCACGTACAAAGCAGACATTACCGAAACAGTAATGACTAAAGCACAGTCAGTCTTCATTAGCCATTGGCCCTCCACTCACCCTGCCAACACACCGATCTTATCAGTCATTCAGAGAGAGAGAGAGAGAGAGAGAGAGAGAGAGAGAGAGAGAGAGAGAGAGAGGAGAGGAGAGAGAGAGAGAGAGAGAAAGCGAAATGAATCGCAGTTTGAATCAACAAAGATGGTATTTTTGGCAGTTCAAGTAAATTTACTGTCTGGAAAACATCTCTTTCAAAACCCCTCTAGTCCGAACATTAATTAGAAGATCCTTAAGAGGTAGAAAAGACAGTGGAATACAATATATTAGAATCAGTAAGAACACAAAAGTGTTGGTAGTTATTATGCCTCCATCGAGAATAGATTAATTAATTAATATATGATAATGATGATGATGATGATGATGATGATGATGAATGATGATAATAATAATAATAATAATAATATAATTATACATGGAATTTGTATAGCGCTATATCTTGTAAAAACAAATCAAATAGAGTGTAGAGAAACAATCCATCTTTAGGAAACAGCATTGGAAGTGAAACCGTTACAAACCAGGTCTGATGAACACTTTATATTTACCTGTAATTAATAGCGAGTGTTTTTAGTCTACTAAATGAAAAAGTATAGAGCTTATGGTCTGCCTATTTAGTAATAGAAACCAAAGTTTTTTTGCATTATCATTTTAATAAAAATTGTGTATATTATCTCCTTGATCCGTTAGGGATTTTCCCTCAAGAGTTCACATCAATACCACCTCCACAAAGTCCTTTGGATGAGACTATAAACCTAGACCTTGTGCGTGAACGCAGGCAGAACATCTTGCACAAATGTTAAAAATCCGTTCCGCCTTTTGAAAGAGTAGGCTATTTCGGGTTGGTCGGAAGAGATGACAACATTTTGAAAACAGTATAACTGTGGACAGGATGCAAAGAAACACAGAAGTGCTTATTCCGTTATCCTCGAAATAAGAGTGAAGACTAGAATGGGATAAACATAATGCATATGATATGTATAGATGTTCATAAACAGATAATTGTGAGTTTCGGCACGTAGGAAGTAAAACATCCTAGCTTTCTGCACTGTGCTGGATCTGTATCAATGTCCGCACTAAGACATTGAACTCTCGTATAGGCAGTTTTCTTGGACGCTACCTCTCATACGTCCGGAAGTTTTTGGTTCTGCGTGTTTTTGTTTCCCTTATGGTGTCAATTGTAGAATTATTACATTTAGAACTATAACGGACAGATCCAGTGTGACGGTAATTCAAGTTCGAATTTGCCAATAAAGTTTAGACATAACATAATGTAATCCGGCACACGGAGTTCAATGTAGTACTGCGTGGGCAGACGGGTATGCTTTCCTGGCTGAATTAATCCATTTATGAACCTGGTTCTTCAGGTCTTAATGCCTACATTACACTGGTTTAGGTTATTTCACACTATATCACGTTACCGTATATTATAGATAACCCTTTCAAGTGGGCAGTGACTGATCTGGAGCTGCAAAGTGGGCACCATGGACACAGCAGTCCTGCAGCAATCGCTTCGTGCAGACAGTAGGCCCTGACAGCTGACTATACCTTCTCCCGGCAGGGAAGAGTGCTGGACATTAACAGGGCTGCTGTTTGCCAGGGCTGGAGGAACTGGACACTAAGGTCCTCCTTGGAAGGAAGAACTCAGCAAAGTCGGTGATGATCTAGCCAGTGACATGACACCAGCACAGGGTTTTTGTAAGATATAGCGCTATATAAATTCCAGGTATTAATATTATATTATCATCATCATCATCATCATCATCATCATCATCATCATCATCATCATCATCATTTTTTTTTTTCAAATCAAGTGTGGTAAAGTGGTCTTGCTGATACCTCTTTATGATCTATTGTGTCTGTGCAACGCATTGCATTGCAATGTTTTAGATTGTGTCGCGTCATTTTGTATCGTATCGTATTGTATCGTATCTTAGGGAAACGTAATGTTTGATGTGAAGGAATCTATATGATAAATATGATGTTATGACGGGATGTACGTGAAGTTGGTTTATAAAACAGAAAGGAAAGGAAACCAAGGACAAAGATATTATGTTTGTCTTTGTTTGGCTTGGAATTTCCACGACAAAGTTTGCAAGCCCCTAATTGGCTAATTTGTGGCTTCTTTGGGGAAGACATCTGTTTTAACGACTTGGAACAACTGCTTTGATTATCATAGAAATGAACATGAAGAAGTTAAAATGATCCATAATAATAACTCTGATGGCTTCAATCCTCAAACGGCCTTACAGCGCCTTCTTTCTCCTAATCTGTTGGTGCAACAAAGAATATTGCCTGATAATTAGTCACCTCCGTTCTGTGGAAAATGATCTTTTGTTTTTATCTATGTTATCTTTCATGGAAAGCTGTTGAGCCATGGAAAAAGGTTTCTGGATAATTAATCACCTCTGATGTGGCAGTTCTTTTAAATGATTCATTCCTGGATTCTTTAGTTACAAGTGTGCCCTAGAAACGTTTGAAGTATCTGAGAGAGAGAGAGGAGAGAGGAGAGAGAGAGAGAGAGAGAGAGAGAGGGAGAGAGAGAGAGAGAGAGAGAGAGAGAGAGAGAGAGAGAGAGAGAGGAGAGAGAGAGAGCGCCAGCAATGAAATAGATTGCTTAATAGTTGTTTTTTCTTTTGACATCGAATGCAGTGTGCTATACAGAGTCAAATCAATAGCTATACAGTAGAGAGGGGGCCTACTCAGAGAGAAAGAAAAAGATAAAGAGAAAAGGTTGTAAAAGGTGAAAGGAGAAAAATGATGGCGCATTGTAGAAAAAAAACCTTTACAAAGATGCTAACATAGAAGTGTATAAAGGAAGCCCAAATTAGATAATGGAAGACTTAGCTAACTCCAAATGATTCAGCTACAAAGACAAGTTAAAGGAGTCCTGATTTTAACACTTCGGTTTCTGAGAGTAAGGGCTTTTTTCTACGTTTACGCTAATCGGCTACGTCCAAAAGATTCTTTTTATCTGCTGATTTGTAAACTGCATGTGTATTGGATAAAACACCTCGGGGCCACAAGGCCAACAGCGATGCTAATATGAGCAGGTGCAGTGCTGATGTGCTGACTGGAGCACAGGAAAGGCAGAGGCACGGTACAGGCCCTGTGGAACACGACACGGACACGGACAATCAGCTGGGAGTAACAGAAACCTTTGATGGCGGCCTTTCATCTCGCAGAACTCGTTTCAGTGGAAAAGAGCCTTTGTTTTTATTTCAACTTGATTTTTATATACAGTTTAAAAAAAAAATAAAAACATTTCTTTTATTTCGAGGATAATAGATAAGCACTAATATGCTTTTGTTTTACATGCAGTCACTCGGTGCATGCAGTTTTGTGAAATCGTGTCAGCCAATGACACCGACACACAATGCCCCGTTCTATTGAATAGTGAAGCAAGTTTTAACGTGTGCGCAAGATGTTCTGCTAGTGTTCGCAGACGTGAATTTAGTCTCTAGTTTCATCCAAAGAACTTTTAGGTGGGGGTGTGTGGGAGGGGGGGGTAGGGAAAAGTCCCTCTGAATGGACATTAGGGTTGCTGCTCAAACGTTGGCCGTCAGATCTTAGCAACGCTCTGAGGACCAGGCAATCAAGAGGTGAAGGTAAAGGTGCCCCATAACCTGTGTTGTCGTTGGGAGCGAGGCATCAGAGACCAGCTTTTCCGGGGTCAGCTTCTCTAGGTACGATGGATAGACAAACCGCAAGATAAAGGAAAAAAAGGGGAAGAAGGAAAGGATTGAAAGATAATAATAATAATGATAATGATAATAATGATAATGATAATCATAATAATACATGGAATTTATATAGCGCTATATCTTGTAAAAGCAAATCAAAGCGCTTGCATTCGACCAGGCCAAGATGAAAATAAGTAACGTGTGAATGAACTTACAAAGACGAAAACAGACACTTCTTTCTGTTACCTCAAATCAACGTGTTCAAGGTTTTTCTTTTTGGTACTTGAATTTTTTCTTACTGACATCCAGGGCCGGTTGTCTACATAAAAAGAAGAAAAACAATGACCGCTTTTGCTGAGCTAGTGAATAGATAGAGTAGCCACGTCGGAGGAGAAAAATAAGACGGGCTAAGGTGTTGCGTACAGTCATAACGGGAATTGTTTTGTAATCGAAGACAAAAAAGAAAATCAAACTAAAAAGTGGATAAAGTACTTAAAACGCTCCTTTTAAGCGTCACAGACCCTTCACCCGCGCACACGCGCGCGCGCACTCACACACACACACACACACACACCACACACACACACACACACCACACACACACACACACACACACACACACACACACACACACACCACATCACACCAACCGCACACACACACACACATACACACACCCAAATACACATACACGCACACCCAAATACACATACACGCACACCCAAATACACATACGCACACACGCACGCACGCGCAAACAAACACATACACACACATGGGCGCGCGCACACACACAACCACACACGCACACAGACACACAGACACAGACACACGACACAGACACACACAGCACACACACACACACACACACACACACACACACACACACACACACACACACACGCGCGCGCGCGCGCCACACACACACACACACACACACACAGATGAAAAATCATTTAAGATTAAATTTTTACGAACTGACCTATAAATCCATTAACCCTGATTACAACAAATTCAGCAGCACTTTTTGCATCCCTTGAACAGAATTATTTCAGAAGTGATTTTTAGGGACCGGAAATATTGCACTGTTATTTATAGTGTATTTATTTATTCTTTTATATCGAAGATGATGGAATAAACACTCATGTGCTTTTTACCCCAGTCCTCGTGTGTATGCAGTTTTGTAAATGTCATCTGTTCCCACCGGCACACGATGGCCTACTCTTACGAAAAGCGGAACAGGATTTAACGTGTGCACAAGATGTTCTGCGAGCGTTCATACACGGGGCCTGGGTTTATAGTCTCATCCGAAGGACTTTTGGGGAGAGTTGAGTCAGCACTGATGTTAACTTCAGGAGAAAAATCCCCTCGAACGGGAATCGAACCCGGGTCGTCAACTTGCGAGCGCAATGTTCTGACCACTGGGCTATCCCCCCTCCCATGTCCTTTTTCTCTTTAATCCAATTTAACAGGTTTTATCATGAAGGGCGATTTTGATGTTATTGATTATGGGATAATTAGTCCAATTAAATTTGTTATTGTCTTGATTTGATTGTCTAGCTGACTGTGAATTTTTAAAAGAATTATTATTGTGTAGGAGTTCTTTAATGTTTGTAAAACCTCTGTTGTTATCATTATCTTTGTTTGGCTGATTGTTTATGTTCTTCCCTTCTTCCCCTCTTACCTCAGTCCTTCTTATTCGCTTTTTTAAAGTTCTTGTTGTGTTTTTGTTGTTAATGGTGATGGGTGATTGTCATATTAATGTCAATTTCTTTTAATTATGATTTTTATTATCATTACTATTATCTTATTTTCTTTAGTTCCCTTTAAGTTAATTTTCTTGTTATAAGTTGTCGTAACAATGTGTAGCAAAATATCTTTTGATTTTTTTTGTTATTGTATTTTGCTTGTTTGCTTGTAGTTTCATTTTGTTAGTGTGCTTGTCTGTTTTTTGTTTAGCTGTTTTGTTGGGTTTTGCTGGGGTTCTGTTGTTGTTTTTTTCTAGATAGATGGCCTGATGAAAAAATCAATTATTGCTTACTCAATGTACCATCTGGAAATACAATTTTGACTTGACTTTGACTTTGACTTAGACTTACACACACACACACAAACACACACACACACTCTCCTGGAGTTAATATCAGTGCTGACTCCACTCTCCCCAAAAGTCCTTCGGATGAGACTTTAAACCGAGGCCCCGTGTGCGAACACACGCAGAACACCTTGCGCACACATTAAATCCTGTTCCGCTTTTCGTAAGAGTAGGCCATCGTGTGCCGGTGGGAACAGATGACAATATTTACAAAACTGCATACACACGGGGACCGGATGAAAAAAAGCACATGATTGCTTATTCTGTTGTCCTCGATATAAAAGAACAAATAAAAAAAAATAAAGACACACATGTCCAGAGGCATACACGAACGCTCACGTGGGCACACCTTCCTACACACAAGTGCATACCCATGACCAAACACAGACGTATACACTCATGGGCACTCATTCTCCAGAAGAGTGTAAAAAAAAAAGCATGCAAGATAGATCGATACAGAGAGAGAGAGAAGTAAAAGGGGAGAGAGAGAGAGAGAGAGAGAGAAGAGAGAGAGAGATAGAGAGAGAGAGAGAGACAGAGACAGAGACAGAGACAGAGAGATAGAAACAGAGAGAGAGACAGAGACAGAGAGAGAGACAGACAGAGAGACAGAGACAGACAGAGATAGAGACAGACAGACAGACAGAGAGTGACAGACAGACACACAGAGAGACGCAGAGAGACAAAGACAGAGAGACAGAGAGATTGACTTCATTTTATTTCATTTTATTCTTTTATTTCGAGAAAAATGGAAGAAGCACCCATGCTCTCTTTTACACCTAGTCCCTGTATATATGCCGTCTGGTAAACTTTGTCATCCGTTCCCACTGGCACACAGTGGCCTACTCTTCTGAGAGGTAGAACAGGTTTTAACATGTGCGAGGAAGACAGAGACTGAGACAGAGAGGCATAGAGAGACAGAGAGTTCCATAGAAACAGACGGACAAACGGACGACAAAGACAGAGAGACAGACAGGCAGGTAGGGAGACAGAGACAGAAACAGATGGACACACAGGGAGCTAATGAGAGCTAGCGAACGAGAGGTACATTCGCAGACAAACTGGCAAGCATGCAGACAGACAGACAGTCAAACATGCCTGCAAAGCAGCATAAATAAAAAGCAAAAACTATCCAAAATATTAGCAGTTTCATTCAACGGGGGGGGGGGGGGGGGAGTTGTTGTTGTCGCCTTGTCAGTTATTTTATTTCATTTTATTTCTTTTACTTCGAGAAAAAATAGAAGAAGCACTCATGGTCTCTTTTACACCCAGTCCCTGTGTAATTTAATGCCGTCTGGTAAACTTTGTCATCCGTTGTCAGTCACTTGTCTTCAGTCTGGCCCAGGCCTAAAACTATGTCAGTTGTTGATGTCTGCTATTTGCCAAGGCCTACACTAAAAAGTTGTTAGTTGTAAAATGTTGTTAAGATTACCTTCAGCTGGCCATACCAGCATACGAACATGAAAGCCTGCACACACCTCTAAAGGGGGAACATTCTCTGAAGTCGGAATACGGCTGCCTATAGTTATGACGAAGTACTTGAAAACAAGTTTTTTTTTACGCAAACTACCCATTCAGTGTGGAATTTCAATCTCACGGTGATTCCCAGGTGGGATGGGTGACTCAGGGTGCACATTCTTGGTGACCCCCAGATCGTTACGCTGGGGAACGCACAACAACAACAATAATAATAACAACAACAACAAATTGCCCTCAGTTCAGACTGCTGGTAAATAATGTCACTGACCCCACACACTGAAGTCATCTATTTTCTTTGCTCTGAAACGGTTCTGAAACATTAGTATCTGTCTTAAGCTCCACCATCCTACATGCATTTCAGTAGAGTGGGTCCTCTATGTGTTTGTTTGTTGTTGTTGTTTTTTGGGGGACAAAATTTCCGTCAGTTTGGGCCTTGTGTTTTGCCATGTGTTGTGTAATAATGTTGTTTTGTAGTGTGTTGTGTTCAAGTCAAGTCAAAAACACTTTAATCATCCTATGAAGGGTAACGACAATGCTGACAGGTACCTTAAAACGAATCATAATCTCGAAAGACACAAGAAAGTTACGTTTCATATTGGTCTAAAGATTGCATGATAACTTCAAATAAAAATATCACACACACACACACACACACACACACACACACACACACACACACACACACACACACACACACACACACACACACGCACACACGACAACACGCACACACGCACGCACGTATGCTCGTACGCACGCACGCACGCACGCGCGCGCGCGCGCGCAGACACACACACATGCACGCATGCACACACGCATGCGTACACACACACGCACTACGCACGCACACACAAACGCACACAAGCACGCACAAACGCACACACATACACACACGCACGCACGCACACACGCACGCACACACGCACACACACCCTACATACACCAATGTAGGAATAGAATGTTGTAACAAATAATGCTGCATTGTACTGTATTGTATTGTGGTATGGTGTGCTCTAGTGTGTTTTGTTTTTGTGATGCGCTGTTTGCTTTTTTAAAAATATATTGTATCATGTTATACCTTTATCATTACCAGTTATATTACTGTTCTATTATTATTATTTAGTATTACCTCATTATTGACTACATTATATGAATTGTAATCTATTCTATTGTATAGCATTGCATTGTGTTGTATTGAAGTTTTAGCCACAACATATTTCTCTTGACTGAAATCTAAAATTCTTGTTTTGGGGGAAGAGCGTGTTATCATAATACGACATTGTGCTGCTTGTTGCTTCTTCTGTGTACATAATTGTAGGCTTAGATTGGGTTTTTAACACTTGTGGGACCAACTTTTTAGCTATATACTTCTGGCATGGTCAGTTTTTATTGATTCCATGACAAGCGACAAATGTCATTTGCAGACGACAATTTGCTTTATCATTTCATCCGAATCACTAACACCCGTTCGACCGTGTAAAGAATGGGGGAAAAAAGTTTTCATCAGCGCAGATAAAAACATTCATCTTTCCATTTTAAGACCGTCCTTTTTATACTTTTCTTATACTTTATTCTCTTTTTTCTTTTCATTTATATGTTCATTCGTTTATATAGTCATTGATTTTATTTCTTAATTTAATGTTTGTCTTGTTTTATTATGCATTGATTGAGGCAATGAATTATCGATTGGCTGGATGGTTGATTGAATGATTTTGTCATTTTTTCCTTTTCTTTTTCTCTTTCTTCTTTGTTTCGTTCTTTTTCTCCTTTCTGTCTTCCTTCCATTCATTCCCACTTTCTTTTTTTTCTTATATGCTCTCTTTCTCGGATTTATTATACTCCTTCCCTCTTTTCTTTCTTCTGTTGTTCTTCCTCTCTCTTTCTCGTCTTTCCTTCCTTCCTTTCTTGTTATCTCTTTACTACTAATCTATACAATGATTCTA
Organism: Stramonita haemastoma; assembly: GCA_030674155.1. Taxonomy (NCBI): domain Eukaryota; kingdom Metazoa; phylum Mollusca; class Gastropoda; order Neogastropoda; family Muricidae; genus Stramonita; species Stramonita haemastoma. The sequence goes on from CM060332.1 coordinate 39,270,896, forward strand.
ATCCTTCTAGACTCATGTTCAGAATAAAAGCAGCAAGATACCATCATAACGACTGTACAATGCCACACTTACGAAAGACTTTTCTGACAAAAATTCACCTTGAACAGAAACCTTTGCATCATCCTGCAAAGATATTGTGAAGGAAGGTGTACATAATGACACCGTTAGAGTACTTCTTCAAAGCAGAAACACCGTGAATACACGGTAGACCTGCTTTAAGTCTCAGCAAACGAGCCATATCAAACAAAAAACACAATTATTCCCTACAGTCGGTAAAACCCACACACTCACTTATACAAAAATCGCTTAAACCCGATTCACCATGAAAACCCCCCTTAAAGAGTCTGCATTAAAGCAGCAGGCGGGCACATTTGAGCAGACTAGCAAAACAAACTGGCGTTCCTCTCACTTGATCTTAGCCGCTTACTCGCTGGGGCAGTACTGCTAAAAGCAAAGCCAGAAGGATTACTATGCAAATATATGCAAATGGCGGGGACCTTAATGTATATTTTAGCTTACGGTTTTTTTGTTAGATATTTTGGGACCTATTTTCTTTCTTTATCTGTGGAAAAAGAGAGATGTCTGGTTCTTGCCTTATTCATTAGCTAAACAGACCAATGGATTGAACTCTTATGCTGGGTTTTTTTATCGAAAGGTGGGAAAGCAGGGTAGAGGGAGGGAGAAGGGAGGGAGGGGGGGGAGAGAGAGAGAGAGAGAGAGAGAGAGAGAGAGAGAGAGAGAGAGAGAGAGAGAGAGAGAGAGAAGAGAGAAGAGACAGACAGACAGAAACAGAGAGAGACAAGAGAGGACGCTCGAGAGAAGAAGAGTTGATTTGATTTGATTGATTTGATTTATCTTTTATATCGAGGATAGGGGAAAAGCACTTGAGCATTTTGTACATCAGTCCCTGTAGTATGCATTGAAATGTCATTGTGAGAGAGAGAGAGAGAGAGAGAGAGAGAGAGAGAGAGAGAGAGAGAGAGGAGAGAGAGAGAGAGAGAGAATCGATTAAAGAATGTTACGTAACAGAAGAAGCATGAGAGATTCTTTTTTGCTTTTTCTATGTCCAGCATTTCTTTCACACATGCGGAGAGTAAACTTTAAAAATAAAATTCTGTATCGCGCCGTTATGACGATACTGTTTTTTTTCAGACATCATTCCATTTTCGGTTCTAAAAATAGTAGATGGCTTTAAAACTTTTCTTTTTTCAAACGTTTTACGTTCATATTTTCATTTACAAACAGCAAAGGACAAACGTTTTAAACAAAACAAAATAAGCAAAAAGAAAGTAAAAAATAAATGTTTGTTTCATAAACGAGTGGCGTTAATTGCTTTTCAAATACTTAACCAAAACACACACACACACACTCACACACCATACACCCACACGCACGCACGCACTCACGCTCACACACACACCACACACACAACACACACACAATATATAAATACAATATATATATTATATATATATATTATATATATAGATATGTATGTATATATATATGTATGTTGTATATATATATATATATATATATATATATATATATATATATATATATATATATATATATATATATAATACGGCGTGTATACACCGCGAAAATAAATGTATTGTGTCACACATAAAAAACCAAAATCCCGAACAATATTATTTATGTACCTTTGTCAATTCTATCAACTTACGCCATTGCACATGTTCATCCATGAGAAAAAGAAGTTTTGAAATTGACTCAACTGTAGGTTAACAAGACTGAATGCTTCAGTCATCTGTAACACTGTCTTTGAAAATGTGTTGTGGAATGAAAATGTCAGTTATCCTCCGGGTGAAACCCACATGCCCCTAGTTCGAAGCCTGTCGAAAATCTGATTTTGGTTTATCTCATTTTATGTGTGATTGTATGGCTTTTCCACACAATGTATTGGCCGTCCTGGGCTGACCCTTATGGATATTTAGGGCGTCGATACAAGCAATGGACAGTATACATGTTTTAATATAGTATATAGTTGCATTTGTGATCTGAATTTTAAATGTGACGAGGTGACAGCCCTGATATGGCCTGTGTAATCGGCGGGGCTATAAAAACATGATTGGATTCCAAGCAGAACGGTTCGATGTCAGGAGGGCCAACTGGGATGCTTTCAGGGCCGACATCATCAGCAGAATGGATGACGAGGAGGCTGTCCTGTCTGCGGGAGATCACGGAGGCACTGACGTCATGTGTGGTACAGGCTGTAGGCAATCTGTTCCTAGGACAACAGTGGACCGGGACACCCAGGTGCTTGTTCGACAAAAAATACAGAGCGGTCGGAAGGAAAGGAAAAAGGCGCAACGCTGGGTCAGGCAGCAGCCATCTCCGGCAGCAGTTTTAGCCAACCAGAAACTGCGGACAAGTCGCGCTTTGTTTTCAAATCGAGCAGGCGTTAGGCGTGGAGGCGCTTTTGCTCAAGTTGAACAGCACAACCTCCAGCAAGAAGGTCTGGAGGATGATCGCAAAGACTAAGGGGAAAAGCACCTCTAGGTTGATCAACCATCGACGCTCAAGGGATGCTTTGGTCACCGACAGGGAAGCGATGGCTAATGTGCTGGCCACCACCTTGAAGGCAAACTCTTCTTCGGAAACACAAACGCAAGCGTTCTTGAGCCGAAGCCGCATTGGGAGAAAGTTTCTTTGAATTTTGCATCCCACAATGATGAAGAGTACAACTGCTACTTTGTTTCCCCGAGCTAAAAAGCGTCCATTTAAGTGTCCATTGCAGCCCTAGGAATAAGTGAATATTCCTGTGGCCTACCACTGCTGCCAGTAAAAGATGAAAATGAAAGAGTAAAAAAATATGTTCGAAAAAAATGTTGTTAAAAAAATTGAATACAGAAGAAATTACGCACCTAGTGAAACTCTGTGCCTTATGTTCGGGGATCCTTTATAAGAAAGGATGCAAGGGAGATCATAAAGTCTGTACCCAACTGATAGGCTATCCCAGCTGGATAACAATGATACTAAACATTACCAGACACTTTCAGTGCTGGCACAGGCAGTAGAAGTTGAAGAAAATGGCCTTTACTTGAATCTCAGAGGAGATGCTGTTCTTCCACTTAACCAATCATATAATTGAGAAAAATACGTGGAGAAAAACAAGTGCAGGTAACCAGTAACTTCATTCTCATACAAAAATATGTTTTTCAAAGATTCAAAAACAAAAAAAACAACGAAAAAACGCTAAAGATATCAAAGTTTTTGAAGGCAGCATTTGGGGAATTATTGAGTAAGGACCATGCTTTGGGCATATATATATATATATATATATATATATATATATATATATATATATATATATATATATATATATATATACACATTAATTTTATGCACGGTGAGCGCGCACGCGCGCGCGTGTGTGTGTGTGCGCGCGCGCGCGTGTGTGTGTATTTATATATTGTGTGTGTAGTGTGTGTGTGATGGTGTGTGTGTGTTGTTTGGGGGTGTACGCGCTTATACTCCTGTTTTCTTTTGTTTTCTTTCTTTACCTTTCCTTTCCTCTTTCATGGTTGTTGTTGATCGTCGTCTTACTTCTACCACTCCTCTGCGCAGTTGTTTTGTCATTATCATTTATTGAATTATCGTCGTTATTCACCTTGCTTTAGTGTTTTTATTCTTTTCCGTTATTGAGGAATAAAAAACAACAACAAGAGAGACACTTTATCTGAAAATTTTCAGTGGTCTGAAATTGTTAAACTGACTTTCAGCAAGTCTGCATCATTAAAGAATGTCTGTGATGATGTCTCTGGTCATTTTCAAATGTAAACTTGACAGACCCTAAACCTCCCATCCGTATTATAGCCTGCACAAGATCAGAGATGTTTTGTTAAAGACTCCATTAGGTAATACAGCCTGGGGAAAAAGAGTTCAAACGCACGCACACATGCGTGTGTGCATGCGTACGTGTGTGTGTGTGTGTGTGTGTGTGTCTGTCTGTCTGTCTGTCTGTCTGTCTGTCTGTCTGTCTGTCTGTCTGTCTGTCTGTCTGTCTGTCTGTCTGTGTGTGTGTTCTATATTGATGCTTGTGTGTATGTTTGTTTTGTATATGAATGCGTATGTGTATATTTGTGTTGTGTATGAATGCACGTGTGAGTGCACTCGCATACCTCTCAACATCCCCACCCCTCCCCACACGAAAATTGCACACAAACATATCTCCTCCACTCTCACGGCACAAATCCTTTCCCAGAATGTATGAATGTAAATATAGGCATAAATATGTACAATGATATATACATATATGTTTGTATAAATATCTATATACATATATATATGATATATTGTGTGTGTGTGTACGCGCGCGTGCGCGCGATTGTGTGTGTGTGTGTGTGTGTGTGTGTGTGTGTGTGTGTGTGTGTGTGTGTGTGTGTGTGTGTGTGTGTGTGTGTGTGTGTGTGTGTGAAATTGACTCGCAAGAATGTTTTTTTTGCGTTATACATTTTTTTTGCGTTATAAAATTTATGACTGTACTCAATACAAACGACAACACAAATCCATAAACCACATTCTTTTTTAGAGCGCAGGCTTAGAGAAATTCTTTTTCTTCTAAACGCCCCTCCTCTTTCCCAAAATCTCCACCTCCTCCCTTCACATACGCTTGTACACACAGACACTCACGCGCGCGCGCACACACACTTACACACACACACTTACACACACTTACACACACACACACACACACACACTTACACACACTTACACACACACACACACACACACACACACACACACACACACACACACACACACACACACACACACACACACACACACACACACACAGAGTCATTCTCTCACCTTGACAATTACGTTCGTTCCCAGCACTCATTTCTGTATGTATCCAGTTCACTATCCGCTTCTCTTCCATGTATCCAAATATGTGACGCTCCACCACGAAATGAGTCGCTTCGCACTTATTCCACTTTTGCGCTAGGAGCCATTAAAAGCAGGTGGGGGTCGAGTTGTAAATTTTCAGATTTTGATTGATTATTAAACTATATCCCTTATTCTACCTTGTAATGAAATATCAATGCATATTTTTTTTTATTCCTTTTGTCTTTAACTGTGTTTTGAAAATACCCAAGCCCTCATTCTGGCAACCTGTTACGAATATAAACTTGCCCGTTTCTCATTGTATCACATCCTGCAGTCCACCATTTCAATATGTAATAACTTCACACAGAATTGTCCGATTTTCAATGTTTTTGTATTGAATAGCTTTTGTATTGCATGCAGATTAATTACTTGTGAATAACTAAAAACTGACTTCTGGTGCAATGCGACTCCTTATGTGGTGGAGCGTCACATATGTCTGTGTAGCCATAGCTCATATCGGGTTTTATTTGGAATTTTGCTAATTTTTGACATTACAATGCTCTGCTCGTGTTAAAAATAAGGAAATTCCTGGCAGCGAAAGAAGGCTCAGGTGTCTGATGGAGCCTAAACGGGAACACGTGGACGTGGTGTGTACTAGGATGGAGTTTCAAATCTAGTTTGCCGTCCACAGCGTGAAACCAGATCGAAATGTTACCTTTTCCTTGGCAAAAGCTGATTTCAGTTTCCAAGCAGAAATGATAACAATCAGATTCATCCGTCAAAGGCACAATGGCACTCAGTACGATTCGGGAAGCTAATAAGCTGTGACTGCACTAGCAAGATGCACACGCTCAGACGCACACGTTAAATCCTCTTCGCTTTTCGTAAGAGTAGGCCATTGTGTGCGGTGGGAACAGATGACAAGACTTACAAAGCTGCATACACACGGGGACTGAATGAAAAAAGCACATGAATGCTTATTCCATTATCCTCGACATAAAAGAATTTAACAATAACGCACAGACACATGCCTAAGTTCACACATTCACACAGGATGCGCATATATCCATTTTGTATTTGTGTCGGTACACATTACAGCTCGTGCACACGCAAATAATTATAGCCTTTCTTCCCCCTGCAGAGTGGCCGGGGGCCTGTCAGTATAGATAGCATCCCCACTCTCTGGAAAATCTGTGTTAGTTATTTTCCTTTTCTATCACTCTCTTGTTTCTGCCCTGGTCTTCATCTTCCTGTCACCTCCCTCCTGTCCATGTTCTGGCTTGTCTGTCTCTTTTTCTACCTTAAAGACTTAAAAGATACCAATTTTTTCTCATGCAGAGGTCAGACGCACTGAGCTGACTTGTTTTTATTTATTTATCTATTTATTTATTTTCTTTCAAGGATAATGGGATAAGCACTTGTGCTTTTTTAAATCTAGTCTCCGAGTGCATGCAGTTTTGTAAATGTCATCTGTTCCCACCGGCACACGATGGCTTACTTTTACGAAAAGCGGAATAGGATTTAACGTGTGCGCAAGATGCTCTGCGTGCGTTCACACATAGGGCCTCGGTTTATAGTCTCATCCGAAGGACTTGTCAGGCGCTTAACGGCAGCGTGACGTATTTTCGCTCATATGAAAGACAACAGTGGTTGCTGTCTGAGCGTTCGACGAAAAAGTCTTCCTTAGGGTCACAGACAGATGGACGGACAGACAGACAGACAGACGGATAGACATACGCACACGCACTTACGCACACACACACACACACACACACACACACACACAACACACACACACACACACACACACACACACAACGCGCACACTCACTCACTCACCCACTCATTCAAATATTATACATATAGTTGCTACAATAAACCCACACCTTTCCTCTCGATTAAATCAATAAGTCCCCCATACAGTCAGCTTAGCTACCAAAAGAGAGGGAAGGAGCAGAGGAACGGACAAAGAGAGTGGGGGAGAGAGGGGAGAGAGAGAGGGGGAGAGAGAGAGGAGGGGGGGAGAGAGAGAGAGAGGGATAGAGAAGGGAAGAGAGACAGACAGACAGACAGACACATACAGACAGACAGACAGACAGACAGACAGAGAGACACAGACAGAGACACACACACACACACACACACACACACACACACACACACACACACACACACACACACACACACACACATACACACACACACACGAAGCAAACAGCGCAGATGGCATCCCACTTTACAGGTCATTCAGGTGCCAGACAGCACACGTAGATTCCGTGCTGACCATGCTAAGCACTGTGCAAGACCAGCTACCACTACTGGGGAATGGTCCTAACCTTAAAGATCCTGGTTTGGGGGGACTGGGCCAGTGTCTGAATGTGTGTGTGGGGGGAGGGGATGGAAATGAGGCAAATATTGAAGCTATGCGTGGTAGTCAGAATGTATGTATTAGCCTGGTATTTAGATTGTCATTTGTCGAGAGCTTGCTTGCTGTATGTTTTTATCATTAACATGTTTAGTGACCTAGAGACTGGAAGAGATTAAGCGCAATGTAGGTATTCGATTTTATTGGTATTATTGTTGTTAACAATAATCATTATAACTCGTCATAGTGATTAGTATTATTGTTATTGTCTTATCATAATCTGTTTAATGATGTGCCTGAGTTTAATGATGTGCCTGAGTTTAATGATGTGCCTGAGTTTAATGATGTGCCTGAGTTTAATGATGTGCCTGAGTTTAATGGTGTGCCTGAGTTTAATGATGTGACTGAGTTTATTAATGTGCCTGAGTTTAATGATGTGCCTGAGTTTATTAATGTGCCTGAGTTTAATGTGTGCCTGAGTTTAATAATGTGAATAATGAGCCTGTTTAACAATGAGCCTGAGATTAATTATGTGCCTGGGCTTGATAATGTGCCTGAGTTTAATGATGGGCATGAGTTTAACGATATGCCTGTGTTTAATAATGTGCCGGAATTTAATAATTTTGCCTGAGTTTAATGAATGTGCCTGAGTTGATATAACTGGATTTACCCACTAGGAGGGATGCAGCACCTGTGTCAAAGTAGTGTGACGGAAAGTTGTGCATTTTCTTTTCTCTGAGCTTAAAAGAAACCTAAAAGAAAATGGTTAGAAATGCAGTATTGACGACATGGAGTTAATTAACGTATACATTTACTGTGCTCTTTGACATGGAAAGAATTAGAGCGAAGAGAGAGAGAGACAGAGACAGAAGACAAAGACAGAGATAGACAGCAGAGACAGACAGACGGACACAGACAGAGACAGACATAAAGGTAGACAGACATACAGAAAGAAAGATAGACGGACGGACAGACAGACAGACAGAAAGATAGACAGACAGACAAACCAAAACAGAGACACGAGGGAGAGTGGCAAAAATTGCCCTTGTCGACCAAAACAAAATGCCATCCCTCTTCTTTTTTTTTTAAACAGCTCCTACCGTATTGCATTCGCAGACAGGCCTAAGAAGTGTCCCCACTCTCATTCAGAGTCTTCATTACAACATGCCAAGAGGATGTTTTTGGTGATCAATTAACACTCGTTTCGCTAATTGGCTCTAACGGGAAAAA
>CM060332.1:39284344-39301844 GCA_030674155.1 Stramonita haemastoma
GTGTTTATATTGCTCTTTTGTCCCATGAGTTTTTAAATAGTTTCTATAATGTATTTCAGATTCAATATCTTTTGTTATCCAAGGTGGTTTTATTACATCCTTAACTCTTTTCCTTATGAAGGGTGCATGTTTATTGTAAACTGAAATAAATGTATTAATCCAAAATTCAACAGCTTCATTGGGATCTCTTATTTGATATACATGGTTTAATGGTGAATTTAACAGGTCAGAAACAAAATCACTCTCATTAAAGTTTTTAAATCTTCTGTAATAAATTGTTTTATGTCCTACCTTAGGAATTTTTATTCGATTTTTGAACCAGGTAAAACAAACTGGATTATGATCGCTACTCCCACATGATGGAGCACAAACTTCGACTATATGTTGTTTCGTGTTAGTATATATATGATCTATCAATGTTGCAGTGTTGTTAGTTACTCGCGTTGGTTTGTCAATTAACTGTTCAAGTCCATGCAATGTGTAGTTATGGTACCATTTAGATTTTGGTTTTAATAAATCTATGTTAAAGTCTCCAAGAATAACGGTTTCATGGTTCAAAAGTATCACTTCATCCATAAGGGAATTAAATTTATCTATCCACACTGTAGATTCTGATGGATTTCGGTATACAAAGCCTATCAAGAGAGGTCTATTGCGCTGCAGTTTAATTTCTATCCAAATTGATTCAATATCATAAACATCGAAATTGTGGAGTCTTTTACAATTTAGAGAAGATGCAAAGTATGTAAGTAAACCAGTGGTTTTGGGTTTATCAGGATCTAGACGAAGGATTTGGTACCCTGGTATGCTAATGTCTGCATCGGTAAATTTTGAAGAAAGGCGAGACTCAGCACAGCAAAATAAATGAAAGGGATTATCATTATTATATAGAATGGTTGCAATATCGTCTATTTTATTAGTAGCATTGTTTATATTGAGATAGCCAACACGGAGACCATGCTTCATCGGCCAGGTGTCCAAAGTTAAAGACATGTCATATATTGAGTGAAAAATTAGTCTGGAACTCCTAATCTTTTAAATGTGAGGAATCCAAAAATGGGAATTACAAAATGGAAATTCAAAGGAGAAAGATATACAAATACAATAATCAGCATATGACAAAATAATATTAACAATTTTTCACACACATACACACACACCACGTAATAATGAAGAGAAAAAACCCAAGAATGGCTACTCACAAAAACAATTTCAAAAAAGACTCACACAGTTTTTTCAACATAGAATACTATAGAATTTTTTGAGCAAGCAAAAATGAACAATCTGAAGAAGAAAAAAAATCAATGAACCAAGAACATCAAACTGATGCACATCTAATAAACCCTTCACTTAATACTTAATACAATTTAGGACAGAAAAAAGTACTATTATAATAGTATATATATATATATATATATATATTTTTAATTTTCATTAAACGTGTGTATGTGTGTGTGTGTGTGTGTGAGTTTTGGGGGGAAGGAGGGTGGGGGTACATATAAATGAATGTCCACATTAAACAACTAATAAAAAAAAATAAAAAAACATTTAAAAGAATGTTGAAAGGAAAAATTGCTTAAACACTAACTTTGCAATCAGTATAACTACTAATCACCATCATACATTAAAAAAAATTCTTAAACACTAACTTTACAGTTAAAACAACTAGTAAACGCCATTGTACTATAAAAAAAAATCTGATCACGGGACTACGGCTTAATGACAATACAACTTCTTTCATGAATGGAACATCTTTTAGAATTTGCTCTCAGCAACAGACTGTGAAACGGGTAAAAAGTTTTACAGATCTCTGCATTCTAAAAGAATGCAAGTCTGTGTGGTGTGGTAACAGGGACTTGTGTCCGTCAGTAAGTCCTCCAGGCCTGAGGAGGTCAGTTATCACGGCCTTAGGAGAAGTCAGTTATCAGGGACTTGTGTCAGCAAGTCCTCGAGGGCTGAGAAGTCAGTTATCCATCCTAATGCTGTCTATCGGGGAGAGCGGTGTGTGTTAGGGATGTCACAGAATGGTGCAGATTGACGTGGTTTTGTTTTGAGTGTATTCGTTAATACGATGTTTTCTGACTGATAAGCTAAAAAAAACGTGAGAGAATGGGGGGGGGGGGGGGGGGGGAGACAGACAGAGTCGACAAAAAGTACTGTCATTTTAAGAAAACAATAGAAAACAAATGATTAGTAGCTAAACAGCATCATCATCATTAACATCATCAATGACAAATTAACAACAGGGGAACGACAAACAGCAAAATCAGACAAGAAGACAATAATAGCCAATAAAAAAGAGAAAAATACAGCATCAGCTACAATAACAGCAGCACAAGTAAAGAAAGTAATGACTCTAATGACCCCTCAAGATCAGATAAAAAAACGAAAACGCAAATAATGAGAAAGAAAATTTTCAGAAAAAGAAAACAAGAAAGTGACACAGCCTAAATGAATGACAACAGTTTCCGTTTGAAAAAGAAAATGTACAAACCAACGAACAAAACTTCTTCCGAATGACAGCAAAGATAAATAAATGAACACGAAATAACTAGACTTTTTCGTTTTAGGACAGCTCCATCAGCAGTAGCCAAACTGATGGAAACAATGGCAAAGTTTTCTTTTGAATGCACAACTGGCTGTGCTCTCGTATGAAAGTAACAAGAACAATTATCCAAACAAAAGCCAAAACTCAGCAATGTTGGTATAACGATCATCGTCTGATCTTGGCTGTGTAACTCCCTGCTATCTCGCACAAGGATCACACAACTGATGAGAAAGTGAAAACCAGAAAAAAACCGCCATTGGACCATATGATGAGCTCTTGACTTTAATGAAAAAACGCAAATTAAAGTGGTACGGGCACGTCACACGAACATCCGGACTGGTCAAAAATGTCCTACAGGGAAGAGTACAAGAATGGAGACGAAGAGGCAGACAAAGAAAACGATGGGAAGACACCACCAGAGAGTGGACTGGCCTTGAGTGGAACGATTTGCCACGGAAAAACAGAGGACCATGGGGAGTGGAGGAAGCTGGTTGCAAAGCCTTCCTTCATTGGTGCCCCTACGGTCCAGGCACCTATGGGATAGGTGTAGGAGAAAAGATACAAGAAACAATTAGTTTGGGTTACTGTGCCTTTGTTTTGCTTTGTGTCCTGAACTTGTGTTGCTGCATTGTTAACCGTTTGGTTCAGTGCAGTATAGTTTAGTGTCCTTGCATTCACTTTGGGGATTTGTTGGTTTGTTTTCTCTTCTTTTCCTTCCTTGGCTGGCGCTTCCAGATTTACCAGTGGAGAGAGTTGTGCATAATCATGTGACCGTTTTTGGCCACCATTGAGGTACCGACAGTCACACTTTGGAGACATTTGTGTTTAATTTTGTGCGATTTGGTTTAGAATTTGTCTTCTTTTTCTTTTTTCAAATGCCGATTTTTGGACATCTCTCTCTCTCTCTCTCTCTCTCTCTCTCTCTCTCTCTCTCTCTCACTCTCTCTCTCTCTCTCTCTCTCTCTCTCTCTCTCTCTCTCTCTCTCTCTCTCTCTCTCTCTCTCTCTCTCTTGCGCGCGTGCGTGCGTGCGTGCGTGCGCACACACACACACACAACATACATACGCAACACATATACACAAACGTACAGCACAACACACACACACACACACACACACACACACACAAACACACATACGTACACACTCACATACACACACACACGTACACACTCACACACACACATACACACACAAGCACGCATGCGTGTGTTCTCTACCCATCCCTCCCTGTAACCTCTCCTCTTCTTGTGCTCTACCTCGTTAAGGCGTGACCTGTGTAGTGGGCACTCAGCTCTGACCAAATCACATGTCTGTAGGCAGACGTGTTGATGTTCATGACACTTTAAAGCACTGTGCGGCCTTGATTCTAAAAACAGAAAGGAGCGCGTTGGTTTTGACTGCTAATGTTCACGTCAGTCATTTTAGTGTGTGCGTGCTTGTACTAGATTGTTGTGCGTTACTGGTTGATAATTCACGTGCAGGAATCCCCAAAGGCGTTTAATGGGTACCTTAATTACTCACAGTACAGCGGATAACAGATTTGGTGTCTGAAACCCCAGGTCTGCAGGGTTGTTGTACTTCGAGAGATGGTTGATCAGTGGTCAAGAGGTGACGATCTTCTCTGCAAATCCCGATGTTCGAGGTTTACTCCTTGTTTTACCCCCCACCCCCACCCCATCTCCACTCTTATCCCCTACCCCATCCCACAACCCTTCGACTTATCACTTAGTGGTCATCTGGGTTCTATCATTTTTAGGTTGTTTTTTTTAAAAATTTATTTATTATTAGTCTGTGGAAAGGGAAGGGTAGGAAGAAAATCGCTGTAAGGTCATTTGGAGTGGGAAACAGTCAAATATCTGTGGTGGTTTTCGTGCTAAAAGCACGCACAGCGGAAGGAACTGCGTGACTCTATACCTATTGTGGCTTTGTGGTTTGAACAACTCGGTATTCAGCTGTCGTGCCTGGCTTTGACGCAGTTTTTCAGTCTCCGATGTGTTAGCTGGTGGATCACTTTAGGGGTGGCGCTGCTCTTGTGGCGACTCGCCCCGGGAAGAGCAGCCCGAATTTCAGGCAGAGATACCTGCCGTGACTGAAAGTTGTATACAATACAGTACAATACAATACAATGCAATATAATACGACACAATAAAGTACAATACAATACATACAATACAAAACAATACTGTTTCAATAATTGGAAGCAAGTGTATAGGGTAGCTAGCTTGTGGTTTGATGGTCGGTGAACCTGCCTCAACAGCATAAAGCTACCGGAGTAACTCTAGTACAGAGTAGGATACACCAACCCATCCACGAGGCCCCAAGTGACGTTGACGTTGTGAGCATAACATATCAGAGGAAAGTCTGAGGGATGCTGGGGCCGAGTGATTAGCACCATTCCACTTCAATACCATGAGCCCTTGAAGTTGTTGGTTTGAATCTCAGTGGTGTCTGGTGAATCAAGGCTGGGGATTTTTACGACCTCCCAATTCACCTCCAAGTGCAGTCCTGCTAGTGCCTTAAATCCCATGGTGTGTATACACATGCAGAAGATCAATCGATTATCGTTTAAGGTCTCCTAATTCATGTCAGCGTTCTATGGGTTACTGAAACACGAACACACCTAGCACACATCCTCAAATTTGCGGAACATCTTGCGCACACATGTTAAAACCTGTTCCGCTTTTCGGAAGAGCAGGCCATTGTGTGCCGGTGGGAATGGATGACATTTGCAAAACTACATACATACGGGGAGTGAATGTGATATGAAAGAGTAAATGAGTGGATCAAAGCGTTTGACTACTATTCTGTATGCCCTTATTGTCAAGGGTTCCAATTTTTACTATTCATACGGGGGAACCGAGGCATCCGTTCAATGGAGATTTTTACCCTGGAGTTAACATCAGTGCCGACGCCACCCCTTCCAAAGTTTTTCAGATGAGACTATAAACTTAAATCTCGCGTGAAAAACACACACAAGAGAAAGACAAGTTCTGCCTTTGGAATGATGTTTATTTGCATTCAGTCCCTGTGTGCATGCGGTTTTGTAAATATTGTCATATTTTGCTACCAGCAGCGGTTTGAACCTGTTCCCAAGATGCCCTGCCTACACTTGCACACAGGACCTCGCTTTATAGTCTCACCTGAAGCAGTTCAGGAGCAGTGGAGTCGTGACTGATCTGAACTCTGGGGGAAAAAACTACAACCTTGAATTGACGTCTTTCGTGGTAGCTCAAATCTGGGCTCGAACCCTGGCCATCAGTTCGCTGAGTGCAACGTGCAGTGCTGTGACCACCAGGATACCCCATCAGGCGATCAGCCGTGACATTGATTCGTTGATCCATTGGAACAAATGTGCAATTCAGAGAAAATAACACCAGGCCTTGTCCACTCGTCATCAGCGCTGAATGGCATCACACACCATTAACGTCATCGGCGTGGTTCCAATGTCCCTGTTGACGTCAGACCATATGTCGTCATGAGTGTAATATTTCGTCATTTACATGATTGTCTTGTTTCGAATACTTTTTTTTTTTTTTTTTTTTACCTTTTACCTTGTTTCGATTCTTCTTGACTGTCACGGACTTATCTTTCCAAAGCTGGGATGACTGCATGCCATGATGGGCTGGCCTCATGCCGCATCAATTGCCGTTCAGAGCTAGGGAGAAAAGGTTACGTTTCGTCCGCGTGTATTGTGTGGCAAGCGAGATCGAAACAGAGATGTCTTGATGTGTGCGCTCCGAATATTGCATGAAGAAACATTGCATAAGATTTTCTCATGCCGATCATTGGGTGAATTAGTGCATGAATGATTGAAATAGATTTACCAATTTTTTTTTTTTTTTTTAATATCCTGAATCTTCTGGGGACGGGATAGCTCAGTGGTCAGAGCACCCGCTTTCCCCAAGCTGAGGTTAAGCAGCCTTGAGCGTGATTACCAAGTGGATGGGTGACGGTTTGCTCCTCTTGGCTTCAACTTAGTCCCCCAGTTCACCCAGCTGGAAATGGGTACCTGCCCTCTTTAGGGACAGGGAAGGTAAAGCAGCAATGGAGAGGAGATGGGCGCCGCTCTCAATATGCTGGCCCCTAGAGAAGCTGAGGCCTTTGGTGCCGCGCTCCCCTACGATCACATAGATTATGGGACACCTTTACCGTTTACCAGTTTCAACTCTCACTTTTTGTAGGGAGCCTCCTGCTTCTGTGTATCTTTTTCTGTTTGTCTCGGTCCCTCTGTCTGTCTTTCTTTCTGTCTGTCTCTCTCCTCCTCCTCCTCTCTCTCTATGCGCACGCGCCCATGTGTGTGTGTGTGTGTGTGTGTGTGTGTGTGCGTGCTTTGTGTGTGCGTGCGTGCGTGCTTTTGTGTGTGTGTGTGTGAGAGAGAGAGAGGGAGAGAGAGAGAGACTGGACAGATGCGCATATTGTGAGATAGGCTTTTCACGTGTTGGAAAGGGCACAAGCTAGATTAGACAGAATGTAGAGATATGGAAGTTCGGTCAGACTTGTTGCTTATGAGATGTTTAGGGTTGTTGTGTCCCCTTGCCCCCATTTGCAATGGGAGAAAGTGTTACACAACAATTTATTGAATCTAAATGTAAATCACTTCACCATATCGTGGATTCCATGCCATGCCGACATTATGGGCAGTAGAAATGCTACACTTTTCTGTCTGAAAATGTGTTTTTTGTGCCCAATCCCCTTCCCGCTGTCCCCTTGTGAATGGGCTTAAAAGCTTAACACAATACAATACTGTCATTGTCATTCTCTCTTTCTCTCTCTCTGTCTCTCTTTCTCTCTCTCTGTCTCTCTCTGTCTGTCTATCTCTCTCACCACACTACACTGCACTGCACTACACTACACTTACATTAAATGTACATTACACTAACTACACTACACTACACTACTCTACTCTACACTTACATTAAACGTACACTACACTACACTACACTACACTACACTACACTGTACAGCATTTCAAATACAATAAGATTCGATACACTACAAACAAAAACAATGTAATACATTAACGTGCAGTGTAAAAAAAACAACAAAAAACACACTACAAAACAAGACATCTTCACTATCTCATACCAATATTGCAGGATAACCTTTATCTACATCTCTTGTGGCTTTGTGGGCTCCAGCTGAGAGTTTGATTGTCCTGTCTGTTCGTGGGAGTCTTGTCATAGAAGCTCCCCTATTGTCCTGGCAGTCAGTCTGTTCTAGTTTTCCGCCTCCATCAGACGCCTTTGTCAGGCCTAGAGACTGCCTATTTTTTAGCTGATTTTCTTCTATCACTGCGCCGAACTGGGAAACAATTACAGCGAAAGGCAAATCCTCTACTTTTGAACACTGGGCATTTCAACAGTTAGTACATCTACATGTATACCTACTTGATGAGGCTTCAAGAAGCGTCGTTATATTAAAGTTTCAGTGGACTACACAAGTCTTGCAGGTGTAGTTTATTACGGTGTGGACGTGTTGTAATGATCGTATTTGAGTAACAAAGTCTACAAAAACTTCTTTGAAAGATTTATTATTATCAAGAAGCTATTTTGAACACATTTATTTATTTAGTTATTCATTTATTCTTTTATATCGAGGACAATGAAATAAGCACTCTTGTGCTTTTTCACGTCCATTCCCCGAGTGTATGCTGTTTTGTAAATATCTGTTCCTACCGGCACACGATGGCCTACTCTTACGAAAAGCGGAACAGGATTTAACGTGTGCGCAAAATGGTCTGCATGCGTTCGCACACGGGGCCTCGGTTTAAAGTCTCATCCGAAGAATGTACTGAAAGTACCATCGAACTTTACAAATTTAGTCAGGAATGATATCTGTAATTGCTTAACATGTTAAAAGTTTGTTCAAATGGGGGTAACTGATGTGCACGCATTTAGTTTTGCTTGATTAAGTGTTGACCATGAAAACGAGAATATAAAACATTCCATCCTAAGTTTAATCATTACAGACAGCGCGCTGTCCTTATTTGAGAATAAAGGTACATCTGATTCAACATGCTTCTTTTTTTCATACCTTAGCTAGATATCCGAGGTTTACCAATTGTGAGATTTTTTATTATTTTTTTTTTAATAATCCAAATATACATTACATTTCAAATGATAGCAACATTTGCAATAAACCAAATATATACTACATTCCAAACTATTAAAACTTTCCAATTGAATTAATCGTATACTACTAAGTGATTCAAACATTCAAATGTACATTGCATTCTAAATGATTTGAACATTGCAAATGAGCCAAGTTATAATGTTCTCCAAAAGAAACAAAACAAACAAACAACAACAACAACAAAACAAAAAACAAAAACAAAACAAAAAACAAAACAAAAAACAAAACAAAAAAACAAAAAAAACACACACACAGATTTTTACTATTTGTTTGCATGACATAGAGTAACAATTTGCAATGTATTCAGAGTATGGATATAACAAAATAGATAGAACCAAACAAACAGTCGAAAAAAAATAAAAAAATAAAAAATAAAAGAGAGTACACAGATTACATTCGAGAATACCCCATGGGATTTTCAGTTGTTTTACAAAATAAGCAATGTAGCGATGCTAAGTATTACATCAAAAAACAATGCAACCCCCCCAAAAAAAACAACAACAAACAAACAACCAGTTTCTTCAAAATGTATCTACCCATCATCAACTAGTTGTTTGTAATGTTGCCATTTAGCTGCAAATACACTATAAGTCATGTTTGTTTTGGCAATATATTCTTTAATTTGATATTGTTTTGTCATATATTTTCTAAAAACCGAAAACATAGGTGCCGCTTTTTGTACTCTACATTTGTATATAAAAAAATTTGCAGTGATTAGTATTTCGTCTAGTACTTCATCTCCTTTTGATCGAGAATCAAATCCAAATAAAATCTGTTCTTTTGACAGCACTAGACCATGTGTATTGGCACAATTTTTATGAAGAAAGTTTTGCAATTCTGTCCAAAAATAAGAAGTTTTGCTGCAAGCATAGAATAGATGGTCAAGAGTTTCTTTCTCAGAAGTACAGAATGTGCATTTATCATTTTCAACAATTTTCATTTTTTCAAGAATATTATTTGTAGCTAGAATTTTGTGGATCAGTCGTATCTGGAACCATTTCATTTTAATTTCTTTTATCTTATGTACCTTGTCAAAAACCTTTATCCAATTAAGATCCCTTGGTATTGTTTTGTTCCATTTGTCACAACACTTTGGCAGAATGTTGTCTGCAACCAGAATATAATTGTGAGATTTTGTGTATGTGACCGTTTTATGCCATAAAAGCCTGTTAACATTTCTCTTTAGAAAGGAATAAATGTGTTTATAGTTACAACTTTACAAATCATTTGTTATAAGTCATTGAACCTTGTAACATAATTTGTTATGTGTTATCATTTCTACAGCCATGCTAACTGACGCTGTTGTGTTTTTCTTCAACACCGGGCTCAATCATTACCAGGCTGGTTTCAGTATTGATTTACATTCACTCTCCCACCAACGGTGAAATCAGTTACAGACATAAGCAGCCTCTAGGCTGTTTATCCAATCATTCAACACCACAACAATCATGAACGGAAAGGAGCGGCAGAAAAAAACAAAAGAAAGTCAACGTCAACATGGAAAACTGGGAAAAAAGCAAGCAAGCATACAAATGGCTACCTTCTTTGCAGGCTATCTAGGTGCTAGGCATGAAGCCAGTGCTCCGTGCTGCGCTGACCGTTGCAATCAGTGTGCAAGTCAAGCTGACGCTGAATCAGAATTGCCACATCATTGACGATCTTTGATCTGTGGCTGGGGGACCGGCCCCTGAATGGACAGGCAGGGAGGGGAGGGGAAAGTGGATCAAGGCCAGTTATGGTAGCTACCAGTAGTACTTCAGCATTGTAGTAAACGTGAGAGCATGGACAAATAAGAACCTGCAGCTCGAAATGTATCACCCACTACCATTTTTCCAACACGAAGTTTCATGCTTCCTGGCAAACGTCAATTAACAGCCGAATGGAAAATGCTGGTGGCGTATCGTGGGAAAGGTTTTCCTAAATTAACAAAAAAGAAATGTGTAGAAAAAGGTTTGAATAGAAATACAGTGTGTCCTTCCTTCCTTCCTCCCTTTCAGCACTGCCTTCCATCCCTCCCTCCTTCCTTCCTTCCTTTCTTTTCGTGGTGTTTTCACCCATTCATTTTTTCCCTAGTTTCATTGCCATGGCAAAACACAAGGCAAATTACGGATGACAGCATATCAAGAGCAAAGATAATGATGGAGATTACCACTGACGAGTTAAAAGATAGGTTTTAAAAATGCGGGCTGTTCAGGCATATAAGGCACACACACGCACGCGCGCGCGCACACACACACACACACACACACACACACACACACACACACACACACACACACACACACACACAGGGCAACCGAATCAATATACCCATATATACTCACTTTTGTTGTGTTAGTGCGCTTAAGAAAAATGAAAGAATTTTTTTTTTACAAAAAGAAAAAGAAAACCCCAGATAGCGAGAAATCTATTGTCGCAACTCAGTAATTTGCAATGCAGTCCAAATCTGATGCAAAGCAATCTATGTTGTCGATGCACGTGCTTGCATTCCTTCTTTCAGAAGCTTAGCAAAGCGTATCGGTATTCGAAGAGATGGGGGAACCAGTTTCCTTAATTACGTGGGGAAAAAATGTCCCGACTTAGGTCGCACGTGACTACAGTAGCTCATTTCTTCATCTGACGTGTGACGAAAACAGAATCAAAACAAAACAGAAACAGGGTTAGGGTCACAGTTTTGAAATAAGGTGATTCATCAATTGGATGTACTTACTTGGAACAGAGAGAGAGAGAAGAGAGAGAGAGAGAGAGAGAGAGAGAGAGAGAGAGAGAGAGAGAGAGAGAGAGAGATTTATTCTTTTTTATTCTTTTACATCGAGGATAACAGATTAAGCAATCATGTGCTTTTTTTCATCCGGTCCCCGTGTGTATGCAGTTTTTGTAAATATTGTCATCTGTTCCCACCGGCACACGATGGCCTACTTTTACGAAAAGCGGAACAGGATTTAACGTGTGCGCAAGATGTTCTGTGTGCGTTCGCACACGGGGCCTCGGTTTACAGTCTCATCCCAAGGACTTTTGGGGAGAGTGGAGTCGGCACTGATGTTAACTCCAGGAGAAAAATTTCCTCGACCGGACTCGAACCCGGGTCGTCAAATTGCCAGCGCAATGTTCTGACCACTAGGCTATCCGTCCCCCCATGAGAGAGAGAGAGAGAGAGAGAGAGAGAGAGAGAGAGAGAGAAGAGAGAGAGAGAGAGAGAGAGAGAGAGAGTCTGTGTGAAAGAGACAGAGAAACAGAGACAGACACAAAGAGAGAAATACAGAGACATACAGAGAGAGAGAGAGAGAGAGAGAGAGAGAGAGAGAGAGAGAGAGAGAGAGAGAGAGAGAGAGAGATTTGTCAATAATGCCAACTAAAAATAAAAGGTTAAAGTTGCAGTATTGATATAATGTGATTCATTACATTGGTACTGTTTACCTCCTGTACCCAAAATACAAGACAGAGAATGGGAAAAGGGAGTGAAAGGATAGGGTAGAGAGAGAGAGAGGAGAGAGAGAGGGGGGGGGAGGAAAAAGTGATTAATATCAAAAAGCTCGTTTCTATAAATCACATAATATTTTATTTACAGATAATAAAAAAAATCGTTAAAACTGTCTTTGTCTCTCGTTTTGCTATTATGCAAAAAAATACGTTTCTTGATAATCAATTGACTCTCATTTCACTAATTGGCAATACAAGAAAAAACGTATTTAATTGGCCAATAATCTAGCGACCTGCCGGCGGCGATAGGCTTCTTTCATTTTTGTTTTTGTGAGTCTATATGGCAAATACCATTGCTTAATTATCTTAATAAATCTGACATTTTTTCTCCGTACCTCAGCTTCGAAAAACCAATGCCTATATTTAGCGCGGATGACACCCATAATTATATGGCATGAATGACCCCGATACATGGCATGGATAGTACCCATATATGGCATGGATGACACCCATATATGGCATGGATGACACCCATATATGGCATTGATTACACCCATATATGACGTGGATGACACCCACATATGGCGTGGATGACACCCATATATGACATGAATGGCACCCATAATGACATGGATGACACCCATATATGGCGTGGATGACACAGACCTCTATGCAAAAGTGATTTGATACTGTACACTCCTGCATCATCTATCTATCTAGCTATCTATCTAGCTATCTAGCTATCTAGCTATCTAGCTATCTATCTATCTATCCATACCTTAGTCTGGCGACCGTGGGGGCACCCCTGAAGACTTGACAGCCAGTTCCCTCCATTCCTCTCTCTGTTCTGCCTTAAAGTTTTGATGAGTTCTAGGCCTGTCCATTTGTTGATGTTATTCTTGGACAGTGACCGCTGAAACCACCAAGCGGATCCAGACGTTCGCGACAAAATGCTTCAGGCGACTGCTTGGAATTTCCTGGAAGGATCGGAAAACAAACACCTTTGTGCGAAGTCAAGTCGCACTGATGGTTGGCCCTCAGGAACCCCTACTAGCCACTGTCAAGAAAAGGAAGCTGACATGGTTCGGCCATGTCACACGCCACAACACCCTCCCCAAGACAGTCCTACAAGGAACGCTAGAAGGTGGCAGACGCCGAGGCAGACAAACCAAAAGCTGGATGGATAACATCAAGGAGTGGACCCACCTGGACAGTCCAACACTCATTCGGAAGGCGGAGGACAGGGCTGGATGGCGACGGCTGGCTGCAGAATCGTCTCTCATGTCTCCTCCACGACCATCCCGGTCATGAGAAAAGAAGAAGAAGAAGAATCCTCTCATCTCTTCCTTGGTCTGACTCTTTGTCTTCCTCCTTGGACAGTGCCTTTCAGCATTGTTTTTGGAAGTCCTTTTGATCTTGTGACATGCCGTACCATTCAAGTTTACACTTCTTTAGGATTGATAGAAGATTTTCGTAGGAACCAATGGTTTGCTGGATTCTGTTATGCACGTCTTCGCTGCTTATGTGGTCTCTGTAGGAGATGCCAAGGAGTCTCCGGAAGCATCTCATCTCTACCTCCTATACTCTTCTCTCCAAATCAGCAGTCAGGGTCACGATTCAGAGCTTTTGTCACTAAGAGAGATTCCACTGTAGTTAATTAGGTTAGCAACATTGCCCTTTTTGTGCAATGTTAGTATTATGGATTCAGTCCAGTTGCCTGGAAAAAGACCATCATCAAAGATTTGGTTGAATAATTTTAGAAGGAAAGCACATTTTCACCTCCATTTTTAGCAATTTTCCAATGATTGGATCAGGACCTGCTGCTTAAATCTTTCTTTAGTTTTCTAAGTGCCAAATATATTTCATCTTTAGATACTGGATGACCAAAATCTTCTTCCGGTTCATCAATGTCACCATTAGTAGTCACAGCGTTGTCTAATGAGTCTTTCTCCTACAGAACTGATATGCTATTCTTTGGGTGACTATTCCTAAATGACGCCTTATTAACACTTTTCCAGAACTGGAGGACTTGAGAAGAGATTAAAGACATCATGTCTGCAAGAAATGTTATATTATATTGTTTTCTTTTCCTTTCTTGAATAAATGTATATTCCCTTCTTAAGACACAGTACGCGTTTTTGTCTTCGTTCTTCAAAAGTTTTCTGACCCTATATTACGTGCTTTTACATTCATTATTAAACCATGTAGCATTTGATAAACCCTTAATTGATATGCACTTGTTTCTTCGTACACTCAGCAGAGGACTTTGAGACCATTGAACACATTTAGAGCTTCATTAATGTTCTCAGCAATCATCTGTAAGGCATTTAAAAAGTTTTCACACATGTTCTGTTCACAAACGTTGTCTTTATAAGCTGAGAGTATGTTTTCATCCCACACAAACTTTTTCACAACAGACGATTCCTCCGCCGTAGCATATGTTTTATGTTATGAATTAATATGTAAGTCAAGAGGAAGCTGATCTGAATCCGAACGCTCGGCAACAAACAGACGACATTAGTGAAAAAAATAATCTGAGAGAACAAATCATCTGACACTAAAATATAATCATTAACAATGCATTCTCCATCAGAAATGTACTTATAGCGTCCTTGCCGGTCACCATTATATACACCATTTAGAATTTGTAAACTGAGTATAGTACACATATTGAATAATAATTTACCATAATTGTTGACAAACAGAATCTTCAGAATAACGATTACTACAGAGAGACATGCTTTTATATTGAAGATCTGAAATAAAGTTATTTACTATATAATGACAAGAAAAGTTTGATGTCCTGCTGTTTAAGTCTCCATATACTATTATATCTACTTCATCCAGTGTCATCTCGCAGCTTGGGAAAAATTTTTATCTACAAAAATCTTTGAATCTTTCAGCCGAGTCTCTACCTTCAATATTCAAAGCTTATCTTGAAAGAAACAGCACCTAGCAATAATGGGAGGGTTGGGTTTAGAATTTATCCAAGCACTCTATCCAACTTCAAATTAGCTACATCATCTTCTGAGGGAAGAGTTTTCACCTTTCACAATCAGCTCCAGTCTCATCAGTTTTCTGATCTAACCCATGAAAAATCACATTGTTTCGTCTCGACCGCCCTTCTTACTCCTCTGATTTCTTTTCTAGCTTTTCAATCCTGTCCATCAATTCTGAATGTGACTGTTTTAATTCTACATTTTCAGTCCTAAGGTTGTCTAACTCTTGCTTCAGGCTACACATTTCCTCTTTCAACCCACCTACACTGTCTGTCAACACTTTTATCTCATTACTCAGACTGTCAGTAGTAGTTTTAACAAGGTCTCCACTTTCCTAAGCGTCCTAAGCGTGTTGGTGGTCACATCAGCTTTTGTTCTGGTTTACCTGGAAACTTTTCCAGTAAAAGTGCTACGGCCACCAGCACCACCAACCAAGCACTGGTTTGCCTCAGCTTGTGGCTAGTAGATCCAGGGGTGGTGGGTCCAGGGAAGTAGTGAGGAAGTAGAAGAAGAAGAAGAAGAAGGGAAAAAAGTAAAATGATTTTAAAAAAACAGAGAGAAGAAAAAGAAAGAAGCATAACTTGGCTAAATGACAGCTCTTTCCGTTTGAGAGAATAATGATACGAATCAACAGGAGGTAAAAAAATCTGGAGAATAACAGAAAAGATAAGTGACACGAGCACAAAATAATGACACATTTAAGGAAAATAACAATCCACAGACAAAAAAAGAAACTCGCGTTGTAAATAACACACATCTCTACTTTAATGGACAACGGGCTTTTCATTCGCTTCAAAGAAAAAAGCTTTAGCAGGAAAAAATGGCTGTGTGTACAATTACACCGTTACCCGATATTCCAGGCTTCCTTCCTGCCCCTGTCTGTGTAATTGGGAGCCAGGTGTTTTAGCCGTCATTGTTGAAGCTTAAATTAAAGCCCTTTTTCCAATGTCACGTCTCTTCTGAATGAAATAATGCAAAACTGAATCATCGAAAATAAGTTAATACGTAGATAAATGCTCAAAAAAAGAAAGAAAAAAAAAGTATGTGTCAACTGGCTCGCCAAAATCTACTTTGTGTGTGTGTATGTGTTTTTATTCTGTTTACTTGTCATTCCCATTTCCTGGTTTGTTTATCGGTTTGTTTGCTCTTGTATTTCCTTTGTATATAATTGTAACTGTTTTGTTTTTGTCTTTCTTCCACAATTCCAAACATCAACACAGACCACCAAACAAGAGATGTCAGAATGCAAAAGCAATCAAATCGATACAAAACTAAACTCATTGTACTTTGTCAGACAAGAAACATTTACCTTGGAGCTCCTTTTAGTCAAAACATTGCCCATACCCCTCTAGGGCGGATAGCCTAGTGGTCAGAACATTGCGCTGGCAATTTGAAGACCCGGGTTCGAGTCCGGTCGAGGAAATTTTCTTCCTGGAGTTAACATCAGTGCTGACTCCATTCTCCCCAAAGTCCTTGGATGAGACTTTGAAACCGAGGCCCCGTTGCGAACGCACGCAGAACATCTTGCGCACACGTTAAATCCTGTTCCACTTTTTGCTAAGAGTAGGCCATCGTGTGCCGGTGGGAACAGATGACAATATTTACAAACTGCATACACACGGGGACTGGATAAAAAAAACCACATGATTGTTTATTCTGTTATCCTGATATAAAGAATAAAAAAATAATAAATAAATAAATAAATAAATCTGTCTGCCTCTCTGTGTCTTTCTCCCGATGTCGATTGTCAGTTCCTCTATCTATCTATCTATCTATCTATATCTACTCTATCTATCTATCTATCTATCTATCTATCTATCTATCTATCTATCTATCTATCTATCTATCGGTTTGGCTGGCTGGCTGTCTGTTCTGTCTCTGTGTTCTCTCTGTCTCTCTGTTTTCTGTTCTGTTTCTCTCTTTCTGTCTCTGTCTCTCTCTATCTGTCCGTCCATTTTGTCTTATGAGAGAGAGAGAGAGAGAGAGAGAGAGAGAGAGAGAGAGAGAGAGAGAGAGAGAGAGAGAGAGAGAGAGAGAGAGAGAGAGAAGACTGTCCGTCTTTCCATCTGTCTATCAATTCAAAACAGTGAGTTTTATACAACAGATATCTAGACAAGTCTAGTCCTGTCTAGTTCTCTTTAGTATGAAACTGACATGTCTCGTTCACTTTTGCTCACTTTAGTGCAGTTTATTTTGGTACTTGATAGATTTGGTGGTATTTTACACGCCGTATGTCTTAATAATATATTTCAGAAGTTCAAACAACTAGATATGATTGGCTTTTAAATCAGTCAATTGGTGGGACTTGATGTGATTAACAATCCTGTTTGAGCAGCCATTTCTTTTTTATAATAATTATTTAAGATTCTTAGAATGATATGATAGCATCTTAATGTAGA
>CM060332.1:39306844-39319344 GCA_030674155.1 Stramonita haemastoma
GTAGCCAGACCACCACTCATAGTCTAGTGGATGGGGGAAAGGTTTCAGGTACAAACGGTGATCAAACCACCACACACTTGAAACCTGGACATTGCTGTGTAGGCAGGTGCGTTATTTTCAAGGCAGGTAAAGTAGCAATACATCAAACAAGTATCGTGGACACAAAATGGGAGTCGTGTCTTTTGGGGGGTAATTTTAACTTTATATATATATATATATATA
Source organism: Stramonita haemastoma (assembly GCA_030674155.1). Classification (NCBI taxonomy): domain Eukaryota; kingdom Metazoa; phylum Mollusca; class Gastropoda; order Neogastropoda; family Muricidae; genus Stramonita; species Stramonita haemastoma. The sequence goes on from CM060332.1 coordinate 39,307,067, forward strand.
TATTATATATATATATATATATATAATTTTTATATAATATATATATTATATATATATATAAGGACATAATCTATTGCCAGATAATGGTGTTTCCTGGAAGAGCATCTTCTTCAACATGTTTGTCAAGGACACAAGCTATCTATAATATCAGTATCTGAAAATAAAGTATTCAGATTCGTGTTATAAAAATCTTGAGGCAGTATAGCGTTCAAAATTGAAGGGCTATTTTGATTTTCATTTATCATTTGTAAAATGTACGAACATGGCTTGTGTTGAATCTTGTAAACTAGAATTGAGTTATGCAAGCGGTAACAGAGAGAGAGAGAGAGAGAGAGAGAGAGAGAGAGAGAGAGAGAGAGAGAGAGAGGAGAGAGAGAGAGAGAGAGAGGAGAGAGAGAGAGAGTTAAATGGTCAGATGATGGCGTTAGGTCATTGCTATAATAGCAGGCTGCGTAAAATGCTTTCAGTTCAGTTGTTTTGTTTTTCTGTTTCGGGAAGACTGGAGCTGAAGACTGAAGGCAGTCAATCGTAAGTGTTTTCTGGGTTTGGGATGGTGTTTGTCCTTTATTGCCGGCAAGTTACTGCACCCGCCAGTCAGCCATCCTGCCTTTTTGAAACCTAAGTAATTATGCTTAGCTTTTGGACTTTGGTTATGGAGCTTCCTTGATTAGGTATCACCGGAATCTGGTGGTTGTAAGCCCTCATCCTTAGTGGATCCAGGGGATTGGTAAAGCACCTGCCTAGAAACCAAAAAGTCCAGGTCGGAAGCGTGCGGTGGTTTGATCCCCGTTTGGGTCCAAAACTTTTCCCTCATCCGTTAAACCGTGAGTGGTGGTCTTGGTGCTAGTCTTTCGGATGAGACGATAAACCGAGGTCTCTTTTGTTACACATTATTGATTAGCGCACGTTAAAGATCTCACAGCATTAAGAGAGATGTGTCTGGCAAAATTCTCTAGATAAAAGCCACTCTGAAAGGGAAACAAAAAAAATTCAGTGGCACAGAAGAAAAGAAACAAAATGGGTGGCGCTGTTCGTGTGGTGACGCGCTCTCCCCAATGGGGAACAGCCCAAATCTCACGCAGAGAAATCTGCCGTCACTGAAATGGTATACAATACAGTACAGTACAATACAATACAATACAATACAATACAATACAATACAATACAATACAATACAATACAATACAATACAAGAAGAGTGCAGGTTTCCCTCATAACCGTCACTTGAAGCCCGAGACACAGGCTTGTGTGTGATGCAGCAGTGTAAGGTCAAATCAAATCATCTTCTCCTCTTTTTGTTTTATTCACTTCATTCTTTTATTTCGAGGATAATGGAATAAGCACTGGAATGGGTGCCTTTTTACATCCAGTCCCCGTATATTTGCAGTTTTGTAAATGTTGTCACCGTTCTACCGGCACACAAGCAATGGAATGGGTGCCTTTTTACATCCAGTCCCGTATATTTGCAGTTTTGTAAATGTTGTCACGTTTCCTACCGGCACACAATCGCCTACTTTTCAGAAAAGCAGAAAAAGGTTTTAACGTGTGCAAAAATGATGTTCTGCGTGCGTTCGCACACGGGGCTTTTGCATGGAGTGGAGTTGGTGCTAATGTTAACTCCAGAGGAAGTATCCTCTTGAACGAGATTCGAACCCGGGTCAGCAGATCACTAGCACGTTCACGTGGCTCAGCCCATATACGTGCGGCTTGCTGATGACAGAAGCCGTTTGGGAAATTAGCTGAGCTAGATCCTTTGAGGAACCCGTTTTCCTCTCCTGCTCGTCTGTTTAGGAGATGTTTTTCATGTTGGTTGGTTCCGTCGTGTGAAGGGTGGTAGAGTTTGAGGTGGGGTTTTATCATGTTGGATTGCTGTTTTTCCCCCTTGTTAAGCATCTTGTCATAACCTTATTTTTCCTTTAGTTCATTGGCAATTCTGAGGTTCGCCAGTGGAGAGGTTTTGCGAACGACAGTTTTCTCACTATGGAGCTAGCCCGATTTTTTCTTCGAGGATGATGTTTGAATGCAACACTAGTGTGCATGCGCTTGTTTAAAAAATTGACATCCCTTCCTACTGGCACATGATGACCTGCTATTCCAATAGGCTGTAACGTCTGCGCAGGATATTCTGTGAGCCTTTGAACCTGCAATCTCGGCTTTTACGGGACTTTTGGGGAAGGAAGGTGGCAGAATGGTTAAGACGTTCGCCTGCCAATATGTAAACCGTGAGTTTCTGGGTTCGCACCCAGCCTTTGACAAATGTCAAAGTCATTCAGATGAGACTATAAACCGAGGCCCCGTGTGCAAACGCACGCAGAATATCTTGTGCACACGTTAAAACCCCGTTCCGCCTTTCGGAAGAGCAGGCCATCGTGTGCCGGTAGGAGCGGATGACATTATAAAAAATGAACAGCATACACACAGGTGTCGTGTAAGACACCATCTCTGAGGAAAAATCGGCGAGTTGAAGTCCCAGGGCGGCTCGGGGCTGTATAGGGCAACGTTCTGGTGGCTCCCGCGACGGTATTAGAACCATTCGTATCGGTCATTGCCTTTCCAATGGATCATTCCAGTGGCGTGGAGAGAGGGGGGTGGGGGTCAGCTGCATGGGTAACAGCTTGCCCTCCATACTTACTTACCCAGGCTTTGCGCTCTAAAGACTAGAGCGCAACGCCATAGTCTTCCGAGACTGATGGGTGCCTACTACTACTGCTACTATGGGGAAGTGGAATGGGTCACAGGGGAAATAATCTCCTAGAAAGGGCGGTTCCTGCCCGCTCCAGTCCATCGCGAGCTGACCGCTGTAGCCACCAGGCTACACTCCACCCCCACCCCCTGCTAAAATCTGATAATCATAGCTTGGTTCTACATCTGCTATCACTGTCTGTGTTTTGCATGCACATTGGAAAAAATGAAGTGGGTAATGCAGGCAAAAGCCATGTAATGTTTTACAAAGATGGTCTTGTCCCTACAAATGTGTGTTGGACAATGCTGGCTGCAAAGTCTTCAGTGGTGCCCCTACGGTCTACATAACTGCTGGATGATAGGTGAAGGTGAAGGTTTCTGGACAATGCTGGTGTTCTCTGCAGCTGACGGGAGGGAGTGTGGACATATGCGACATCTCGCTGTTGGTGATGGATTGTTTTCAGGGAAAGAAGTGCTGGACAGTTCCTGGCTTCTGCCTGTGGACAGTCAGGTCAGGGGTCATGAGAGTGTAGATCTCTATCTGTGGACTTTTTCCAAGCAGAAATCGCTGTATTTGAGAAGATGAAAATGTTTGACTTCCATTCTGTGTATTGGTTTGAGTACTGACAACAGACTCTAGTGAGTCAAAGATGGATTTTTTTGTTATCACAATCCCTTGTTAATTTACAACGCTGATCTACCAGTGCAAAAGTTTCATCGTATACACACGCATGCAAAAGATAAAAAAAAATGCAAGTTAAAAGTTCCATAGTTCCTGTCAGTGTTAGATGGGTGACAGAAAAACGAACACACAGCTTGCACCTTTACCTGAAAAGGGAAAGGCTCCGTCAGGCTGAAGTGCCCGAGATAGAGGGTCTGAAAAAAATGTAGTGCACTGCTGCCGCCAGACTTTTAATGATATACAGGGAAGAAAGATTTTATTTTTAATAAAAGCCAAGAACTGGCATGTATGCTCCAGATTTGGGTTACCGTCTCATTCCAAGATTTTAGTTCATTGACTTATTTCAAGACATTAGTTTAATGTCTCATTCCAAGATTTTGGTTTGCAGTATCATTCCAAGATTTTGGTTTGCAGTATCATTCCAAGATTTTGGTTTGCAGTATCATTCCAAGATTTCCGTTCACCGTACCAAGATTTTGGTCTACCGTCTTGTTCCAAGATTTCGGTTTTGCTGTTTCATTTCAAGATTTCGGTTTACCGTCTTATTTCGAATTATCGATTTACCATTCCAAGATTTCAGTTTACCGTTTTACTAAAAAAAAATTGGCTTACCATCGTACTTGAAGATTTCGGTTTACCGTTTCATTCCAAGATTTAGGTCTACTGTCTCATTCAAAGAGTTTTGTTTATCAACTTATTTCCAAAATTTGGTTTACCGTCTCATTCCAAGATTTTGGCTTACCCTCCCATTTCAGAACTTCGGGTTAGCGTCTCATCCCAAGACTAGCACTTTGACTGTCCTAAGTGTCAGCTGGAAGAGGAGGTACGGGGTGAAGAAGTTCAGGAGGGGCACTGAACCAGCTCTGTTTCTGTCTCAGGAAGGTTTGGATCATCTCTAGCTAGGTCCTCGAAATACTCTGTTAGCTTGTACTATTTAGCTAGTCTAAAATACGCTGGTCTGTTTGGTTGATATGCTTTGTCGAAGGGTCATTTGATTATTGTTGCTGATAATTGATCAATCAATAATTGATTAATCAATGAAATAAGCCAGGGACTGGTCAGCAATCAGATCATTTGGAGGATCGATTGCTCACTAAAAAGCATTGCAGTGGTACAGAATTATGCCACGTAGGTTAGTCATTGTCAAGATAGTGCAGATGCTGAGTTTGCTCGCACAAACTCACGCGTGTGTACGCGTGCGCGACATACAATATACACACACTACACACACACATATCAACACACACACTACACACACAACAAACACACACACACACACAACACACACACACACACACACACACACACACACACACACCGCAGCGCGCGCGCGCGCGCGGTAATATATCACCAAGTATGAATATACTTTAACTTGAACACACACATGTACACACACAATACACACACATACTACACACACAACACACACATACCACACACACAACACACACACACACACACACACACACAACACACACACACACACACACACACACACACACACAACACACAACACACAATAACACACACACACACACACACACACACACACAACACACACACAACACACACACAACACACACACACACACACACACACACACACACACACACACACACACACACACACACAATCATATCACTTTTACTGAACAGACGTAAACACGAAGCAACAACAACAACAACACACATACACACAGTAGGGTAAGGATACGCCGATACGCAGTATGAATCTGTGAGTGTATACCAACGCTACACTGGCGGCTCAAAAAAATGAAGAAGGGCAGAGTGATGAAAGTTGTAGCCAGAGGTGCCAGGAATGGGATAGTCTCCACGGAATATCAGGACTGTAGCTTTTTTCCTTTCTTTCTTTCTTTCTTTTGAAACATGCCTCGTTCTCTGTTTACTTGTTCCCGTTCTTGTTTTGTCATTCCTCTGTTTTCCCTCTGAAAACCTCTTCTTACTTATAGAGTTTGTCGTCTCTCGGTAAGCCTTGTATTGTGTTGTGTTGCGTTGTGTTGTATTGTGTTATATTGCGTTCTGCTGAGTTGTGTTGTATATTTTTGGGAGAGTCGTGGACCCTGGCTGATGATTTGGAGAGGAGAGTACAGGCGTAGAGATGAGATACTTGGAGACTCCTTGTTTCTCGACAGAGACAACATAGCAACGAAGAGGTGTAACCAGCAAACCATTGGTCCCTACGAACTTTCCTATCAATTGTAAAGAAGCTTAAACTTAAATGGTACGGCATGTCACAAGCAGTAGCAGTAGCAGCAGCATCACAGTAGCACAGCAGCAGCAGCAGCAAGCAGTAGTAGGAGTTGTAGTTGTAGTAGTAAGTAGTAGTTTATGGAGAGGAGGATGAGGAGAGAGGAATATGTAAAGGAGGAGTGTAGTAGTAGAGTAGTAGTAGTGTAGTAGAAGAGGAGGAGGAGGGGAATAGTAGAGTAGTAGAGAGTAGTAGTAGTAGTAGTAGTAGTAGTAGTAGTAGTAGCAGAGTAGTAGTAGTAGCAGGAGAGGAGAGATAGTAGAGGAGGAGGAGGAGTAAGGAGGGAGGAGGAATAGTAGAGGAGGAATAGTAGAGGAGAGAGAGTAGTAGTAGGTAGTAGTAGTAGTAGTAGTAGTAGTGAGGAGGAGGAGAGGAGGAATAGTAGGTAGTATAGAAGTAGTATGTAGTAGTAGTTTTAGTAGTAGTAGTATAGTAGGAAGAGAGGAGGAGGAGAATAGTAGTAGTAGTAGAAGTAGTAGTAGTAGTGTAGTATAGTAGTATAGTAAGTAGTGTAGTCTTGATACTATTGTTGTTGTAACGGTAGTAGTTGTTGTGGAGTAGTATCTTATCATCATAAAATCATCAACATCACACTGACCACCACTGATGTCACTAATCATAATTATTCACTATCATCCACATCATCCACTGATACACAGACCGCATACAACACAGAGCTTTGACGCCTAAGCCACTACCCCCAGCAGAGCCCAGCTTTTTGCTCTTTTAGTTGCCATGTTCTGGCTTTCATTAGCTCACGTCAAGTTAGGGGTCAGCCTTGATTGATAGACTGATTACCTCGTTCTCCTCTCCCCTGTCGTTAGCTCGTACAGCAGGAACACAGACAGACAGACAGACAGACAGACAGGCAGCAGCAGCAGGCAGGCAGGCAGCAGGCAGGCAGGCAGGCAGACAGGCAGACAGACCGTCAGATATTTATCTAATTATTTGTCTATTCTTTTATATCGAGGATAATGGAATAAGCACTCGTGTGGGTTTTTTTTTTACATCCTGTCCCCGTGTGTATACAGTTTTGTAAATCTTGCCATCCATTCCCACCGGCACACAACGGCCTACTCTTACGAAAAGCGGAACAGGATTTAACGTGTGCGTAAGTAGTTCTGCGTGTGATGTTCGCACACGGGGCTTCGGTTCATAGTCTCATCCGAAGGACTTTTGGGAGAGTGGAGTCAGCACTGATGTTAACTCCAGGTGATAGACAGAGAGAGAAGAGAGAGAGAGAGAGAGAGAGAGAGAGAGAGAGAGAGAGAGAGAGAGAGAGAGAGAGAGAGAGAGAGAGAGAGAGAGAGAGGGAGGGAGGAGGTTGCGGTGTTTTGTTCTGTTTTTATATTTCAGTTTTTATTCTTTTGTCTTATTTCGTCTTGTAAAAGCACGAAAGGTTCTCTCTCCCTCTACTCCCCCCTCCCTCCCTCTGTCTCTGTCTGTCTGTCTGTCTGTCTGTCTGTCTGTCTGTCTGTCTGTCTGTCTGTCTGTCTCTCTGTCTGTCTGTCTGTCTGTCTGTCTATCTATCTATCTTCTTCTATCTGATCTATCTATCTATCTATCTATCTGTGTTTTCTAGATTTTTTTTTCTGATTTGTTTCGTTGATTTTTGTATAGTATGTTTGCTTTGTTTGATAGTTTTTGTAGTGTGTTGTTGTGTTGTGTGTGTTGTGTGTGTGTGTGTGTGTGTGTGTGTGTGTGTGTGTGTGTGTGTGGTGGTGCGTGGTGCTGTGTGTGTGTGTGTGTGTGTGTGTGGTGGTGCGTGCTGTGTGTGTGTGTGTCGTGTGCGTGCGTGCGCACGCGAGCTTTGGTTTTGGGTTTTTTTGTTTTGTTTTGCTTTGGTGTTTTCTTTTTTTTCTGTATTGGCCTCGATTTTTGTTTTGCTTTTTGCGTTGTTTTTTGTTGGTCTTTTTGTAAATTGCATACTTGTATCCTCTATATTGCTTTTTGTTTTTCGGTGTCAGTGTGTGTTGGTGGTTGGGGGGGGGGGGGGGGGGCTAATAGGTTTCATTATTGCTGTCGTGATGTGTCCCTGATAAGCCGGCACGGACTGAATGTAAAAAGCACATGGGTGCTTATTCATTATCCTCGAAATAAAGGAGTCTGAATTGATTTGATTCGATTTGATTTGATCTCTCTCCCTCCCCCCCCCCTCCCTCTCTCTCTCTCTCTCTCTCTCTCTCTCTCTCTCTCATTCTCTCATCTCTCATCTCTCTCTACTCTCTCTCTTCATCTTCTTCTTATATATATATATATAATATTGTGTGAGCGTGTGTACATGCGTGCATGTGTGTACGCGTGCATACGTGCGTGCGTGCCTGAGAGTGTGTATGTTTGGTGTGTGTGTGCGTGTTCGTTTGTGTGTGTTCATGTTTTCGTGTGTGTGTGTTGTGTGTGTGTGTGTGTGTGTGTGTGTGTGTGTGTGGTGTGTGTTGTGTGTGTGTGCGTGCGCGCGCGCTGCGCGCGCGCGTGTGCTCGCACACTCTTGTGAGAGCATATTTGTATCTCATACGTGTCGGACGCTCCTCTGCTAGCATTTGTGGTGAATATTTGTGTTGTAGACACCATTCTCACATGAAACTGCTAGTGCTGTACTTGCATAGTTGGTGTTAGGTATCACTTTATCAATCTACTAGCTGTTTTTTTAAATTTTATTTTTTACTGCTGCTGTGCTATACGGAGCCACCCAGGAAAACTGTTACTGATGTTAATAACAATAATAATGTTAATCATCAAAAATGATGATGATGATGATGATAATGTGATGATGTTGATGATGATGATAATAATAATAAATAATAATAATAATAATAATAATAATAATAAAAAATAATAATAATAATAATAATATAATGATGATGATGATGATTGTAATAACAATAATACTAAAGGTATTCACAGTATTAATACTACTAGTGCCTGTATAGTGTGTATAGTATATAGTATAGTAGTAGTAGTAGTATAGTAGTACTACTACTACTGCTGCTGCTGCTGCTGCTGCTGCTGCTGCTGCTGCTGCTGCTGCTGCTGCTGCTTGCTGCTGCTGTGCTGCTGCTACTAACTATTATATCTACTACTACTACTAACTGCTGCTGTGCTGCTGCTGCTGTGCTGCTGCTGTGTGCTGCGACTACGCTGTCTGATACGAATGATGAAGATAATAATGATATGAATGTGAGATAATATGATGATGATGATGCTGCGTGATGATGATGGAAGAAGAAGAAGAGAAGAAGATGAGAATGATAGTAACAATGATATGATGAATGTTCAAGAGATAAAGTATAAGAAATAAAAGATGATAATGTAAATAAGTTCCAATATAATAATATATGAAATTTTATAGCATATATCTTATAATAAATATATAAATATATATATATAAATAGTTAGGGTATATATATATACTATATATATATATATATATATATATATATATATATATATTATATATATATATATATATTATATATATATTATATTTGTGGTGTGTGTGTCTGCACCCACGTGCTTGAGTGCTGAAACTTCTTTGTCCGAATGCACGTATACACATTGTGGGCATGGGCACTTAAAATATACAAACAGGTCCATTGTCAAGCGATTTTCAAAATGTGCAAATCCCACGAAGACTATCAATTCCTCACAATCTTCTTTTAAAAGTTGAAATAGCGAAATTGTTCCAAGAAAAAGCCGGAAGTTAAGAAAAACATTGACACTAAATACAACGGCCGTGCATGATCATTCCACACACTATCCCTTATTACAAATAACTGATCATAAGTCTTTGAGGTCATGTTAGAATTATGTAACACTTAAATGAGAGATATGACCAAAATACCCTTTTCAATAGTTTTATTTTTCGAAAGTGGTGAGAAAAATTTGAAGTCTTCACCATCAAGAAAGCATATGATTGTGTCCATTGTGCTTTTGCAAATACACAGAATGCTCCCAAAGAATGTGTATTGAATGCATGTAGTCTCCATTGTAAAATGAAAGATAACGTATTTCTGTAACAAAATGTAACGACAGCTTAATTAATGATCAAATAGTAATACAAGTTTTGTGACGGGTTTACATATTTGAAACTGTTTAGACCAGTGTTAAATTTCTAATATTTTTCTCAAGCTACTTTATAGCATAATAGTTATTATTGTAGCAAAGATTTCCATTACGAAGAGTTCAGGAAAAATTCACAATGCATGAATCGCGTCAATGTCATGCTCAACTGCTTGCGATTTTGTCAATTCTGTCAGCATCATTGTGTGTGCTTATTTCATTTTTTCATTGATTTCATTTTGTTTTGTTTTATTCTTTTATATCGAGGATAATGGGATAAGCACTCTTAGACTTTCTTACATTCAGTCCCCGTGTGTGTGCAGTTTTGTAAATGTCATCTGTTCCCACTGGCACACGATGGCCTACTCTTCAGGAAAGCGGAACGTGGTTTTTCTGTGTGTGTGTGTGTGTGTGTGCGTGTGTGCGTGCGTGCTTGCGTGCGTGCGTGCGACCAAATACTTTCATAACTGATGTGTTAACTTTTAAGCTACAAAATATCTGTATTTTTCCCCGCTAAGCTATACTCTGCGAGCATCTAGCGATTTCGTGACGTCAGAACATTGACGTAAAAAATGACATAATACTGTATATCAAAAGCATATAATACATAAACGTGTTGAAGTGCTTTGAGGAAACATGCAAATTCTGTCAATAAAGACAAAACAATAGGCCAGTTTGGGGTGCAACTTGGGAGATAAAGAAATGACTAAGAGAGAAAGAAAGAAAGAAAGAGATAGAGAGAAGAGACAGACAGACAGACAGGACAGACAGACAGACAGACAGACAGACAGACAGACAGACAGACTGATAAATAGACAGACAGAGACATGCATGTTCAACTCGTCTGTCCTTCCTCATGCGGTACACCCTTACAAAGTCAGAACACTTTCTAGAAAACAAAGCAATACAAAAAGCCAAAACAAATCTTAAAAACAACAAGCAACCCCTTATCTCCATCAAAACAAATCATGGGGACATAATACTCCAGACAACAAGAAGAACCCTCCAAAAAACAAAAGCACTAAACAAAGGAAACAAATAACAACACAATCACCCCCTCCCCTAAGAAGAAAGGAATAACCCATTGAACCTTCCCGTGCTACTCCGAAGTCTCAGGCCCCATACTTGAGAAACTGGACACTGGGTAATCAAGAAATGGCACCGAGATACAATTCCTTTTCCCATCGACAGAAATTATCCGAAAACAAATCTTACTTCTGTATTGATCCAGCAAATAAGTCGGGCGGGCGGGCTGGCGAGTGGGACTGGACAGAAGTAGAATCGATCCCACGGTCCTTTCTGTGTTACCGCTCTGCTGTAGCCACCAGCCACGTACTGCTGAAGTACAGACAGGGCTCTACTTTACTACCCCAGTGTTGATGTAGCGGTCAGGAAACAACAAAGGAACCGAGAGACGCGTTGCTTGGTGTTCGTTTGGATCTGAGAATTTTATTTCCTTTCTTAGTTCACGATAACAAATACGTAATCCTAGAGGGGGTGGGGGGGCAGGATAGCTAAGTGGTCACAGCACTCGCTTTTTCCCAAGTCAAAAGCTAAGCAACGTTGAGCGTGGTACCGTTTGCGCGTCTTGGCTTCAGTACAGTTCCCCCGCTCACCCAGCTGTAAATGGGTACCTAGGGTTTAGGAAGGTAAAACAGCGAGGGAGAGATGGGCGCCGCCCTCAACATGCTGGCCCCTAGAGAAGCTGAGGTCTCTGATGCCTGGCTCCCCTACGACCACCTAGGTTATGGGACACCTTTATCTTTTTTTTAAATCCTAGATATGTATATTTGTTTTGTTTCTTGGCTACATCTCAGAGGTTCAAAACACATTGCCAGATCATAATATCACAATATCATCTGGGAATCGATGTTGAACCTCCATGCAGATGCCGAGAAAAAAAACACACCCATGACCTGGGAATAGTTATTCATATGGGTAGGTAAACTGAATTCGTGTGTAAAGCATGTAATTATGATACATATCCATCGCTGGGGGTGCTAGGGCGGTGTCTTTTAGTATAACTAGTATCCACAAATTTAGGAAATTCTGAGCGAGAAATTTCGTACTATCACTCTCTTTGTTCCTGTCTTTTTCGTTCACGTTCTCTTATCTTTCGTATTTAATTTTTGCCTTCCCAGTCCACTATCCTTGCCGTTATTTCAAACCTATCTTGCATGGTTGTGTTTTCTTTCAAACTCTATGTGACATTTTGCCTATCCGATTGCGTGGTTATGGCGACCAGGTAATAGCAGTGTAAACACGGAAACGGGCATAGGGTGTCCATTTTGCAATTGGCATTTTTCCTGTCATGTTTGCTCATTGAAGTGTCCATATCCTTTTTACAAGGTTTTCTAGCCCGCAGATTTATTTATTTAATTTATCATTTATTCTTTTATATCGAGGATAATGGGATAAGCACTCATGTGTTTTTTTTTTACATCCAGTTCCCGTGTGTATGCAGTTTTGTAAATCTTGTCATCTGTATATTACATTATAAAACACAATGATCAAAGTTTCACCATACCAACTTGGAAATACGTGTTAAGGATGGGAGGAGGGGGGGAGAGAGAGACAGAGAGAGACA
>CM060332.1:39324344-39346844 GCA_030674155.1 Stramonita haemastoma
AGTGCAGTAGAGCACCACACAAAGCACCCTGTATCATGCAGTGCAAATTCACTACAAACAGATACTGAAAAAGGCTACAAATCACTGATCAGTAGACCCTTGAGCCTCTTCATACATAATCTTAGTAGACAGACAGACAGAGAGACAGACAGACACGCACAAGCACGCACGCACGCACGCACGCACGCACGCACGTACGCACGCACGCACGCACGCACGCACGCACGCACGCACACACACACACACACACACACACACACACACACACACACACACACGACTCTTCTTTTCTTTCTTTTTTATATCGAGGATAATGGAATAATATAAGCACTCATGTGCTCTTTTACAACCACTCCCCGTGTGTATGCAGTTTTGTAAATTTTGTCATCTGTTCCCACCGGCACAGAATGGCTTTGAGAGACAAAGAGAGACAGACAGACAGACAGAGAGTGAGGTTTGCCTGGAGTTAAATCAAATAATAATCACAGTCTCTGAAGACATGAGAGCAATCAAAAGAATTTGGATGAGAAATTTGGTTTGCTGTCTTGAGTTTGGTTTGCTTGTTTTTGTCGTTGTTCTTGTTTTGTTATCTGCTTTTAAAAATGGTTTGCTTTGGGTTTTTTCATCTGTTACTCTCTGTCCGTATGTGTGTCTGTTTCCCTGTGTTATCCAACAATTTCTTTCGTTCTAGTTAATTTGATGCTTCCGGAGACTCCTTGGCATCTCCTACAAAGACCACATAAGCAACGAAGACGTGCATAACAGAATCCAGCAAACCATTGGTCCCTACGAAAATCTTTTATCAATCGTAAAGAAGCGTAAACTTAAATAGTACAGGCATGTCACAAGATCAAAAGGATTAGCAAAAACAATACTGCAAGGCACTGTCCAAGGAGGAAGAAAAATAGGAAGACCAAGGAAGAGATGGGAGGGCAACATCAGCGAATGGACAGGCCTAGAACTCAACTAAATTTTGAGAAAGGCAGAACAGAGAGAGGAATGGAGGGAACTGGTTGTCAAGTCATCGGGGTTGCCCCCACACTAGCCAAACTACGGGTGAAAATAGATAGATAGATAGATAGATAGATAGATAGATAGATAGATAGATAGATAGATAGATAGATAGATAGGTAAATAGTCATTCGGATGAGACTAGAAACCGAGGTCCCGTGTGTGAACGCACGCAGAACATCTTGCGCACACGTTAAAATCCCGTTCCGCCTTTCGGAAAAGCAGGCCATCGTGTGCCGGTAGGAGCGGATGACAAAATTATATTAAAAAACCAGCATGCACAAAGGTGTCGTGTTTAGACACCATCCCTGAGGGAAAAAAAAAACAATAATGGGTAGGCGCTGCACTTGTGGCGACGCGCTCTCCCCGGGGAGAGCAGCCCGAATTTCACGCAGAGAAATCTGCTGACATAAAGTGGTATAAAGTGGTATAAAGTAAAGTAAATAAAGATAGATAGATAGATAGATAGATAGATAGATAGATAGATAGATAGATAGATAGATAGATAGATAGATAGATGATTTGTTCAATCCTATCTCTGAAGATTTTATCCTCGAAGTCGACATGCGGCTACCTTTATGGTGGGCAAACATGATCAATCACATGCACAAAATCTCGCCATTGGTAAAAGTCTAGCCAGGAAACGTAAAAAATGAAAAAAGAAATTCATTAAGATTAAAAATAAAAAAGGTTGAAGAATTTGATTGAACAAGACGCTTCCAGTTTCCTTCTCTCTGTGTTGCTTGCTGTCTTTCTCTGTGTGTTTCTATTAGTTTGTCTGTCTGTCTGCCTGTCTGTCTGCCTGTTTGTCTTTCTGCTGCCTTTTTGTCTGTCTGCCCGTTTGGGTGTCTGTGTTTGCTTCTCCTCTTCTCTCTCTCTCTCTCTCTCTCTCTCTCTCTCTCTCTCTCTCTCTCTCTCTCTCTCTCTCTCTCTCTCTCTCCTCTCTCTCTCTCTCTCGCAGTGGTTGCCTCTTTCACACATGGTTCAGGGACGGTGTTTGGAGAATGGGCTTTATGTGTGGGGGCTGCAGAATAAACCCGCCCCCTGTCGGCAATTTGTCCGTGTCTCTGTCTGTTGTGTTGTCTGTCTGTTGGTTCCTGTGTGTGTCTGACAAAGTCGTACAAGTGAACAGTGAAAAGCGTGTGTCTAACAATAATCAACAAAAGGAAATATATTCCGCTACAAGAGAATGTCAAGTCGGCAATAATCATATCAAATAACCAACCGAACTATGCAATAACGATTTGAACGAAATCATACATCAATAAAGGGTCACTGGAGATTGTGGGTGGTGATAATGAGGTAAAAGGAGGTTTGTCATATTTCATCATCTGGCTTCTTAATACATAATCAATAGTTATGGATCTAAAAAAAAGCGCACGAGTTATTATTCCATTGTCCTCGATAATAAAGAATAAAGAAATAAATGAAATATAAAAAATAACGCGTAGACCTGGTCCTGTGCTCTGTTACTCTTTACTGGTTGTTTCTGTTGCCATTTTTTCTGTTACTCTACGAATACATGTCAAACATAGCTTTCGTAGAGGCCGGATATCTTTTTTACTGCCACGTCCTTTTCCCAGGGAACTGACCAGTGTGTTTTCTACCTACAAAGGATATTTGCAGATAGAGAACTGCCGCGGATATAATTATCCAGTATGACTTTTAAAAAAATCTTTTTAGTATCATTTCGAGGATAATGGAGTAGCACTCTTGGGCTTCTCTTTACATCCAGTCCCCGTGTGTATGTGTAAGAAGAGTGAGTGAAGAAATAGCTGAAAGGACACAAGAAGATGGCAGGTGACTAATTACCGCTCTATATGTCTGTATAAAACCCTTTATGTAGTCTTTTAAAAACCCAGAAAGTAGGAAAGATCCTTTTCTGTACATCAGAGAGAACTCCAAGGCGCCCCAATGGTCAGATTTTTGCATGTGATGATTTGATTGTAACTTCATTACATAATCATGTTTTGGTTTTTAGCCCATGGGGTATTTACTTTGCTGACGATTTAATGTACAACGCATATGCGATGCTAAAATGTACATCTGACTGTTGTCTCCCTTCAGTTTATATTTGCTGGCTGAACTTTGTTAAATCCAGAATTATCAAACTGAATATTTGAATCCTTTAATGCTTAGTGTTCTTCAACCAAAATAAAAGAAATACATTCAGTGATACATGCTTTCCTGCCAGTGTCCTGGTAACAAATCTAAACGGAGGAAAGAAAAGAAAAACTTAAGAAGAAGATGGGAAACAACTTCGTAGGAAGGGAACACACACGGAAGTAAAACACAGTGACAAAATCCCACTGATAGGGGGGAGGAAACAGCTCCTGTTCCGCACTGCACTGGAACTAAAGCGGCAATGTCATCATACATGCACGCGTGCACACGCACACACACACACACGCACGCGCACACACACTATAATCAAGCAAATATATGCCTGTGAATTATTTGGGAAAAAAAGCGAAAAAAATGAAATAGGAATATAACAAATTTCTAGTGGAGATCATTTCTAGCAGAAAGATAATTATAACTGATGTTTGTTTTGATGTGTGAAATAAGTCTGAGTGACTTATAAACGGCAATGACGCATTTCCGAATCTGAATCACACTTACACACACACACACACACACACACACAACACACACACACACACACACACACACACGCGCGCGCGCGCGCACGCATGCACGCACGCGGCGCATGTACGCTCGCAGAAGGAGAGGCTGAGTTTGAGGTTAGTTTTGTGTTTGCAACATTCCATTTCTGACTATATCCTGTACACAAATTATGGCCGTTATATCTGAAGAAAGAGAGCCTGTGCTTCTTGTGTGTGTGTTTGTGCGTGCGTGCGTGCGTGCGTGCGTGTGTGTGTGTGATTCTTTTGTGTGTGTGCGCGTGCGTGCGTGCTCGCGCGCG
This sequence comes from Stramonita haemastoma, assembly GCA_030674155.1. NCBI lineage: Eukaryota > Metazoa > Mollusca > Gastropoda > Neogastropoda > Muricidae > Stramonita > Stramonita haemastoma. The sequence goes on from CM060332.1 coordinate 39,328,282, forward strand.
CGCGTATTTGTGTGCGCGTGCTTGTGTGTGTTAGTGGGCGATCCTTCATAGTGCAGCTTGACACTATGATAACAAGGTAGGACAAGTTGTTTAGTGCTATGCTGGCCTTCCTTGCCTGACCTCTTAAGTACAGAATGACTGGACAACCCACTCTGCCAGTGCCACTGTCCCCTGCTTTCGCCCTCCTTTTCTCTCTCTGCGCTATACTTTGTTTGTATTGGTTTTTCGCCATGCGCTCAGTTGCATTGAGTTTTAATGGATTGATAGAGTTCCTTGTAATCATTGCACTTGTTTTTTTTTTTTTTTTTATTGAACGGCATTGCTTTTGTGTGTTGTATTGTGTTTTATTGAATGTTATTGTTCTATGTTCTGATGGGTTGTTTTTTTTTTTTACTTGAATGTTTTTACTTTTTTCTTCTTGCGTTTTCTTCAATGATGTTGCATTGTGTTGTTTAATAATTATTGAATATTATTGTTCTATATTCTGATGGTTTTTTGTTTTTTTACCTGAATGTTTTTACTTTTTTTTTCTTTGCGTTTTCTAGAATGATGTTGCATTGTGTTGTTTTATAATTATAATGGGGTTGTTAGCTAGTGTTGTCTTTTGTTATATTGTGTTTATCGATGGTGTTTTTATGTTCACCACAGCAGATTTTCTGTTTGGTAACCAGACTGTCTGTTTAGCGAGAAGTATAATTTGTTGTATTCTACTGTTCTTTTGTTCTCCCTGAGTGTCTGGAATATTACATGTGTATATCATATGTAATATGATAATATATATATATATATCTATATAAATTTATATAGAGATATATATTATATTCCATATACACTCACATACACACACACGTTTTGTTTTGTTTTGATTTGGCGTGTGTGTGTATGTGTGTGTGTATGTATGTGTGTGTGTGTGTGTGTGTGTGTGTGTGTGTGTGTGTGTGTGTGTGTGTGTGTGTGTGTGTGTGTGTGTGTTTTAGGAAGTATAGGCACGTGCAAACAGTATATATACAACATTCAATAAAAACATAATCAGACAAATAAAGATAACAGTAACAAAAATAGTATAATTTTTTTTAAAATCAAGATGAATTTAACTCTTAGTTTGGTATTTTAGGTGAAAAAGACTTAAAATGATTCAAAGAAAAAAAATAACAAACACAACAGTCACACGTACACACACACGCGCACACACACACACACGCACACGCACACACGCACACGCACACACACACGCACACACACACACATTTGCGCGCGCGCGCACACACACACACATTTGCGCGCGCACACACACAGACACTAACGTACACACACGCACACATGCACGCTCACACACACACACACACACACAGACACACGCACACACACACACACACACACAGAAACACACACACACACATCGTGTGCCGATGGCAACAGATGACATTTAGAAAACTGCATACACGCGGGGTCTGGGTGTAAAAAAACACAAGAGTGCTTATCCCATTATCCTCGATATAAAAGAATAAAATGAAAATAAGATAATAGAATGAATAAAGTAAAATAAAACACACAAACACACCACAAAATTCGGCATCAAGAATAGCTATCTGTTTTTGATAACATAGTCCCCCAAACTATGTGTATTTGTAAAGAACTTTGCCAGAATAAGGACTTCTGGTGAAGTAGCTTCGTTAGTGATGGAGTTGTGTGAACATTGAGGTTTGGATGTTGTCATTTGAATGGTATGGGAAAGGTTCCATACTGATGGGGAGGGGAATTATACAGAATGAGATTCAATTCTTTGTTTCTTGGCCAGTTCAATAATCATTATCTAAATACTATACAGAATGAGATTCAATTCTTTCTTTCATGGCCAGTTCAATAATCATCATCTAAACACTTGAGTTTTTCTCTCCTTATCCGTGTTTCTTCCAAATTCAGTTAGCCCACTCTTTATTTTTTTTTCTTTCTTTTTGTAGTGTTTTCTTTCTTTCTTTCTCTCTCTCTCTCTCTCTCTCTCTCTCTCTCTCTCTCTCTCTCTCTCTCTCTCTCTCTCTCTCTCTCTCTCTCTCTCTCTCTCTCTCTCTCTCTCTCTCTCTCTTTTTTCTCATATAGGGATTGTCGTTCTTAATGACTTTTTTATTTTCAGTTTTCTGCTATTGATTTTTGTCTTTGATACTTGGTATTTCCTTTATTGTACAAGAAATATTTTCTATCTATTGACGAAGGGAAAAATGGACAAAAGTATTGTTGAGGCCACTGAGAGAGAGAGACAGAGAGAGACAGAGAGAGAGAGAGAGTACTTCTTAGCATAAAGCAGTCAACATATGGTAATGCAGGATCGACAAGACACAATATATATATATAATATATTATATATATATATATATATATATATATATATATATATATTATATATATATATATATAGAGAGAGAGAGAGAGAGAGAGAGAGAGAAGAGAGAGGAGAGAGAAGAGAGAGAGAGAGAGTGAGAGAGGAGGAGAGAGAGAGAGAGATAGTGTGTATATATAATATTGTATCATAATATAATATCATATCATCTCATATTATATCATAATTTTACATTATCATATCGTATCATATCATATCATACGACATGACATGATATAATGATAATATTATATAATATAATATGATAGAATAGAATATTGTGAAAGCAGAGGGGTGGGGTGGAGCAAAACCAAGCTAGTTTCTTTCTGCAAAGTGTATAGCACAGCTCAGTGTTCAGAGATTTTGCTTTCCCCAAGCTAAGGTTAGGCAGCATCCAGCGTCGTCACCAAGTGACTGTTTGCGCACCTTGGCTTCAATACAGTCCCCCATTTCATCCAGTTGTAAATGCGTACCTACCCTCTTTAGGGTCAGGTGGGGTAAAGCAGCGGGTGAGTGGAGATGGGCGCCGCCCTCAACATACTGGCCACAAAGAAGCTGAGCTGACCACATAGGTTATGGGACACCTTTACCGTTACCTGTATGGAATGTTGAAAGCAGTGGCACTGATTAAGTATGGGATCGTAGAAATTTAGGTCAGAAAGGCGGGTGCTCGGATAATACGGGAATGTATAATGTTTGGTATGGGAATGCTTAAGTTTTACTATAGGAATGTAGAAATTTGATTCAGAAAGACGGGGGTTCTGATAAGTATGGGAATAATAATAATGATACTACTACTACTACTACTACTACTACTACTACTACTACTACTACTATAATAATAATAATAATAATAATAATAATAATAATAATAATAATAATAATAATGAATTTCAGGTCAGAAAGATGGGAGTTATAATAAGTATGGTAATAAAATATAATTTTAGGTAAGAAATGATTGGATGTATAAAAAGTACGGGAATATAATATAATTTTATGTCAGAGAGACCGGAGTTCTCATAAGTATGGGAATTTAGAATTTGTGACGCTCCACCACATAATGAGACGGAGTGCACATGAGGTCAATTTTTAGGTATTGACATATTATTAAAGTGCAATAAAGTGGCTATCAAATACAAAAAACAGACTGAAAATCGGACAATTCTGTTCAACATTATTACAGATTGAAATGATAGACGGCAGGATGTGACAAAATGAGAAACGGGCAAGTTTATTTTAGTAACAGGTTGTCAGAATGAGTGCTTTGGTATTTTCAAAACACATTTAAAAGCAAAAGGAATAAAAATTATGCCTTGATATTTCATTACAAGATAAATAAACAGATCTAGTTTAATAATCAATCAAAATCTCAAAATTGACAACTTGACCCCCACCTGCCTTTAAAGGCTTCTAGCGCAAAATTAGGTAATGTGCTAAGCGACTCATTTCGTGGTGGAGCGCCACATTTTTAGTATGGGATTATGCAATTTTAAGTCATAAAGACGGGATTCTGATCAGTATGGGAATGTACAATTTTAGTTCATAAAGACAGGAGTTCTGATCAGTATGGGAATAATAGACACTCCACCACGTAAGGAGTCGCATTGCACCAGAAATCAATTTTTAGTTTTTAACATGCTATTAATCTCCAATAAAAGGGCTTTAGAATACAAAAAACAAATAGAAAAACTGAAAATTCTACCAAAAGTTATTTAAACTTGAAATGCTAGACTGCAGGAAATGACACATTGAGAAATGGACAAGTTTAGCATTCTAATAAGGTGGGAAGAATGAGGGCTTTGGTATTTTCAAAACACGTCAAACGGCGAACAGAAACACAATTATGCGTTGATTATTTCACTACAAGGTAGAACTATGGCTTAGTTTTCTAATCAATCAAAATCTTAAAATCGACAACTTGACCCCCACCTGCCTTTAATTTAATGGCTGCTAGCGGAAAAGTGGGTCAAGTGCTAAGCGACTTATTTCGTGGTGGAGTGTCACAATAGAATTATAGGGCAGTAGAGTTGATTTTATGTCCTATTTTAATCTGTATATAAATGCCCAGTTTTGTTATGAGAGTTAAATTTTACGAGGTGACAGCCCCGGTGTGGCTTGTGTGATTGGTGTGGCTATAAGTAGGGAGATTGGATTGGATTGGATTGGCGGAGAAAGTTTGTAATTGTGCTGTGTGGAATCAAACCTGCAAATTATCTTGCTCACTTGACGCTCTAACAGACCCACTAAGCCAATAATTACTCTGCACAGGTTTCAGCCTCAGCGTGACGTCAGCCTGTGCTGCTAGGAAGAGGACTGCGTATCTGAACAGATCGGGGACTAGACTGATATAATTACTCTGTTCACCAGGGGAGGGGGGGGGACGCTAATTTGATACGAATAATAAATTCGATCTCCAACTTTAACTCACTCTTGTCCCAGAACAATACACAAAGAGTATTGTTCTTTTCAATTCTCTGTCATATACAATAAGAATCCCCCACACCAAGCCAAAAACAGAAAAAGAGAGAGAGAAACCAAGACAAACGGCCTAACGATATCATGGGATCGTTTGATGATGCAAAACGGAAAGGGACAAAAGCACAATTTCGCTCTGTCTCTGTGAACTTTTTACCTCCCTTGTCTGGAAGCGCTCACGCGATGGGCGCGTCTCTTTCTTGGCCAGGTTTCCGACATGAAAGGAAGTTGAGCAATGGACTTCGCTTCACAAAAAAGAACGGCAAGTAGTTCACAAAGACACTTCAAATGCGCCACATAAGTCTGCAAACGATAATGGTAAAAACTCTTTGTGGTCATTTCTTTGTCCGAGTGTGCTGCTTTGAAATGCATCCCCTAGCAGAATGGTCAATTGTTGGAAAGTCTTCTTTCAGAGAGAACACCAAAAATACACCAAAAATCATCCAATGAAATATGATGAGGAAAAAACCCCATGCTGTGTTGTACTGTGAATAATTGTGAACAGTTTGCCAAGAACAAGAATCGATTATGCTCACGACAATGAACAGTTGTTTGGTTTTTTATCCTTCGTTAAGTTTTATTTTTTGCCAATGCGTGTCCTTACAAAATAATAAACTTTGTTTTTTTGTTCGATATAGAAAATGGATTTAGAGAAACAAACGTTACGCACATAACAAAACTAATCAACAAACAAAAATAAAGAGGAAGTAACGAAACAAAAGAAAACTGAAAATCGACACGAACGGTTTTATCAGTCGTAGCTAAGTTTGCGGTTATATTACCCTCGTTATCATTTTTTATGTTTGGTTCAAGTTGCATGCGTATTGAAGGTTAAAACAGTCATTGTAGAATGCTAGTAAAGTGACCCAACTTGTGTAGTGGGTGACCCCATATCAGCCCGAAGCCAGAAGCTCCTGTAGGGGCCATTACCACTCTGCTCACAGTGCAAGGGCCGACAACCAAGCCGGAAAAGGGAGCCACAAAAGGGTTCTGTACTCGTCATGCTATCTGATTCTTTCTTTCTTTCTTTTTTTTTTTTATCAAAGACTGCTGCATTTTATGTTCTTGATTCAGCATTTTTCTGTGCAAACATTCAGAGTTCTCTCCCTGGGGAGAGTTCATTGTCGTAGTACAGTTCCGTCCATGTTTCCATATTCCTGTAAGCATGTATCTAGTACTGTCCAGTGCTGTCCAGTCCAGTGCTGTCCAGAGCTGTCCAGTGCTTGTCACTAACCTTTGCCACCCCCAACTCTCACGTGGTGCGTGGGTCTTTGAAGAGCGCTAAAAGCCTGTTACATACAGCACCACGCTGTGTCGTCCGATACCAAAGACCAGCACTTAGATCCGATTCGAGGTCTTGTGGAAAGGGGGAGATAAAAACTGTACTCGGGAACAGAAGAGTGTAGCGGGAAGGGGAGATAAATCTGTACTCGGAAAACAGAAGAGTGTAGTGGGAAGGGGAGGGAGGTAAAAGAATCTGTGCTGTGGAGGAGAACGAAGTCGAGGACCTCGTATCGTGCTTTCTGGCGGCAGAGGCGAGCGTTAAAACCTCCACGTTACCGCACCGGCCTCCAGGGGCGTGTAAAAGGGAGAGGAGGCATTGCGGGGCGGGGCGGGGTGGGGCGGCCATAACCTGGCCATCACGTCGCCGTCATGGCCATGGCCGCGGCCAGCCTGAAAGGTCAAAGCCTGCAGGGGTGACTGCACTGTGCGGGGTCACCGTACTACACAGGGCGGGCGCAGAGACTTGGGGGTAGCTGGTCTAGTCTCTGCTGAACATACATACATAGTGGTATACACTAGCTGCCTACCCCTGCTGCCGGGTGCCGTGTCTAACGCACAATGCTGGTGTCAGCCACTTCAGCTGAGGCATGGATGCTACCTTTCCTTCTCCCTGGACTGTTCTGACAGAAAGGGGTGAAGTGGAGAGTGGTGAAAGGTGGGGTTTACATGACAGACAGATATTCAGTATTGCAGGACAGCTAGAATCCTGTAGTCACACAGAGACAACTATGCCAACAAAGACGACTTGAATGGGCAGTGTATAAGTAAATGATTCACTGTGATTTGTACACCTCATAAGCATTTCATGTTTTTGTACTATTTCGTGCGGAAAGCGTTTAAGCGAATAGGGTACATTAAACTGACGATGTGTCTAGGACTTGAAGACAAATTATCTAATAAGAGGGTACTAGTCTTTTTGAAGTAGTACTTTTTTGCAGTTATTGAAATATTAACAGTTTGAATTTTCGAGAGAACTTTAGAGTCAATCTGAAGATATATTCCCCATGTGACTGTAACGCTCTTGGAGATCTAATGGAATGGAAAGACTGATAGTACTATTAGAACAGTACTGTGGGCTGCTTTTCTGGCAGCTTCATCCACCCTTTCATTGGGAGTGATCCCACAGTGTGAAGGTACCCAGAAGAAAGTTACTGATATATCTTTAACCGACAAAAGATATACACGGTGTTTTATTTCTGTCCTCATTTTGCGTCTTGCCTTTTGATTTAAAGATCTAAGCGTATATAACACAGCTTTTGAATCTACACATTACGATATTTGACAGGCATTCATGGGCAGAGTAAACATATGATTTAAAGCCATGCTGAAGGCAGAAGCTCAGTCTATCATCTTCTCTCAAAGATTGGAAACCAGATCATCTACAAGACCCTCATCTTCTTTAACGTCTGTGTTTTTACGTTGATTTTACGTAGAAACTATTACAACAGCAATACGAAAATGAGGGTAGAGGTGAACATAGTTCTCGTTATGCTGCCGAAAACCAAACCGTGTTTATTTTAACACAAGCACTGCAGGCCGCTCCCCCTCACCTTGGCTGAATTCTTCATCAGTACAGGAGGAAGGAAAGGCAGTGGGGGGGGGGGGGGGGGGGGAGATTCTCAATACCCGCTGCTGAACCCCCCCCCCCCACTCCCACCCCCATAGCTTGAAGGTCTTGAGATGTGAGCAGTGAATGGATTCCCTTTTTTACATCCCTGAGGGGAAAACAAAACAGAAAACAAAGAGAACCAACAAACACTTACAGAACACAGGAGAAAATGAAAGAACCAGAAACTTACAAATAACAGAAAAAAAGAACCAAAAACTTACAGTGAACCAAAAGAAAAAAAATCAGGTTGCCAATCCCAGATTTTCGTAATGAACAAATCGTTACCACCACTACTACCACCCTCCCCTCTCCCCCTTCCCGTGCATTGTCAGAGCCACTCAGGAACAAAGCAGGCAGTGTCATAGCCAGGCCCCGGGGAAGCGGGCTAGCTGTGAAGGAAGTGGCAGAATGCCAGCCAACATCGTCCTCATTTTCCGGCAGAGCTGAGTGACTCTCCTCTGATTGCCAGAAATGGGAAATGTCTGCGCGGTAGAGGCAAGGCAACATTTTGTCAATTGCCCTTCGCTAACAAGGATAAGATCATCTCTGTGTCTCTGTCTGTCTCTGTCTCTGTTGTCTCTGTCTCTCCCTCCCTCTCTTCCCCTCTCTCTCTCTCCATCCCTCCCTCTCTCTCTCGCTCCATCCCTCCCTCTCTCTCTCACTCTCTCTCCTCTCCCTCCCTCCCCCCCTCTCTCTCCCTCCCTCCTCTCTCTCTCTCTCTCCTCCCTCCCCCCTCTCCTCCCTCTCCCCCCTCTTCTCTCCCTCTCTCTCTCTATCTCTCTCCCTCTCTCCCCCCTCTCTCCCTCTCTCTCTCTGTCTCTGGGCTCAAGTGCATTCTTGCGCTCTGCCCTGTTCGTTCTTCCTTTCCTCTCTAACTTAGTTAATTACATCGGTTCCGCTATCTGTGAATTAGTTCTTGCTGTCGGCTTAGTGCGCGGTTTCTTTCAGTTAGCGCAGAAGCTTTGGGGGAAAATATTGCCGGTAATCGTAATATGTGGACAGAACAAAAACACGAGTATTACACCTGAGGAAAAGCGAGCATTGCCTTTGCCGAGTAAAGGGTGTAAACTGTTATAGAATTCAATTACTGACTGCGCCGCAAAGGATCATAAAAGGAAGCGGGGGCCAAAGAAAGGTATTGATTTGAAGAGCATAAGCCACGGATGTAAGAATTAGGAAGGGAGGGAGGAGGAGAGAGAGGGAGGGAGGGAGAGAGAGAGAGGAGAGAGAGAGAGAGGAGAGAGAGAGAGAGAGAGAGAGAGAGAGAGAGAGAGAGACAGAGAGAGAGAGAGAGAGAGAGAGAGAGAGAGAGAGAGAGAGAGAGAGAGAGAGAGAGAGAGAGAGAGAGAGAGACGAATGAGAGGAAGAGGGGAGGAGAGAGAGAGAGAGGAGAGAGAGAGAGAGGAGAGAGAGGAGAGAGAGAGAGTGCACGCGCACGCGTGCATAATCAAAACTTATTTCTTAGTTATTTAAGTCAGGAGTAGTTTTTGAAAGGGAAAAATACTTCAACACCAAACAATTCCGAACTAAACCTATTTCGGACCGTTGTTTGGAAAGCGGCATGTGCTCTGATGTCTCCCTAGGCCCAAGGTTCTGCAGTGACTGCACAGCCAGTCCAGGTGATCGTGTGATGTGCTGCGGGCAACCATGAGGTTGTATAACATCAATTCCAACCTCATCAGAAAAATACAATGCCTGTACAACAAGGCAACCAGCGCAGTCTCCTCTAACAACACCATACGAGACTAGTTCTGAACCACAATTGGTGTACGCCAAGGATGCCTGCTCTCCCCCACCCTCTTCAATGTCTTCTTAGAAAGAATAATGGCTGATGCACTTGAAAACCGTGAGGGAACAATCAGCATTGGAGGCAGGACAATCACAAATTTACGTTTTGCCGATGATATCGACAGCCTAGCTGGAGAACAAGAGCTAGTCAGCCTGGTAAATCACCTTGATAAAGCCTCATCAGCATATGACATGCAGATCAGTGCAGAAAAACCTACCTGATGACAAATAGTGACAATGACATCAGCAATGACGTAATCATAGATGGTAAGAAAATCGGGACCTCCATAGCTTCAAGTATCTGAGAGCGATAGTATCAGATGAAGGATCCAAACCTGAAATTCTCTCCAGGATAGCCCAGTCCACAGCTACAAAGACCAAACTTAAAGTCCTGTGGAATGATAAGAACATCGCCATCAGCTTCAAGATCAGATTGATGCGTTCCCTGCATGATCATATCCACATTTTGTACGCATGTGGAACATGGACCATAACAACAGACATTGAAAGGAGGATACAGGCAATGGAGATGAGATGCTTTTGCAAACTCCTTGGCAATTTATACAGAGATCACATCACTAATGAAGAAGTGAAAACTAGAATAAAGAATGCCATCGGACCATATGAAGAGCTCCTAACTACCGTGAAAAAACGCAAGTTAAGGTGGTATGGGCACGTCACACGATTTAGTTTAAAAACAAACAAAAACATGCACCAAGATACAGAAGAAGAGAATGAATACAGTTTTTCTTCCAAAATGACTAATACTAATGTTATCATAATAAGCAATGAATAACAATGTAAACTAGATGAGTCAGAACAATAGAAAGCTATAGGAATACATCAACAGACAACTTCTCACATGGACTGAAGGAAAGGCAGACAGACAGACAGACAGACAGACATAGCGGAGAGAGAGAGAGAGAAGAGAGAGAGAGAGAGAGAGAGAGAGAGAGAGAGAGAGAGAGAGAGAGAGAGAGAGAGAGAGTAAATAGGTGAGTAAGTGAGTATGTATGTGAGTGAGTAAGTAAATGAGTAAGTAGGTGAGTTTATTTAATTTTTTAAATCTTATTTATTCTTTTAAATTGAGGATAATGGAATAAGCACTCATGTGCTTTTTTTACATCCAGTCCCCGTGTGTAACCAGTTTTGTAAATCTTGTCATCTGTTCCCACCGGCACACAATGGCTTACACTTACGAAAAGCGGAACAGGATTTAAAGTGTGTGTGAGTGAGTAAGTAGGTGAGTGAGTGAGTGAGCGATTAAGTAAGGTGAGTGAGTGGGTGAGTGAGTAAGTAGGTGAGTGAGTAAGTAGGTGAGTGAGTGATTGAATGAGTAGGTGAGTGAGGCAAGTATGATGGAAGGAAGAACGGAAGAATGGAACGGAAAAGATGAGTGAGTGGGTGAGTAACGGCGCACATAGGTAAGGAAACGAGTGAGGGAGGTATGAAAAATTTAAACAATGAGTGACTGACTGAGTGAGTAAGAGAAGTATGTTATTTTGTTTTGTTTTACACCACTTTAAAAGCCACGGGGGATTTCTCTGTGCGAAATTCGGGCTGCTCTCCCCGGGGAGAGCACGTCGCCGTAAGAGCTGCACACCCATTGTTTTCCTGTCTGCACCGGTGTTTTGTTTCCCAATTAGAGGGACTGTTTTTGACAGAATTTTGCCAGAGACAACTCTTTTGCCGTGGGTTCTTTTACGTGCGCTGAATAATTTTATGTAACACACAGGACTTCGGTTTATCGTCTCATCCGAAAATACTAGCACCCAGACCACTCCTCATGGTGTTAATGGATGGGGGACAAGTTTTTTTTTGCCCAAACAGGGATCAAACCACCGCACACTTCCGTCCCGGACTTTTTGTTTTCTAGGCAGGTGTGTTTCCTCTAGATCACCGATCCAAATAGGGAAGTAAATTGGTGAGGCGAGTTGGAATAGATGATGAAGAAAGGAAGAAAAAAAAGTGATTGAATGAGTGAGTGAGTGAGTGAGTGAGTGAGTAATAGGCAAGAAAGTGAGGCAAGTAGGGAAGGGAAAAAGTGAGTGAGCGAGTGAGTGAGTGAGTGAGTGTGTGAGTGAGTGAGTGAGTAATAGGCAAGAAAGTGAGGCAAGTAGGAAAGGGAAAAAAGTGAGTGAGTGAGTGAGTAGGTAAGTAAGTACGGCAAGAAAGAAGGAGAAAAAAGGAAGAAAAACAAAAAGAAAGGAAGTAGAAACGTGAGTGAGTGAGTGAGCAATAAGGGAGGGAGTAGGTAAGTAAGTACGGTAAGAAAGGACAGAAAAAAGAAAGGATGGAAGGAAGTAGAAATGTGAGTGAGCGTGTGAGCAATACGGGAGGGAGTAGGTAAGTAAGTACGTAAGAAGGAAAACATGGAAGTAAGATAAAAAAAAGAGACTTTGTTATTGACTGACAGTGTAGTCTGGGCTTTTCTTTTTATCAACTGTTAGTACGGTTGTTCTTTAATTACAAGTTTGCTAATTATATAGTTCTCTAGCTTTCAGCTGTCTAGTCGTCGATTCGTTTGTTCAGTTCAATTGCTTTTTTGCTTTCTTTTTCTGTCTGTCTGCCTTTCTCTGTCTCTGCTTTCTTTCTTTTTTTCTTCTTCTTTCTTTCTTTCTTCCAAAATTCCTTTCTTTCTTTTTATTTTCTTTCTTACTTCCACAGTTCTTTTCTTTTTTCTTTTCTTTCTTTCTTTCTTTCTTTCTTTCTTTCTTTCTTTCTTTCTTTCTTTCTTTCTTTCTTTCTCTTCTTTCTCTTCTTCTTCTTCCTTCCTTCTCCGTCTTTCTCTCTCTCTCTCTTTCTTTCTTTCCTTCTTCCTTCCTTCCTTCCTTTCTTTCTCTCTCTTTCTTTCTTTAACTCTTTTTCCCTTTCATTTGTTCGTTTGTGTGCGAGTTAGCTTTTCAGTTTAAAAATCAGATACTTAGTTGATCTTTCCGCGTACTTTTCTATAAAAAAACCCCAACTTACTTAGGTAGTTAGTTGATACGTGAAATAACTCAGTAGTCATTTACGAGTCGATCAGTTTGCTAGCGAGCTAAATGATACACACTTAACTACTTGGGTGTTTATCCCGGAAAAGAATCTCACGCTATATCTGCCCATTTTTCACTATTTAAGGAAGAGTTTTAGTCCTTCCTCAGCTATGGCTCCGAGGTTCACCCGTGGTCAGATTTTACCTATGCGACTGTTTTTGTGTTTTTTGCCCACTGTGAAGGTAGCTGCATTCCGTCTTTAAGAGAGGCTAACGGCTGATTTTCTGGTTGTCCGATCAAACCGAGGACGGTTCTACGGTGCAGTGTTTTACGCCGAGATTGCTTGTTGGAGACCAAGGCAATTATTTATTGGAGACCAAGGCAATTGTTTATTTCATTTCATTTATTCTTTTATATCGAGGATAATGAAATAAGCTTTCATGTGCTTTTTTTCATCTAGTCCCCGTGTGTATGCAGTTATGTAAATATTGTCATCTGTTCCCACCGGCACACAATGGCCTACTCTTACGAAAAGCGGAACAGGATTTAACGTGTGCGTAAGATATTCTGCGTGCGTTCGCACACGGGGCCTCGGTTTACAGTCTCATCCAAAAGACTTTGTTTATGGATCCTTAGCGCTTTAGTGGCTTCTGCTTCAAGCTGAGGGAGCTTTAAAGTCGGTCGGAGTACACAGTTAAGCATGACACCATGTTGAAGATAATAGCTATGAACATTTAGCGCAACATCTTCTGAAAACTAAGAGGAGATTATGCCTGCTCGTGTGCTTTCTTCTTCTGTTTTTCTAATTTTACTTCTTCTGTTCTTGTTCTGTTGTTCTTCTTGTTTTTTCTTGTTCTTGTTCTTCTTCTTTCTTCTTCTTGTTCTTCTGTTCTTCTTCTTCTTCTTCTTCTTCTTCTTCTTCTTGTCTTCTTCTTCTCTTCTCTTCTTCTTCTTCTTCTTCCTATTCTTCCTCTTCAATCCGTTTTTTTTCTAAAATAATGAACAAGCACTCTTGTGAATTTTGTTTTACATTCAGTTCCCGTGTGTATGCAGTTTTGTAAATTTTGTCATCCTTTTCGAAAGGCAAGCAATAGCTTACTTCTCCGTAAGGTGGAACGGGTTTCAACGTGTGCTTAAGATGTTCTGCTTGCGTTTGCAGACGGGACTTCAGCTTATACTAAAATGCATGGGAGTTTCGGGGGAATGGAGTCAGTAATGTTTCTCTATGGCGCAAGAGTTAGCGGGAAAAATTGTGAATTGTTGGTTACTCCGGGTGTCTCTAACTAGTGGGAGGAAGCGGAAGAGTATAGTAGAGACAGTCCTTAATTTCATAATCTATCATCATCATCATCGACATCATCATCATCATCATCATCATCATCATCATCATCATCATCATCATCCATCGTATATCATCGTCATCATCATCATCATTCATCGTCGTCGTCGTCGGCGTTGTCATCTTCGTCATCATTAAATGTCAGACAGTTAAGAAAAAAAGTGTCTGTGATTAGGGAACTTTCTTTCCTTAATCTTGTTAGCGCTGTCGGATTGGCGTGCCAGCTTCTTTTAACATGCAATAGTAAGATCCTGCTCCCACCCGCTCCTTACCCCTAAAAACAACGACAACAACAACAAAACAAAACCAAAACAAAACACAGACCCCAGACAGCCCCAGTCTTCACTAAAAAGAAAAAGGACATAGACACAAGATACAAAGAAAGCTAAAAAAAAACAACAAACGAAGAGGAAAAAATCCATGATAACAATTAACTTATGACTGACTGCCTTGTGGCTTTGCGCGCCACTCTTTGCGAAGCTGAGTCTGACCTTTTTGAGATTTGCTGCTCCCATTTGACAATCCATTCATCAAGAGACTCGAAAACCCTTTTATATATATATAATCTTTTAGCATTACAATAACAGCAAGGTGGTTTGAAGACAATCAGTTTGATTAAAGATCGGAGTCTAAAATAAAAAAAGGATCTTTTCCTTGTTTTAAATGTTTTACATCTGCACGATTCTGTTAATAATAGGATTTTTTTAATTCTCAAGTTGATCTATTAAAAGCGTTCAAAGGGGACACAATGCTGGAAAACAAAAAGGGAAAAAATCGATGTCAAACCGTTGGCGAAGTTACGTCTGCGGTACAATACTTTCTTTGATAAAATTAAGGTCTGCAAGAGAGGATTAAGTCAGAGAGAGAGAGGGGGGGGGAGGGGGGGAGAGGAGAGGAGAGAGAGAGAGGGGGGGGGGGGGTAGGGAGGAGAAGGAGGGAGAGAGAGAGAGGGAGGGATATAGAGACAGAGAGGAAGATGGGGAGGGAGAAAGACAGACAGACAGCAGAGACAAAACAGACAGATAAAGAGATGATGCTATTAAGGACAAAAAAAAAATCTTAGCAGTAAAAAAAAAAAAAAAACAGAAAGTCAATCAGGATAAAAACAAAACGAAAACTGCAAGTGTTATCAGGATAATAGTTTCAAAAGAAAGAAAAAAAGGAAACGGAAAAGGAAAAAACAAACAAAAAAAGAAATAGGATGAGAGAAAAGGAGTCAGATGAGAGGCAGCAGCAGCAATGGCAGCAACAGATGGGAGTGGGGGGGGTGAGGTGTGCGGGTAGAGGTTTATGGTCACATGTTGCACACGTCCTCATCATACGTATACCTCAAGCATCGGCCACAATGACCAAACCTGCAGTATTTGGTTTACGTTTTAAAGGACACTCTTTTTCTTCTTTCCTCTTGAATGACAACTCAAGCTGGGCTTAGCTAGCCACAGTGTGTGCTTTCTATTCTTTAAATTCCTCGTATTTTTTCTTTCTTTCTTTCTTTCTTTCTTCTTTTCTTTCTTTTCTTTCTTTCTTTCTTTCTTTTCTTTCTTTTTCTTTCTTTTCTTTCTTTCTTTTTATATCGAGGATAATGGAATAAGCACCCATGCGCTTTTTTTTTTTACATCAAATTCCCGTGTGTGTGCAGTGTTCTGAATCTTGTCAACTGTTCCCACCGGCTTACAATGGCCCACACTTACGAAAAGTGGAATAGGATTTAATGTGCGCGCAAGATGTTTCCGCGTGTGTTCGCACACGGGACTTCGGTTTATAGTCTCATCCGAATGATTTTGGGGGAGAGTGGAGTCAGCACTGATGTTAACTCCAGGGGAAAAAATTCCCCTCGAACAGGAATCGAACCCGGGTCGTCAAATTGCGAGTGCAATGGTCTGACTCTAGACTATCCCGTCCTCGTAAGTATTTTGTGCTGGTGGTATACACTTCGGAAGGTTAGTGTAAAGCGGCTTGAGCTTTTTTGCTAAAAGGTGGAACAGTTCAGAATGGGTGGTTCCGAAACACAGCAAGCCTCCTTCCATCAGGTTCAATCACTGAACGACAATGAAGAAGGAAGATAAGAAGGAGGAGGAATAGAAGCAGAAGAAGAAGAAGAAGAAGAGGGAGGAGGAGAAGAAGAAGAAGGAGAAGAAGAAGAAGAAGAAGGAGAGGAGGAGAAGAGAAGAAGAGGAGGAGGAGAAGAAGGAGAAGAAGAAGGAGAAGAAGAAGGAGAAGAAGAAGCAGAAGAAGAAGGAGAAGAAGGAGAAGAAGAAGGAGGAGGAGGAGGAGGAGGAGGAAGAAGAAGAAGAAGAAGAAGAAGAAGAAGAAGAAGAGAGAAGAAGAAGAAGAAGAAGAAGAAGAACAAAGGAGGAGGAGGAGACAAAATGAGAGAGAAGAAGAAGGAGAGAGAAAAAAGGAGAAGAAGGAGATGATGGTGAGGATGATGAGAATAGGTTTGATGATTAACAAAAGCAAAGAAAAAAATGTAGTTTGATTCAAAAGCTAAATACCATTTTTTTCCTTACTAACTTTTGTGTGTACTGTCTTCCATGTAAGTATATATATAAATATATACATATATACAAACATATATGGGTGTGTATATAATATACATTTATGTACACATATATCGGTCACATTTTTACTATACCCACACACCTACCAATCTACTCGCACACGCACACACATACACACATATATATATATATATATATATATATATATATATATATATATATATATATATATATATATATATATATATATATATATATATATATATATATACGCAGAACAAGAGAGACAGACAGAGACGGAGAGAGAAACAGAGAGAGAAAAAGCACTACAACTGTTAAGCGACAATACATTTGTTAGGTTTTCTTATCGGTGACGAAGTATAAAAAAAAATCTCCTTATAAAAATATACCCATAAACTTTGAGTAACAAAAGAAAGCATAAAAAATACAATTAATTCAATGAGAAAAAAATACTGAAAGAAAGAAAAGAGAAAAGGCTCCATAACTTCTAGGTTTATGACACAGTCAACACAGGAAACAAAATCAGACATTAGCAAACCTGGGGTATGGCTGTGGCGGGGAGATTGAAACGAGCGGCGTGGGAACAGCAGGGATAGGAACGTCACGGAAGTTGAGGCAGAAAAAAAATCGGGTTTGTGAGTTAGTGAGTCAGTCCATCTTCTGGTTGACTAGTGAGTAACTTGGTTTGAGAAATAATTTCATGGGTTTGTTAGTCTATTAACTAGCTAGTCCGTCAACAGTTTAATTGATTACTTTTTAAGCTAGTTCAACAAATAATTGCATGGATTTGCTAGTTTATTAAACAGTGTGGTGGTCAGTCATTAAGTTGATTAGTCAGTAAACTAGCTCTTGAGTTTATGGGTTTGTTAGTTTATTAACTTGTGTGTCAGTCAAGCATTTGGTTTAATAGCTTAGCAAACTAGTTTGACAATCATTTTTATAGGATTGTTTCGTTTTTATTAACTAATGAGTGGGTAAATCATGTTGTGAATCAGTAAGGGGATCTGGATAGTCTGGTGGTCAGAGTGATGCGCTCGTGATCTACTGACCCGGGTTCGAATCTCGTTGAAGAGGATTATTAATCTGAAGTTGCCGACTCCACTTCCCAAAAAGTCCGTCGGATGAGACTTTAAACCGAGGTTCCTTGTGCGAACGCACGCAGAACATCTTGCGCACACGTTAAAACCCGTTCCGCTTTTCGGAAGAGTAGGCCATCGTGTGCCTGTGGGGACGGATGACAAAACTGACACGGGGACTGGGTGTAAAAAGCACACGAATGCTTATTCCATAATCCTTACACACATACACACGCACACACAACACACACAACACACACACACACACACACACACAACACACACACACACACACACACACACAGAGTCTATTAAAAAATCGATTTAATTGAAATCGATATAAAAGAATAAAATGAATAAATAAATAAATAGATAAATAAATGAAGAGATAAATAAATATAACTCCTTGAAATAAAGGAATAAATGAAATGAATAAAGTAAGTTAGCTGTTAGATTTCAGTTTATGTGGTATTAAACGTGACTAATTAGTGCTAACAAGTACACAGTGGACATGTTGAGCGATGCCCAGATTTGAACCCGGAGGGTAGGGGTGGGGAGAGGGGCACCAGACCATGCACACTTTCTCACTCCTCACACCTAGGAATCACTCATCAGTGATCCACACGGAGTACGAGGTCGGCGCGTGTGACTGTTTTCAATTACACTGTATACAGGCAATCAGAATTTATTCCGACTTCGGACCTCTCTGTCTTCTCCGAGTTCACCATAGATAAATGCAACCCCACAGAGTTTAACATATATCAACACAAGCCTTCGAGTTTGCTAACATTCACTCATCATCACTTAGTCCCATGTCCCAAAGGACGTAGGGGGACATGAAGAAGACACAACAGAGATCTTTTTCCATGCTTCACGATCCTGTGTGGCAGTAGAGGTGTTGTAGGGGTTGGCGGTCCAGTCTTTGATGTTGTCAACCCATGATTTTTTGCGGCCTCTCTTCTTTGCCCTCGACTGTTTGCTAACATTAATAACTGACAAAGTTTTTTTTTGGCTAGAAGCATTAAGGCTATTAATATGCTTTCTTCAATTGGTAAAAGTGTAATAAAACACCCCCACACACATAAAACACACACACATGCGCGTGCACACACACATACACA
>CM060332.1:39356844-39366844 GCA_030674155.1 Stramonita haemastoma
GACGGCTGTCTCTTTATGGGTAGGATCCGTCAAAGTGGCCATAGTCAACCGGCTTTCTGGAGTTTGACAGCCCTCTTTTTCTGACAATGTGGTCAAGGGAAATAATGAGGCGTCACCCTGAAACTGTGAATGATGGGAAAACGAGGCTGACGTGACAACTGAGACTCCGCCCCACGCGAAATTGACAGAAATTGACAGAAAATAGTCTTTTTACGTAAAATCCCCCCACAAAACTTTTATTAAAACCACTGGAATGTAATTTTGAAGGGTCAATTTACTAGTTTGTGTAGTCAGAAATTTTGAAGCAATCACTTTGCACCCAAAAAATTTTTTCTTGGACTATTTTCCGTTCTTTCCATCAACCCGCAAATGCACAAAAGTCAAAAGAACCCAGTGGGCCGGCTCCACTATGGCCACAGATAGCCGTCATTGGTGTCGCCACAGAGCAATTAAGCTAAGCAGGATCTTTTACCCTGGATGGCAAAAAGCTGGAGTTTACCATGGCCCTAGCTTTAGCCAGACCTCCAGTATGATACAGCTGAATGAGTGGTGAAGGGCATGGTTAGCCAGACTGTGCACAGACATCGCCCTATGGCATGCACGCTTTGCAAGCATACCCATTTCCTATTGCGCTACTTCCTGCATGCCTTGTGTCTTGTATATTTTAATTTCTGATAAAAGGTTTGGTAGTTATCGGTTTTCAATCTATTTTTCGTAACTTAATACCTTTTCGATTGCATAGTACTATACACACACACACACACCACACACACACACACATATATATATATGTATATATATATATATATATATATATATATATATATATATATATTGTGTATATATATACATATTATTATTTATAATAATAATAATTTTAATAAATAATATAATAATAATAATAATAATAATAATAATAATAATAATAATGATGATGATACATGGAATTTACATAGCGCTATATCTTGTATATAAAAAAATATATAGCTCCTCTCTCTCTCTCTTCTCTCTCTCTCTCTCTCTCTCTCTCTCTCTCTCTCCTCTCTCTCTCTCTGTGTCATATCTCTCAGTATGACGTTTAAGTTGAAATATATAACAAAGTTTCACTATGAGGTATAATTGAAATTGACGTTATACGATCACGTCGCAATAAACACCCCCTGAAGAAGGTGAAAGCGGAACTATTAGGGAACGATCTTCTTTAGCTTTTCGTGTTACTTGAATAATATATATAATATATATATATATATATATATATATATTATATATAAGAGAGAGAGAGAGAGAGAGAGAGAGAGAGAGAGAGAGAGAGAGAGAGGAGAGAGAGAGAGAGAGAGAGAGAGAGGGAGGATATATATGCATACATTATTATACATTCTCTGGAAAAAGACAAACTAAAGATGAAACAGTAGTTTACTGACAACAAAAAAATATACATTATCAAAGCAACACATGTACAATTAGTCTATCCACGCGGCTGTTTGAGGCTCTTTCGGGATAAACAGAGACTCACCTTGTAGAAAAATATGGGATTGAATTTCCTCGTTGTTTTGTTTTCATCTTTCCGTGTCTTTCTGTCCGTCGGCTTTTTCTTGCCCAGTATTTTTTTTGGTGGTAGTTTCATTCCAGTCTCTTGCTATTTTTGAAACATATACTGATATAGACTTTTTTCCTGCAGACGTTGTACGACATTTTGCTAGTTTTGTTTTGTTCTGGTGACCAGGTAGTGACATCGGAAGCACTGGGATGGGCACAAGATGGCCATTCTACAGGCGACTAGCTCGTAGATCATTTCATGTGTAGTTTATGTTGGAAGTGTTTGTTATGTTCTTTTATACATTTTATGATCTGGGGGATGATTAGTTTAGCAAATGGCTCGATTCCTCTTCGTGGTCTAGCGTTACTTCCCTGATTGAGGGATGGAGTATTTCGGTTTAGAAAGTTTTTTGTTTGGAAATGAGAATTAACATTGAACATAAGCAGCATTAGTTGTTTTTTTTTAATCAGAGAACAGAAAGAAGGGTTCTATGTCTTTTTGTTAGTATGTGTTTGTATATCCGTGTTTTTTTTTCTTTTCAACTTGATTGTGTTGAATATTTGAGAGGATGTGCATGCACTTATTTAGAACTTAAACAGATAGATGATCATAGCCGATCTTTTAATTGAACTAGAGCCGTACTATTTTGGATTACAGGTAGGTGGGGCTATGAACAACATGAGAGAAAACGAAATTCTGATATATCAAACAAGTTAGCGATCTAGCAGGGGAGGGGAGGGGGGAAAGCTTTGGCCACAAACAGGCATCGAACCCGGACTTTTTGCTTTAGCTTATAATTTTTTAATCTCTTATTTTACGGATGATGGGATTATAATAACAACATCGGAGAAAAAGCTTAACCTTTTAAACCTCGGTGTTTATAAAAAAAATTGTTATATATATATATTATTATTATATATATATATATATATATATATATATATAGAGAGAGAGAGAGAGAGAGAGAGAGAGAGGGGGGGAGAGAGGGAGAGAGACAGACAGACAGACAGACAGACAGACAGAACAGACACAGAGACGGAGAGAGACAGAGAGATGGGTGTACAGTTCTGATAGGAGATTTCGCCATTAGCCAGATGGCATTCTGATGTGGCGTCTGTGGATGGCTGGGCTATGAATAGTCTGAATAAGGTTAGATTGATAGTTTAAAACGTACTAGTTTTGGAACGGGCTTTTTGTTGCTTTTGGTTTTTTTGAATTTTGGTTTTTGTTTTATTTTGGTTTTAACGAATTTTGGTGTTGATTGACGTTACAGCCGCGTGGTTAAGACAGTGGGACTTCAATCATCCTGGTTTCCTCAAGTCTGCATTCTTCAATCTTGGTTGCATCTGAAGACCTAAGAGTGGGATTTTCACAATCTCTTATGTCAACTTCAAGTGCAGACCTGCCAGTGCCGTAATTCCCTGCATGCAGATACACCTGCAGAAGATCAAATTATGCACATTCTAGATCCCGTAGTTCATGTCAGCGTTCGGTATGATGCGGAATCACAGGCATTCCCAGCAAACAGCTCCGAAGTCGGAATGTGGCTACTTTCATGGTAGGGAAAAAATGGTTGCATGAACGTAATCTCACGATGTGTTGAACTTTGGAGCTCTAGCTGAGGAACGCGCGGCACGAGGACGGGGGTGGGGGGTGGGGGTGGGGGGCACGACTGTTTATGACCTCTCTTGTTTCTAAAAAAAAAAAGCTCAAGCGTTTGCGAGCCGCGATCTTTCTTTTAAGGTTTGTACAGTACAGTGGTCAGAGCACTCGCTTTCCCTCAGCCAAGGTTAAGCACATCGACGGTGGCTACCAATTGGATGAGTTGACCGTTTGCGCGCTTTGTTTCAGTACAGTACCCCAGTTCACTCAGTTGTAAATGCGTACCTGCCTTCTTTAGGGTCAGGGAAGGTACACCAGGGAAGGAGAGGAGATGGGCGCCACACTCAACATGCTGGCCCCAGAGAAGCTGAGGTCTCTGATGCCTCGCTCCCCTACGACCATATAGGTTATGGGACACCTTTACCTTTTTACCTTTTTACAGTACAGTAATGGTTGTGATTCGTTGGTTTACAGACTGGGCTGTTTGCGATGTAGATGATGACTGTTAGAGAAATCGTTGGGCGTTCCCTAGCTTACCAGCGTGTGGATCATCCAGAATATGATGCACTCGGTCTCACCCATCGCACCCGGCAATCATGTGAGGTCGTCAGCTTTCAATCATCATCATCATCATATCATCATCATCATCATCATCATCATCATCATCATCATCATCATCATCATCATCATCATCAATGGTAAGCATACTCTGGCTTCCAATTTTTATTTTCTTTTTTATGTATTTATTTATTCTTTTATTTCAAGAATCTACTGAAGCTAAATAAGATGTAAAGTAAAAGCCCTGATAGGGCTTTCATGGTCGTTAGGGCTATAAACAATATGATTATGATTTCAAGAATAATAGAATAAGCACTCATGCTGCTATTTTACATCCAGTCCCCGTGTGTATGCAGTTTTGTCAATTCTGTCATGTCACCCATTCCCACCTGCACAGAAAGACCTACTCTTCCGGAAAAGAAGAACAGCCTTTAACGTATGCGGAAAATGTTCTATGTGCGTTCACACACGGGAACTCGATTTACAGTCTCATCCAAAGGACTTTTATGAGGAGTGGAAGCGGCAATGATGTTAACTCCAGGGGCAAAAACATCCCCTTCAACGGGATTCGAACCGGGGTCAGCAGATGGCAAGGCCAATGCGCAACGCTCTAACCAGCCCGGCCATGCTGTCCCCAGTGATCCTCATCATGTCTTTACTCATGCAGACTAACGGTTGTCTTTCTAAATACAAAGCTCTCTCAGGATGGAGATTATTTCAATGAGCTGGACAACTTTTGAAAAGATGTTGGCTCTTTGCTCACTCACAAGTAACTGAGTTAACCTTGTTTCTTTGCCGCATCATGATATTCACCACCCATACTCATCACGAATTTACCACCTCGATACATCATCACACGAATTTACCACTCATACCATTCACTGAATTTACCACCCATACCATCACGTGAATAAATTTACCAATCATACTCATCACGAATTACCACTCATACACATCACGAATTTACCACCATACTCATCACGAATTTACCACTCATACTCATCACGAATTTACCACCCATACTCATCACGAATTTACCACTCATACTCATCACGAATTTACCACCCATACTCATCACGAATTTACCACTCATACTCATCACGAATTTACCACCCATACTCATCACGAACTTACCACTCATACTCATCACGAATTTACCACCCATACTCATCACGAATTTACCACACCCATACTCATAACGACATATAAAGAAACGACAAAGTTTCTTACGCCAGCATCCTTCACAATGTCTTGATATTTGTGTTACCTCCCTTGTCAAAGCGAAGTTGGCCAATGACAATAAATTACTGTTAAAGTGTTATTTAAGCGTTAACCCCGCCCACCGACCCCCACCCATTTTGTGTGTGTGGTGTGTGTGTGGTGTGTGTTGTGTGTGTGTGTGTGTGTGTGTGTGTGTGTGTGTTTTGTTGTTGTTGTTGCTTCGATTTTACGTCTGTTCACTCAAAGTGATATTAGACGTCTGTGTGTATATGTGTGCGCGTGTGTTTATCTGTTATTTTTTTATATCGAGGATAATGGAATAAGTAATAATGATTTTTTACAGCCGTTCTCACCGACACACAATGGCCTATTCTTTCGAAAAGCGGAACAGGTTTAATGTGTGCGAAAGATATTTTGCTCGCGTTTGCACACAGGGCCTTGGTTTATAGTCTCATCCAAAGTAATTGTGTGTGTGTGTGTGTTCTGTATTTTTTCTTTTATATTTTATTCTTTTATATTGAGAATAATAGAATAAGCACTCATGTGCATTTTTACATCCAGTCCCCGTGTGTATACAGTTTTGTAAATCTTGTCATCTGTTCCCACTGGCACACAATGGCCTACACATACGAAAAGCAGAACAATGTTTAATTAACGTGTACGCAAGATGTTCTGCGTGCTTTCGCACACAGGGCCTCGGTTTATGGTCTCATCCGAACGATGTGTGTGTGCGTACGTGCGTGCGTGAGTGCGTGCGTGCGTGTGTGTGTGTGTGTGTGGTGTATGTGTGTGTGTGTGTGTGTGTGTGTGTGTGTGTGTGTGTGCTCTCATGCATGCGTATATGTTAGTAACCTATGTGCTTATGACCTACTACAAGGAACATTTTTTGCGATATCGATTACGAAATATGACAACAAGGTACTGTGTAGTGCAGCAGCGAGAGAGAGAGAGAGGAGAGAGAGAGAGAGAGAGAGACAGAGAGAGACAGAGAGAGACAGAGAGAGACAGAGAGAGACAGAGAGAGACAGAGAGAGACAGAGAGAGACAGAGACAGAGACAGACAGACAGACAGACGGGGAGAGAGAGACAGACAGACAGACAGACAGACAGGGAGACAGACGGAGAGAGACAGAGAGAGAGAGACACAGGACAGGACACAGAGAGAGACTGACAGACAGACAGAGACAGGGAGACAGACAGACAGAGACAGAGAGCAGAGCTTGAATCTGGCAGAACTGCAATCAGCCTGTGTCATGTCAGAAGCGATGGGCAAACATAATCTTAGGTTTCGTGACGGGCTGTGGTCACTGCTCCACCACCACTGCTGCTTCACAGTCCTCAGTCAGGCTTCAGCCCTGAGCCAGCAGTGTGGGCAGTAGGACAGCTCTGTGGGGACGCGATAGCACTGTGGTCACTGCACTGGCTTTCCGCGAGGTCACGTTTACAGCATCTTGCTCCCACATCTGCAAGCTTTGGTTTTGTCCAATTGCATGTACTCCTCGGGGGAGGTGGGGAGAGGGGGTGGTTCTCGAAATAAAATATTGAACTTTGAATCTTGTGGTTACCAAGTGGATGGGTGACGGTTTGCGCGTCTGTACAGTCCCTCAATTCACCCAGCTGTAGATGGGTACTTGCCCTTTTTAGGGGTAGAATTTGTTTGTTACTTTATTTAATAAGTAAAGCAGCAAGGGAGAGATGTGCCCCATCCCAGTTCCATATGCTGGCCCCTAGAGAAGCTGAGGTCTCTGATGCCTCACTTCCCAGTGACTGCATAGGTTATGGGGACAGCTTTGCTCTTTTTCAATGTTTAGAAAGCTTAGAGAGTGATGTCCTTTGTATTTTGAATCAAAACAGGGTACCACCGAGCACTGGAATTGACATACATGATTACTCATGGATTTGTAACGGTTACATGGCCCATGCTATTAAATTCTTAAATTATTCAGTTCTCTCTCTCTCTCTCTCTCTCTCTCCTCTCCTCTCTCTCTCTCTCTCTCTCTCTCTCTCTTCTCTCTCTCTCTCTCTCTCTCTCTCTCTCTCTCTCTCTCTCTCTTTCTCTCTTTCTCTCGCTCTCTCTCTCTCTAAATCATACGTTTAACTGTTGTTCGTTGTGGTGGTTTTTGTGGGGGAGGGGTTGTTGTTTTTTGTTTTTGGTGGGTTTTTTGTTTGTTTTGGTTTGGGTTTTCTTTTGTTTTGCTATGTTTTTTGGTTTGCTTTTGTTTTTTTTTTTATAATCCCTAATCAGGACAAGGGTCGGATGAAAAAAAAGTATGTGAATGCTTGTCTGTCATGCTTGAAAAATGAAAGATTATTCATCCAGTCATTCATTCTCTCTTCCCCTCCCATTTCTGACTCATTCTCACTCGTGTTTCACTCTCTGTCCATCTCTGCCTCTGACTGTCTCTCTCTCTCTCACTTCTTCCGTTGGTTTATCTCCCCTTCATCCTCCATCCCTTATCCCCACCCCACCCCTTCTCTCTCTTGATATGCTTGTGTCAATATTAGTTAATATCAAAACAATTCTGTGTTGTGATATTTCGTTCTATTTGCAAAAAATAGCAGGGAGCAAGATATAATGAAATGAGGGTTTGATCATTGCGTTAATTGGTCAACAGAAATCTGGTCTTTCTGAAGCAATAGAATTCTACAATCATTATGGTTATTATTTGTGACGATCAATTTTCATCGTTTCCGGTGCTCAAGCAAACTTTCATTGTGACCTGATGACATTAATTGTTATTATGAAGGAAGTAGAAAAAAAAATAGAGGGAAGCAGAGAGGGGGAGAAAGAAAGAAAGAAAGAAAGAAAGAGAGACAGACAGACAGACAGACAGACAGACAGACAGACAGACAGACAGACAGACAGAGACAGACAGACAGACTCATTGTAAGGGTAGGCCATCGTGTGCCGGTGGGAGTGGATGACATTTACAAAATTGCATACATACGGGAACTCGATGTAAAAAATCACAAGAGTGCTTATTCCATTATCCTCGATATAAAAGAATAAATAAAGAATAAATAAATAAATAAATAAATAAATAATTTGATAGATGGACTTAGGCAGCATAGCTCACGAGAGGGCACATCAAACTTCTTTTTAATTCAGTAGCTACTTTCAAGACTGTTTTTGCACATCGGATGAATATAAGCGATTTGTTTGCTACACTACTTTTTCCTCAATAAAAGATAGGCGGTTGATAGCTTTGTAAATGTATGCTTTTTATATCTAAATTCCATACACTTTTAAAAAAATTATCATTACATTTCTTAGACGTCAAAGATAGGCTGTGTTAGCGAAACTTGGGAACAAAAACTTTGTGCTGGGAACGTAAGTAATATCATGATTATTCTCATTGTCAAAAATAGAAAACAGCTTCTACTCACTTCACAAAACATGAGTGAGAAACAAACCTGAGTTTTCAATCAAGCTGTAGTATTTTTGACGTCTCTTTAGAAAACGATGGTATGGAGGGGAAACTTGGTAAAAGGTAAATAGGTAAAGGTGTCCCACAAACTTGGCGGTCGTAGGAGAGCGAAGCATCAGAGATCTAGCCATCTCCTCTCCCTCGCTGCTTTACCTTCCCTGACCCTAAAGAGGGCAGGTACCCATTTACAGCTGGGTGAACTGGGCCGGACAGTACTGAAGCCAAGGCGTGCAAACGGTCACCCATCCCATTGGTAACCACGCTCGACGCTAAAGGAAACTTGACCGTGTGATATGACAGTATAGGAAAAGGATTAGCACAGTAGCTGTGGAGACTGTGTGATCAATGGGCAAACTGCACTGTAGAAACTCAAGTTTTGAAACTGAAGGTCAAGAGAGCAATGAAACAAGACTCTGTTTGTGGCAAGCTGTTGGAAACCCTTAACCTCTGAATTATGTGATCAGTATTATATAAACAAACTCTTTAATATACCAAGATCCAGCCAATCCACCATTGGCCGTGGCTGTTTCTCTATTTTCTGGTCCATCAATTAAGAATGACCTCCTCTCTCTTTTAGCGAAAAGTCGACGTATGGCACTGTTTAATGTAGCTTCAAGATAGGTATTTCAAAGCTATTTCCCCTCTTGTTTCATTTTGTATGTGGCCCTGTTTTCAACGGCCGAACTACCAATCACCTTGCCGAAGTATATACCTCTTATATATGTGTATGTTTGTGTGTGTGCGTGTGTGTGTGCTGTGTGTGTGTGTGTGGTTGTGTGTGTGTGTGTGTGTGTGTGTGTGTGTGTGTGTGTGTGTGTGGTGTTCATGAACATTTGAAAAAAAAATCCCAAACATTAATTATTATCGGTTGCATGTGTTGGATGGGTTGGATGCAAGTGCTTTGATTTGATTTTTTAAGAGGATATAGCGTTACATAAGTTTGTTTCTTGATGATGATGATGATGATGATGATGGATGATGTTGATGATGATGATGATGGTGATTATTGTTGTTGTTATCATTATTGTTATTATTATTATTATTATTATATTATTATTATTATTATATTATTATCGTTATTTTTTCATTATTATTATTATTATTGATCGTTCTCTGAAGGAATGTGATGTACTTACTATCTGGAGGCGTCTGATGTTTGCTTGCTCTGTTCTAGAGAAGTGGAATCCTGCTACAGTGTGTGATGACTACCGCTCTATTGCTATAACGAACCTCCATAGTTATGTCAAGTTTTGAAAAAAACAAAAAAACTTGCCCCCCGCACATCCTCCTTTTACCACCACCTTGAACCCCCCTTGCATATCAGTCCCATAGGAGAATGCATGCCGCCATTCCCTCTCCTACACCATGCTTTACTTCACCTCCATTTCCCCGATCTTCGTGCGACGCTCACACAGCAACTGTTGTCTGGCATCATTGTGAGCAAAAGCTGCATGTATTGCGCTGCCGCGAAGCACTGGACTGGTCAGGTGAAGCACATCTGACTTGGGCATGGAAGAACATTGCTATCCTGTAAATCTGTGTGGAAAAAAGGCAGGAAAATGGACCAAGAAGGCAGAAAATATACAGACAAGAAGGAGATGATGACAGGAAGAAAAGGAACAAGGCAGATAGAGATGCAAACAGCAGACGTTTA
>CM060332.1:39369344-39416844 GCA_030674155.1 Stramonita haemastoma
AGACACAGTACAGACACAGGTACACACACACACACACACACACACACACACACACACACACCACACCACACACACCACACACACACACACACACACACACCACACACAGACACACACACACAAAACACACACACACACACACACACACCACACACACACACACACACACACACACACACACACAACAGGTAAATCTGTCGATTTATTTTCGTAATTTTCATTACTGATCTTTTTCCTGTCCCTCCTCACATTAAGTTTTTTGTACAAACATTTTCTACTAAATTTAGCATGACTGATCATTTACTGGCAGCTCTTTTTTTGTTTTCTTTTAGTTGTTATTTTTTTTGTGTTTTGTTGTTGTTTTTGTGTGTGTGTAGAAAAGAAACAAAGAAAAAAAAAGAGAAATATTTGGACATCAGCACGCGACAGACACCCAATTACTTTTTACAGATGCGGGGGCTATTTCTGGGTGAGAAGGGGGGACATTCAGCACAGACGAGACAACATCCCCTGTCTCTGGAAGTGATAAAGAGCAGGTATCTGCTGTTTGATGTTTTTTGTTTATCATTCACGTCACCTATCATTATTATCAAGATTAGTTTTTGGACGTTATTTTTTTCATATATTGACTTTCACGTGTTAGCTTTTCTGAAGGCGCGCGCACGCGCGGCGTGTGGCGCAGGGGCGCGTGCGCGGGCGTGTGGGGTGTGTGTTGTGTGTGGTGTGAGTGTGTGGTGGTGAGTGTGAGTGTGTATCTGTGTCTGTTTTGTCTCTGTGTTTTATTTATTTATTTTTTTATTTTTTTTATTTTTTATTATCTATCTATTTATTCTGTTATATCGAGGATAATGGAAGAAGCACTCATGTGCTTTTTTCATCCAGTCCTGTGTGTAGGCAGTTTTGTAAATATTGTCATCTGTTCCCACCGGTACACAATGGCCTACTCTTACGAAAAGTGGAACAGGATTTAACGTGTGCGCAAGATATTCTGCGTCGTTCGCACGGGGCCTCAGTTAACAATATCATCCGAAAGACTTTGGGGAGAGTGGATCCCTGATGTTAACTCCAGGGGTAAAATCACCTCAACATTTGCGAGTGCAATGTTCTGACCATTATGTTATCCCGTGTGTGTGTGTGCGTGCGTGGTGTGTGTGTGTGTGTGTGTGTGTGTGTGTGTGTGTGTGTGTGTGTGTGTGTGTGTGTGTGTGTGTGTGTGTTAGAAACAGAGTATCTAAAGAACGAACATCAACTAGGACTAAGAATGAACATGGCTAAAATCCCCCTAGTCTTGCTTTGTGTGGCTGGATTGTACTTGCATTATGCTGCATTAAAGTTCATCGTAGTGTATTATAGTTCACTGCATTCCAATTGATTGTCTTTATATGCTGCGTCTGATCATTCTATGCAACATCCTGCTTAAAACAAATTAAAGATGAAAACCGGAAACACGCAGAGAGAGAGAGACAGAGACAGACAGACAGACAGACAGACAGACAGACAGAGACAGAGAGACAGTGAGAACAGAGATAGAGAGACAGACAGAGAGACAGACAGAGAGAGAGAGAGAGAACACTGAACTGGTCAGTTCCCTCTCACCCCTCTCTCTCAACCTCCATCAGAGAAAGAGAGAGAGGGGGAGAGGGGATATATATATATATTATATATATATGGAGGGTGAGAGAGAGAGACAGAGAGACACACAGAGAGAGAGGCATTAACTCTACACACATACACATACACACACGCACACACTCACACACAAACACACATATACACACGTACACACACATACACCAGGTGAGTACCTACATCAAGACCATTGTAAGGACCTTCCCACCACACCCCTGAGAACAGTAAACTGACTGCTAGCCCCACCACCACCAGTCTGAGACGAGGTGTGTCGTGCACGGCAGTCTGCCTTCAGTCACTCCCAGCCTCGGTATGACAGTTGTCTTTGCTGTCATCTTACTATTGACCTTCTTTAATGACCGTGCAAACCATTGGAATCATGCTGGCTTTTCTTTTCTCTGAAAGATAGGACTGAATGAAAAACTCGAAACTAATAGACTATGAACACCAAAAACACTTATTGCGTTATGTAAGTGAAAGGAAGCAAAGATAAGTAAGCCATGCGCTTGAAACCAAGATTGGTAAGCCATGCGCTTGAAGCCAAGATTGGTAAGCCATGCGCTTGAAGCCAAGATTGGTAAGCCATGCGCTTGAAGCCAAGATTGGTAAGCCATGCGCTTGAAGCCAAGATTGGTAAGCCATGCGCTTGAAGCCAAGATTGGTAAGCCATGCGCTTGAAGCCAAGATTGGTAAGCCATGCGCTTGAAGCCAAGATTGGTAAGCCATGCGCTTGAAGCACAAAATTGGTAAGCATGCCTTTGAAGCCAAGATTGGTATAGCCTGCGCTTGAGCCAAGATTGGTTTAAGCATGCGCTTGAAGCCACAATGTTGGTAAGCCATGCGCTTGAAGCCAAGATTGGTAGACCATGCGCTTGAAGCAAGATTGTAAGCCATAGCGCTTGAAGCCAAGATATTAACCTATGAAGAGCGTCCTTCAGAGCAGGACCGTAGGAAAAAGAAAAAAAGACAAATCAGCATCTTTTCTCATTGGCATCAATATCAAACTTTGTGGCCTGAGAACCCACATTTTATGCAAGTTGATTGTTATTGAGTTTCAGTAAATGATATTCCAATATTTCAATGTGTTGAGTTTAGCAAGTATGTGTGCCTTAATTATAATGTGTAGTTATTCATTCTATGAACAAATTAACAAAGATTGATCATGATAATTATGTATAAATGATGTGTTTCTTACTTAGATTGAGTATATGTTCATTCTTTCACTTTCTCTGTACGACAGTTTTCAAACACATTGCTATAAAGACAGCCACACTCCAACTTCAGAGGATTTTTGTCTTTTTTTGGGGAGAATACAAGTTGTTATACCAGAAGAGCTTACCAGTGAAAAAGGCAATCTCCTCACAAAATACTAAAGCGTAACCTTACACATAGTATTTTACTGTGGGCCTCGGCACTTTGCTTCGTGCAACCACCACGAACTGACCAAACTTTTGGCCTTGGCCAACAGTACAGCGATCACATCACTAGTGATGAAGTGAAAACCAGAACTGAAAACGCCGTGAGAGCATATGAAAATATCCTGACTTTAGTTTTTAAAAAAAGACAGAAAAGAAACTGAAGTGTTAAGGCCCTCCCACTAAGAACTGGACTGATCAATGCCTTCCTACAGGGAACTGTGCAAAGAGGGAATCGGAGAAAACGATGGGAAGACAACATCAGAGAGTGGACTGGCCTTGGGTGGAACGATTTGTTACGATAAGTAGAAAACAACGGGGAGTGGAGGAAGCTGGTTGTAAGATCTTCAGTGGTGCCCCCACCGTCTACAGGACTAAGGGATAGGTGGATGTGATGGTCAACAAAACTGATGTCAAATCTAGAGGGAAAATCGCTTCGAACGAGCTTTGACCCGGCCCGCAGTTAGGAATGGATAGGCAGGGGTGTGTGTGTGGGGGGGGGGGGGGGGTAAATTGCACATTGTTTTCTAGAAGATGCATTGGGGAAGTTCGGTAAACATAATGCTGGCTTTTTCTATCTCTGTCTACCGTAATGGAAGGTAGGAAACATGTTGGTGTTAGCTGCATAAATCAAAAGAGAGAGAAGTCAGGTATCAAAGCTAGACATGCTCTGTGTTTTACCATTGTGTCCAGTGTACTGTTTCTACCAGAAATGATTCGCATTCTCCTTCTGTCACTGCTGTTGCGTTGAGAGAGAAAGAAAGAAAGGGAGATGAGAGAGAGATGAGAGAGACACAGAGAGAGACAAAGAGACAGATAGACAGACAGACAGACAAACGGAGAGAGAGACAGTGAGAGAGAACAGTGAACAATGAAAAACGAACTTTGTATATTCTTGAGGCTTCCAGCCCCTAGACTGGGGTCAACAAACTATAGCAAAGCAAAGGGAAGCAAAATCAAGCAAAAACGAAAACTACTGTATAACGTATGTGGCGACTGCCAAGGCATGAAAATGTGGAATGGGTCCTTCTTAATGTATTGCACAAATGATTTCCTTTGAGTAATCATATTCTTTCTGTCAGTTCCCCAAGTTCTCCATAAAATCCTGCCGTACATTTAAGGCGTTATAAAGTAATAGACTCAAATTGCGAATAGCTGGAACAGAATGTATTTCGGTAGATTTGTACATATACTCTATATATCTATGCTTTAGATTATCATAAAGAATACAAAAAAGACATTGCTTGTTAAAGATAGGCAATTTACTGGTTTTGACCATTCCACAGGAAAAGGCCAAAATCAAAGAGTTTATTGAAGTAGGCAACAAGAAAGTCAATGACCTCATTACCAGCATATTTCAACATTTCACTGACAATATTGTCAGGACCTGCACTCTTTCCAGACTCGAGTTTAATAATGTTGGCTATAACCTCTTGTCTAGAATTTGGCTTGTTACATGTTGCCATGAAAACATCTGACCCCTCACTGTCCTCAATGTCATCCTTTTTTTTCCTCGTTTTTGGTCCATGGTCTTCT
Source organism: Stramonita haemastoma (assembly GCA_030674155.1). NCBI lineage: Eukaryota > Metazoa > Mollusca > Gastropoda > Neogastropoda > Muricidae > Stramonita > Stramonita haemastoma. The sequence continues at coordinate 39,373,925 of CM060332.1, forward strand.
TCATTAAACAGTGCAAGGAAATGGTCCTACCACTGATCAATGCTAATGCTATTAGAAATTACTCTTTGTTGACTGACCCAATAGTTTCCCAAAACGTTTTGCATTATAAATCAAATCTTTAGGTTTTGCTAATCTCACTGCATCAAATTATTATATATATATATATATATATATATATATATATATATATATATATATATATAACATATATTCATCTCAAGAATAATGGAATAAACACTCAGGCGCATTGTACATCCTGTCACTCTGTGTATGCACTTTTGTAAATTCTGTCATCTGTTCCCACCGGCACACAATAGCTTACTCTTACGAAAAGCGGAACAGGCTTTCACGTGTGCGCAAGATGTTCTGCGTGCGTTCGCACACGGTGCCTCGGGTTATGGTCTCATCCGAAAGACTTTTGGGGAGAGTGGAGTCAGCACTAATGTTAAGTCCAGTTAAATGTTAAATCCTCTCAACAGGAATCAAACCCGAGTCGTCAAATTGCAAGCGCTATATTCGGACCACTAGTCTATCCCGTCCCCCGTATTATATGAGAGAGACAGAGGGAGTGAGGGGGAGAGAGACAGAGAGAGAGAGAAAGACAGACAGAGAGAAAGAGAGGGAGGAGAGAGAGAGAGAGAGAGAGAGAGAGAGAGAGAGAGAGAGAGAGAGAGAGAGAGAGAGAGAGAGAGGAGAGATCGCATGAGTGAAAGAGTAACACAGGGAGAGACAGAGACAGACATACAGACAGATATTATATAGACAGACAGAGAGACACACAGACAGAGACAGGGGGTGAATAGAGCACCTCAAAAACGCAGTGGCAGTCCACTAAGGGGTAATGGATGGGCAGTGTTGCTGCCATTTTCAGGCACACCCCTACACCTGTCAGAGCGCAAGGGCTGTGTCCTAAAGAAGCTATTGTCTTAATGTGGTCAGGTTCAATAGAGATAACGATTTTTCCTTGGGTCTGCAAACTTTCTGACAAAACACCCCAAACAAGCAAAACATCCTCAGTTTCTTCACCAGGTGGGCTGTCACTGAACAAAACAAATGATTCCGAATCTGAAAGTTCCTATCATCTTTGAGATAGTGCAAATCAGGTAAAACAATAGATTTCCTTGAAAAGATATAAAGTACTCCTTTTACGATTGCAGTCCCGACTGACTTTTTAAAAATCTCTATAGTGATTGTCTTGTTATTACCAAATATCGGGGTCTGTTTTTCTTGTGTGTTGATAAAAAAATCTACTAAGCAGTTTAGAAATGATTTAAATGTACTTTGATTTTGGAGAGGGGAGGAAGGGTGAGTCTGCTGCATGGGTAACAGCTCGCCCTCCATACTTAACTACCCAGGCTTTGCGCTCTAGAGCCTAGAGCGCAACCCCATAGTCCTCTGAGACTGACGGATGTCTACTCTTTTATACATGATTCGCACAGTTCAATATCCTAATCCAGTTAGTGACCAGGAATTTTTGTAAGGACACTACACACGAGTCTTTGGCATCAATCAGGGTGGGCGTTGATGCCTCTGACAGCCAGCACGTGGCGTGTGCACAGTCCATCAATCCACCCTCATGTCATAGTGACAGCACTGGAGCGTGGTTCAACGTTAGCACACACCTGAAGAAAGCAGGAGATCTGCCGACATTTCTCTTAACCTTCAAACCAACCACATGTGGGTGTCTCTACGAACTGGCTCTTTGAATGAGACACATCCTTGAAGTCGGAATGCGGCTACCCTAATGATGGACAAAAACGGTTGCATGCGTAAACTTTCACCATTGGCAAAACTCGGACCTTTAGTTTAACGAACAGTGCAACACAAACAAAGCCACAGCTGTACCCAAAGGAAATCCTTCCAGAAATGTACCCTGATTGGAATATGACACTGACAGTCATCTGCAGTCATTTACAAAATATGACAAAAGACCCATTGCAAATTGATTAAAGACTGTATTACCAATTTTAATTAACACAGATCAGCCAGTATTTATCAAAGGCAGATATATAGGAGATAGTTTGAGAACAATATGTACTGTAATAGATTATTTGGAAGCTAAGAATCTGCCAGTACTGCTAATTTCAATGGACTTTGAAAAGGCGTTTGGCTCTGTCTGCTGGACTTATATGCATAAGGTACTTCAGGAATTTGGTTTTGGAAAGGCAATACAGAGATGGGTCTCGTCCTTCTACAATAGAATACAATCATATGTTACATTCAATTGAAAGGTATTATTGAGATTTTGTACAGAGAGGATGTCGCCAAGGCAACCCAATATCACCTCAACTTTTTGTTCTATGTGCTGAACTACTCACTTGTAAAATTACAGAAGATAAAGAAATCAAAGGTATAAAAGTAGCAGATACTTAATTTAGGGTAATTCAGTATGCAGATGATACCTCATTTACTCTAGAGGATGACAGTAGATCATATACAAGGTTATTCCAGACACTTGAAGCATTTGAATATATATATATATATATATATCAGGCTTAGAATTAAATCATAAAAACAATGAATGTTTGGCTTGGGAAAAAAGATACTCCCCTGTTGTTTACCTGCGATTAAAGAAAATGGACTGGAATCCAAATCGAGTCAAACTCTTAGGTCTTTAGTTAACAAATAATCTTGCAGACATAACAGAAATCAATACAAATGAGAAACTTTCAAAAACACATATACTATTTAATATATGTTGTCAAAGAATGGTAACGCCATTAAGAAGAGTAGCAAGTGCTTAAATCACTCCTATTATCAAAACTGGTGTATCTGTGGATTCCGCTGCCAAATTCCCCAGACATAAGAATAAACCAGTTACAACAAATGTGCTATCGGTTTGTATGGGAAAATAAAACGAAAAAAATCCTAAGAAATAATCAGTGCAAAACACTATAAATGGTGGCCTAGGGATTTCACACTTAAAAACATATCTTCAGTCCCTAAAAATATCATGGATAAGAAAACTGTACTTCCAGAAATGCAAATGAGGGGAAAAAATACGTTACTTTTGTCCTGATATTGACTCACGAGGTAGTTATGGTCCAAAACACTCTTTAGGAAAAAGAATAAATGCATTTTAGAAAGATGTGTTCTGCTCATAAGTACTTTTGGTAAACAAATCAACCTAAAAGGAAGCCAAGAACTAGCAGCTGAACCAATATGTTACAACGATAAATTTGAGGTGGGCAATAGGTCATTCTACTACAAGAAATGGGTGCAAAGTATTTATTAAACGAAATTATGACTTTTTAAGTCAAGAAGAGTTGTCTAAAAAGTTAGGATTCACTGTAAACTTTTTTAGAATATATCAGTTTATAAGATCGATAAAAAGCTACACAACAAAAACTAGTATAACAATAGATCACGTAAGCAAAGAAAGAACCAAAAAGCACTACTTAAAATATCATCGGTAAATTAGGAATCACAGTCATACTACAATGTTATGATAGAAAAAAAAGTTTCTGACATCAAAGCATTCTAAAATGGAACAATGTTTTGAAGAATCAAATCGTATGGGGAAATTTTTTGAAAAAAAAATTAGCAGAATTAAAGAAATAAAGCTAAAATGGTTCCAGATCAAAATATGTGATGGAATCCTGGTGAAAATGGCATAAAAAAATGCAGGTTGTTAACAGTGATACGTGTAATTTTGCAATACTGAAAAAGATAAGTATTCTACTATCTTTGGGGCTGTCAATATTCTCAAGATTTCTGTAGAGAATTTACAGATTTGTTGGAAAGTCACTGCCAACACTGTACACAATTAACATTTAACCAGGAACAGTTCTTTTGGAGAAGATAAGAAAACAAAAACTGATGAGATTCTAGATTTGTTATTGATACAAGGGAAATATTTCCTCTATAAATATCGACTTAACAAAATAAAACCTGCCGTCAAAAGTTTCATGCAGGAACTGAAATACAGATACAAGTTAAAACAAATTATGCATTGTCTAGAAATGAAGCCAACTATATTCGAAGTGAAATGGTTCCCATTCGTAAATCTTGTTTAAAATGGAAACACTTCTACTCATTAAAAAAGGATAATCTAGAAGGTGACTGTGAGGGAAGGGAGTACTACATATAGCATAAATCAGCTTTATCCCATAGAACAAAGTAGCTGTAAACATTCACTATATACTTTGTTTAATACATCTTTTTGATGCCTTGTTTCTTTTGTAACAATACCCTTTTATTCCATTTTCTGTTAAACGTGACTTTTGTTGTTATTGTTACTCTGTTACCTTTGTTCTAGTATTAATGAAGATAACTGTATTTCTACATCGTTGTTTGCAACGTAAAACCCCTTGCAAGATAATTTAAACATTGGTATGTGTACTACAATCACAATGTCGAGATGCTAATACTATATTGGAACTGAACATTTTGTTGTTGGTGTTTTTTGTTGCTTTAACATCCCTCTACTTTAAGTTATATTGGACGATAACTACATGTTTTGTATTGATGAAGATGTACGTGCTTTGAGAGAATATGACCTGCAATGCAAGGTAAAAAAACAAACTATTATCAATGATAGATATCAAGTCAACAACTGTCAAAATTATTCTTTAGGCAAAACACAATCCCCATGCATTTCAACTTTTATAGTCTGCATATGTCAAAAAATAGCATGAATTGAGAGAGAGAGAGAGAGAGAGAGAGAGAGAGAGAGAGAGAGAGAGAGAGAGGAGAGAGAGAGAGAGAGAGAGAGAGAGTCTCAGACAGACAGACCGACAGAACATGAACAAGGAAACGCATGCATTGCTTCAAAGCTGGACAGCTCATTAAGCATGCAAGGCGAAGAGAGGAATCGATCAGCACGCCGAGAGATTGACATGGAGACCATAGCAAGCATGTGTTCTGTTTTGTCACGGCTCATTAAACTCAGTTAACGATTGTCACATCGGTCATACACACATCACCCAGTGGGCTGGTGTCTGTAGCTTGGCTACCCCCCCCCCCCACCCCTTCCCCTAGAAACAAAACGAGACCCTGAAGAAGTTGCACTGTTCGTGATGCCTGTGCCTGTATGTGAGGGTGGGTTGCTCTGCTTGACCATTTCCCCTGCATAGAGGTTTTTCACGTTCTTATGTCTTTACCATATTGCTTTATGTACTTTTTCATGTAGTCACTTTGTTCCTCTGTGTATTTGCATGACGGTTCTAATATTATGTCATCAGATTTACACAGTATCGTATCTATTCATTTGTTTGTTTGTTTGTTCATTTATTTATTCATTTATTTATTTATGTTTTTATTCCTTTATATCGACCAATACCAGTGCCCGTATGTATGCGGTTTGTAAATCTTGTCACCGGCACACAATGGCCTGCTCTTTTGAAAAGCAGAACGGGATTTAACGTGTGCGCAAGATGTTCTGCGTGCGTTCGCACACGGGTCTCAGTTTTATAGTCTCATCCAAAGGACTTTTTGGGAGAGTGGAATCAGTGCTGATGTTGAGAGAGAGAGAGAGAGAGAGAAGAGAAGAGAGAGAGAGAGAGAGAGAGAGAGAGAGAGAGAGATAGTTGATCGCTCATGATTATGTCCACATAATATACACATGATACAGTGACAAAGATAAGACAGTAGTGAGACAAAGACGAGCAGACAAACAAAAACAGAGACAGAAAAACGAGCAGAGACAGAGACAATTATCTGACAAACCCTCAGAGATTTGGAAAACTAGAGAGAAGTGTCAACTGCTCGCCTGTGTTATTGATGAACGTACGTTGAACCCCGGGAAATATTCCCTGCTGCCTGGACTATCCGCCAGCTCCCCTGCATTGGGAGAGACAAGATGTCTGGCCTGGCCCAATCGGGTTAATTACCGAACCCATCCTGCAAGTGATGGGCCAAATTACCTCCCCTTGTCTAGGCGCGGCACGTGCAACATGGTCAGCTCTTGTTATGGAGTGCGGTGTGTAGGTACCCCTCTCCCCTAGCTCCAAGAATCCGATGCCCTCCTGGCTAATTTGCAGGTAATGCTGTTAACCTTTGGAGCCCAGGCTGTTGTTAGTATAGTATGTACGTACGTTACGGCTAATCGAGGCTGGAAGGAGTGGTCAGTCTCTCTCTGATTCTGTCTCTGTCTCTCTCTTTCTCTGTCTGTCTCTGTCTCTCTGTCTCTCTCGCTATAAAAGAATAAACTAAGCTATAACCCCCCCCCCCCCCTCTCTCTCTCTCTATCTCGCTCTCTCTCTCTCTTTTTCATTGTGTCTCTTTCAAGCTCTCTGTCTGTGTCTCGAGTTCCCTGCCCTCTCTCTCTCTCTCTCTCTCTCTCTCTCTCTCTCTCTCTCTCTCTCTCTCTCTCTCTCTCTCTCTCTCTCTCTCTCTCTCTCTCTCTCTCTCTCTCTCTTTTCTTGTCTTTTTCTGTGATTCTGTCTTTCTCTCTTGTCTTTCTCTCTTTCTATCTCTGTTCCGTTTTATGAAAGAGTAGGCCATTGTGTGCCGGTGGGAACAGATGACATTTACAAAACTGCATACAGACGGGGACTGGATGTAAAAAGCTTATTCCATCATCCTCGATATGAAAGAATTAGAGAAATGAGAGAGAAAGATAGAGAGAGAGAGAGAGACTGACGCTTACACAGTTTTATTGTCCATACAGCATTACAGCCCTGTAGACAAGGGGGAAAACAAATTCAGATAAATTTGTGTAACATAAAAACATTTTTCAAATTTTCCTCTCACTCCGCACCTACATCTACCACTGCACAATCTGTTTGCCACACAGGCAACACTAAGAGAGAGAGAGAGAGAGAGAGAGAGAGAGAGAGAGAGAGAGAGAGAGAGAGAGAGAGAGAGAGAGAGAGAGCGCATCCCTGTTTACATATCTTTGTTTTTGGTGAGACAATCAAAGTAAAAAGAAATATCCAAATGTTGATAGTGAGAAGCCAGTAAATGCATGTAAAGCAAGGAAGAGGGACAAAGAGAGATAGAGGGGGAGGGGAGAAAGAGAGGTGAGAGAGAGAGGGAGAGACAGACAGACAGACAGACAGACAGACAGAGCCAAAGAGAAGGAGAGAGAGGGAGGGACTTTTAAAAGAGTGGTTAGTAATATTTTTAACCAAGATAATTGTTTCCGTAAATTTTGCCATCCGTCCTAACCGGCACCCAATTGCCTTCCCTTCCGAAAAGCGGACCAGGTTTTAATGTGTGCACAAGAGAGAGAGACAAGGCAAGGCAAGGCAAGCAAGGCAAAGCAAGGCAAGGCAAAATTCTTTTATTCGAGGATAATAGATAAGCACTCGTGTGCTTTTTCTACATCAAGTCCCCGCCCTTTTCAGGGATAACATCAAGATAAAAAGATACTAAACAGTTAAACTATACGCAGTACCAAACAACATAAAGGAATAAGGATAAAATGCAAAACAACTCCACACAATACAATACAACACAACACAATACAATACAAAACAAAACAAGACAAAACAACACAAACAATACTACGCAGTACAATACAGTACCAGTACAAGCACTTAGTTCTGTGTCATTCTCCCGTGAGCTAAGCAGATCAGAACTAACCCCGCGGATAATCTATTAAGAAAATAAAACGGCTTTTAACGGCGGCTATAAAAGATACCTACTTAACACCAAGCCTTTTACCAAACGGCCATCACCACCACCTCCACCCCTCCCATCCTCACCACAGAAACACTGCGCCTGCAGCCCCTCCCCGAACCCCCCCCCCCCACCTCCCCGACCACCACCACCCAAAACCCCACCCCAAAACAAAAACAAGAAAAAAGTGGCAAGCATCTATCATCCATACACGTGCATGCGTTCGCACACGGGGTTTCGGTTTACAGTCTCATCTGAAAGACTTTTGGGGAGAGTGGTGGAGTCTGCAATGATGTTAACCGTGGGGGGGGGAGGGGGGAGATATTTCCTTGAACGGGAATCGAACCCTGGTCGTCAGATTGCGAGCGCAATGTTCTAACCACCAGGCTATCCAGTCCATATATATATATTCTTCTTCTTCTCATTGGTTTGATGTCCGTTCACTACAAGGTGATTTAGACAATGGTACATTCACGTTAGCCTAAGGATGCACTGAAAAGGGGATGTGGGGAAAAGGTGAAAGGATAAAGAATGTAATGAAAGATGATAAGTTTATACAATTTCATTTATAGTAACTGACCTACTGGTGACTGGCAAATACTTTCTGCAACTGATACTAGGACATGCGACTCGGAATCATACAGGACACTTTGGATATTTCCATATTTTTTACTGAAATCTATCCCTTTGCTTTTATACGACGCAATGAGCACAGGGCAATCAAACAATATATGATGGACTGATATAATAGCAGAACAAGTGCAGAAAACATTTTTTGAATATTTAGTTTTCCAAGCATTTAGACGTAATTTATGAATTATAATTTCTATATTTCGTGGGCAACATAAACGATTTAAGTGAAATCTAAAAAACTTTGAATAAATAGAGTTTGCAAGAATTGAAATAATCTCAAATGAAGATAAACGTAGACCTATACTATTAATCATTATGTCACTTGTACATTCTGAAGCATATATATATATATATATATATTTATATTTATATTTATATTTATATTTATACATATATATTATTATTATCATATATATATATGTGTGTGTGTGTATGTGTGTGTATGTGTGTATGTGTGTGTGTGTGTGTGTGTGTGTGTGTGTGTGTGTGTGTGTGTGTGTGTGTGTGTGTGTGTGAACTGCAACTTATTTCTACCGAGGAGGGCAAAAAAGAGCAAAAATGTTGGATAAAAATTTCCTTGTAGAGAGTGCATACAAAGTCATCTTCTTCAAGTAAATAACCATAATAAATTGTAAGTGCGTGTTTTATTCCTGACATTCCTGAAATCTTCAGGCTACCCCATATGAAGACGTAAACATAGAAATGAATCAGTAAATGAGTAAAATAAATCAGCTATGTCACTTAACCGAAAAGGTAGACCAAAGCGCCATGAAACAGATAAATGTATAAATGATAGATAGATAGATAGATAGATAGATAGATAGATAGATAGATAGATAGATAGATAGATAGATGATAGATAGATAGATAGATAACTGATAGATAGATAGATAAATGATAGATAGATAGATAAATGATAGAGAGATAGAGAGATAGATAGAGAGAGAGATAGATAGATAGATAGATAGATAGATAGATAGATAGATAGATAGATAGATAGATAGATAGATAGATAGATAAGTGAATTTGACATTGCAGCCAGGGAAAGTTGGGACAGGCACACTTCCGAAATCTAACTTTATTTTCCTATTCTTATATCATTGTTTCATCACCCGGATCATCTGTCAATAACTAATGGGTGTCCCGTGAAACAATCAAATTGATAACCCGGGGGTAGCTCTCGGATAGTGGTATTGTGATCTGTCAGAAAATCAGCCCCGGGGGTTAACAATCCCAAACAGTTAGCCCAGTTATCTGACCCAGAGATTCTGAATTGAAATAGATGTCAGTTCGCTTTTAGAAATTTGCTTTTCAGCAATATAGAATCTAATCAACAAGTGTACGATTTCTTTCTTTAATTTGACGTCTGTTCACTCAAAGCAAAATCAGACTAAACACAGCTAAGGGTGTGTGTGTGTGTGTGTGTGTGTGTGTGTGTGTGTGTGTGTGTGTGTGTGTGTGTGTGTGTGCGTGCGTGTGCAGTATTGTGTTTGTGCTCCTGTTACGTAAAAAAGCAAGAATCTGAAAGTTCCAAGGCTTAAACCAGAACCAGGGGAACACTATACGAAAATAGATTTTACTTTAGAGCTAAAGTTAGGATATATTTAGTACATTTCAAATGATATAAAGATCAGGTTATCAACTATATGATATATAGGAGAACAAGAGTGAAACATATGGGAAGCATTATGCAAGTAGTTTCTTTTCTAAAAGTAGTAATGATGCAAGAACTATTAGAGCTGGAGAGAAAGAGAGAGAAACAGAGACAGCGAGAGAGACAGAGAGACACAGAGAGAGAGACACAGAGAGGTTCAGAAAGAGAGAGAGCTAGAGACATATTGAGAGAAAGATAGAGAGGTTGAGTGGTTAAGAGAGAGATGGAAATAGAGAGAGATGGAGGAGATAGAGAGAGAGAGGGATGGGGGAGGGAGAGAGAGAAAAAGACAGAGACATAGAGATTCAGACAGAGAAAGAGAGCTAAATAGATCAAATAACGGGCAGACAAACATAAACAAAAGATATGTTCTGGTGTAGTTTGTAGGGAGAGAAAGACTACCAATCAAGAAAACAACTCAAAGCTACAAAAAGAAGACAAGACTGTGTGGCATAAGACCAAAAAGTAGTAGCTGTACCATAATAAGAGAGAAAACCTCCAGACAAAACGTACTTTTAAACACACAAGCCAGCCAAAACCAACCAACACAAAAAAACCCACCGAAACCTACCAGAAACTAAACCTTAATACAACAAAAAGCCCCGCATCCATTCACCAGCAGCAGCATCAGGGGTGGACAAGATCGATGGCCCCCTCTCTGCAAACACCCTCACCACTTATCTCTGATCGGGGCGAAGTTGGCAAAGCAAGGCTGCCTCATTAATGCTGTTTGGCCTCCACACCTGATGGGCTGGCTATCTCTCCACACTCCCACAAACACACTGCCGGTCATCTACACTTCTTTTTTGTTTTGGTGGGGGTTTTTTTGTTGGTTTTCTTTCCGGCAATGTGATTGCATGACTGCATGCAGGTAGGGTAACAGTGGACAGAGAGGAAATACACTGCGTGGACTCAGCGGGCGGAGATGGAAGATTAAGAGAGAACGGACTAAAATTAAGCGTCGAAGCAGGATGTATAGAAAGCGTATAAATACTAGTTTAGATGGGGGGGGGTAGGTGGGGGGGGGGGGGTTGAGTGGAGAGAAAGAAAGAAAGAGAGAGAGAGAGAGGAAGGGAGGGAAGGAGAGACAGAGACAGTCATAGGCAGACAAGTAGAATGACAGAGATAGATAGATAGATAGATAGATAGATAGATAGATAGATGAAGATAGATAGATAGATGAGAGAGGATAGATAGATAGATAGATAGATAGATAGATAGATAGATAGATAGATAGATAGATAGAGGGAGAGAGCACAGGATATGTGTGTGTATGTGTGAGAGAGAGTGTGTGTATGCGTGTGTGTGTGTGTGTGCGCGTGCGCGTTTTTTGTGGGTGTATGTGTATGTGTGCGCACGCGTGCGCGTTTTTTGTGTATGTGTATGTGCGCGCGCGTGCGCATGTGTGTGCGTGTGTGTGTGTGTGTGTGCGCGCTCGCACGCACGCGTGTGTTTAAGGTGTATTCTCTCCCCGCTTATCTTGGACTAGTTATCGCTGTGTGCGGTGTGACCACTGCATTGCAGGCCTCGGTCCCGAGAGAGTGACGAAAAGAAAAAGGGGGACAGAGCAACAACACGCTATTGCCGAGAGTCTGCACAAGTCAACATTGTCAATGCAATTCAATTTGCCACACAGACAGGAACAGTGGTTTGAAAGGATTTGTTAAATCTCTAGCTCCGTTTGTTTTCGGGGTTTTTGGTTGTTGTTGGGTTGTTTTATTGGGGGTTTTTTTAGGGGGAGGGGTCTGTTTGTCTCTGTCTCTGTGTGGTTTGTGTCTGTCTGTCCGTCTGGTGTATGTGTGTGTTTATTTATTTTTATTTATTTTATTCTTTCATATCAAGGATAATGGAATTAGCATTCATGTGCTTTTTTACACCCAGTCCCCATGTGTATGCAGTTATTTTTGTAAACCATGTCTCACACACAACGCTCTCACGAAAAGCGGAACAGGATTTAACGTGTGCGCAAGATGTTCTGCGTGCGTTCGCAAACGGGGCCTCGGTTTATAGTCTCATCCAAAGGACTTGTGGGGAGAGTGAAGTCAGAAGGTTCCTTCGATTTATTGTCTCATCCGAAACACCAGCACCCAGACCACCACTCGTGGTCTAATTGATGGGGAAAAAAATTCAGGCCCAAACGGGTATAAAACCACTGCACACCTCCGACCCAGACTGTTCGTTTTCTAGGCAGGTGTGTTACTTCTAGACCACCGATTCACAACGATAGCATGATCATACAAAAAATACCAACAAATAATTATATGCTAATAGAGTAAACAAACAGACGCATATTAACTACAGTGCTAAAAGTGCAAAGGAGAAGAAGAAAAAAAAATGAACAGAACAAAACGCAACCGTTAGCAACTCAGTATAAGGACTCTCAACACCTTAAAGATAGCTGAACTGTAAACAGAAACAGCTGCACTAATGTGTACAGCATCACACATGCATGTCAGCATTCAGAATTGAAAGCAAACCACTTGTGACAGGCATGTCACATCTAGAGAGAAAGGAATATTGAAGTTGTATGATATCGTGATATTGAGAAAGGGATATTGAAGTTGTACGATATTGTATGATATTATGATATTGAGAAAGGAATATTGAAGTTGTATGATATTGTTGTTTTCTAGTGCGTAAGGTCAGTTTATAATTGTGTTCTCGTGCTGTACTGTCTATCTGTTCTGTCTGTCTGTCTGTCTATCTGTCTGTTGTCTTGTCTGTCTGATTGTCTTCTGTCTGTCTGTCTCTCTGTCTGTCTGTCTCTGTCTCTGTCTCTCTCTCTCACACACACACACACACACATACACATACACACACAGTTAACATCAGTGCTGACTCCAATCTCCACCAAAGTCCTTCGGATGAGAATATAAACCGAGGCCCCGTGAGTGAATGCACTCAGAACATCTTGCGCACACGTTACATCCTGTTCCGCTTTTCGTAAGAGTAAGCCATCGCGTGCCGGTGGGAACAGCTGACATTTATAAAACTGCATACACACGGGGACTGGATGTAAAAAGCACAAGAGTGCTTATCATTATCCTCGATATAAAAAATAAAATAAAAATAAATTAAAAAAACACACGTCCCACACGTACACACACGTGTACACACACACATTCTTCCCCATCTGTCACTCTCAACACCCCTCTCTCTTTCTTTTGGTTTTTGTTTGTATTTCTGCCTCTCTCTCTCAGAGAGAGAGAGAGAGAGAGAGAGAGAGAGAGAGAGAGAGAGAGAGAGAGAGAGAGAGAGAGAGAGAGAGAGAGAGAGAGAGAAGATATGTTGCAAGAGGAAATGAATTAAAGGATAGAGGGATAGAGACAGACGAACAGACAGACAAAAATCTAGAGGCAGAGACAGAAACAGACAGACAGACAGACAGACAGACAGACAGACAGAAAGATAGATAGATAGATAGATAGATGATAGATAGATGATAGATAGAGAAGAAGACAGACAGACAGACAGAGGAGGGGGGATGTGATGATGGATGGATGGATGGATCGATAGATGGATGGTGATGGATGGAGAGAACACAAAAGACACGATCTTGCATACACGCTTGCAAACACACAAACACACACACATGCAGACACACACACGCACGCACACACACACGCACATACACACACAAACACACACATAAACACACGTACACACACGCACGCACGCACCCAGGGACACAGGCAGGCAGGCATGCAAGCACACAACACACACACACACACACACACACACACACACACACACACACACACACACACACACACACACACACACACACGGATAGCCTAGTGGTCAGAACATTGCGCTGGCAATTTGAAGACCCGGGTTCGAGTCCGGTCGAGGAAATTTTCTTCCTGGAGTTAACATCAGTGCTGACTCCACTCTCCCCAAAAGTCCTTCGGATGAGACTTTAAACTGAGGCCCCGTGTGCGAACGCTCGCAGAACATCTTGCCACACGTTAAATCCTGTTCCGCTTTTTGTAAGAGTAGGCCATCGTGTGCCGGTGGGAACAGATGACAATATTTACAAAACTGCATACACACGGGGACCGGATGAAAAAAAAGCACATGATTGCTTATTCTGTTATCCTCGATATAAAAGAATAAATAAAATAAATAAATAAATACACAAACATACAACACACACACAAACGCACGCACGACGGGATAGCCTGGTGGTCAGAGTGATGCGCTCGTGCAGACCCGGGTTCGAATCTCGTTCAAGACTATTTTTCCTTTAGAGTTAACACCCGCGTCGACTCCACTCCCCCTAAAAGTCTTTCGGATGAGACTAGAAACCGAGGTCCCGTGTGCTAACGCACGCAGAACATCTTGCGCACACGTTAAATCCCATTCTGCTTTTTCGGAAGAGTAGTCTATTGTGTGGGGGTGAGAACGGGTGACAAAATTTACAAAACTGCACACACGCGGGGACTAGATTATAAGCATATGAGTGCTTATTCCATCATCCTCAATAATGCATACAGACATACAAACACATACACGTACGTACGTACGTACGTACGTACGTACGTACGTACGTACATACATACATACACACACACACACACACAACACACACACACACACACAACACAACAACATACTACATACATACATAATACATACATACATACATACATACATACATATACATACATACATACATAACATGCATTACAAGCTAGGCTGCCGATGTCATCGGCAAAACGAAATTTTGTGATTGTCCTGCCTCCAATGCTGACTGTTCCCTGATGATTTTCGAGTGCATCAGCCATTATTCTTTCTAAGAAAACGTTGAAGAGGGTGGGAGAGTGAAGGCATTCTTGGCGTACTCCAATTGTGGTTCGGAACCAATCTCCTATTTTGTTGTTACAGTAGGCTGCGCTGGTTGCCTTGTCATACAGGCATTTTATGGCATTCTATGGCTCTGATCAGGTTGGCATTGACATTCTACAACCTCATGGTTGCCCACAGAGCTGCATGCCGCTGGGAGAGCTGGCACTTACAAACATACACATACAAACTGTTAGCTAGACAGAGGACAGGTAAATGAAAACACTTGATGCGGGGAAAATAAACTGACATGCCCTTTTGACATTAGTGTTCTTGGGAGAGAGAGAGAGAGAGAGAGAGAAGAGAGAGGGAGAGAGAGAGCGGACAGACAGACAGACAGACAGACAGACAGACAGACAGCAGAGGGGGGGAGCTGGGGAGCGGGGAGGATGGAGTTTGAGCTATCTTTTTTGCCTTGCAATTGTCTAGATTTTGAACTCATCAGTGAAAGATGGAGAGGGAGAAAGAGAGACAGAGACAGACAGACAGACATACAGACAGAGACAGACAGAGACAGTGAATGAGAGAGAGAGAATGGGGGTGGGAACACTCAAAAATGTTAAACTATAGCAAAACAAAAACAAAAAAAAGAACAAAAATAATACCAAAAGGGAATTGAGCTGCAGGGGCTGATGAATAATGCATTATCATATTTCTTGTCACAACACACAGTTCTGGGGGTGAAATCGTTGCGCTGCTTTCCCCAGGGAAAGTGCATTTTGCTATACAGAGCATCAACCTTCTGTTCCCTCGTTTTTTTTTCTGTTCGCGCTAAAGATTATGCCACAGAAAAAAACGGGGAAGCACTTAAGTCTTAACCATGCAGTGTGAATCATATCACAACATCACTGAGGATTTGTCAGCAAAATCTGAACAGATATTCCTTTGAACTTAGATATTAGTTTGGATTTGGGTTTTGTTTTGTTTTTTTTGGAGGGGTTGGGGTTGAGTTTGAGCAATAATGTTGCCCTTGCAATCGACTAGATTTTGAACTCATAAATAAAATTAAACGTTTTACATTTTTATACATCTTTCAGTGACGGCAGATTTTTCTGCATGAAATTCGGGCTGTTCTCCCTGGGGAGAACGCGTCGCCACAAGAGAGGCACCACCTTTTTTTCTTCTTTTTCTGTCTGCAACACTAATTGTTTCTCTATCAAAATACATTTTTCTACAGAATTTTGCCAGGGACAACTCTCTTGTTGTCGTGGGTTATTCTACGTGCGCTAAATCGTTTTCTGCAGCACACAGGACCTTGGTTTATCGTCTTATCCGCAAGACTCATGGTGTAGTGGATGGGGGAAGTTTTTGACCCAAGCGGGGTTTGAACCACCGCACACTTCCAACCCGTACTTTTGCCTTTCTAGGCAGGCGCGTTAGCTGTAGACCACCAATGCACACGAAACATAGACAGCGTAACATCAGGTAGACTAGACCATAGTATAGAGAGAGCTCAACAAAACATTTGGGTACATCCTCAAGAGTGTATCTGTTTATATTCTTTATATATCCTTTCTTTATATTTTTGCTATATTCTTTCTTTCATGCATCTAGAAATAGAGATAGAAAGTGAAGTGCCGTGCTTGATCTTCTCTTATGATTGCAACTTGCTGCTTTTGCATTTGTGTACGACGTTATGTCACGGCCATTTTCTCTGCATTGAAATTCAGGCTTTGTTCCCTATCAGAGTAGGTTTCTTGTGGGTTTTTTTTTTTTTTACATTTTTTTCAAGGACAACCCTTTTGTTGCTGTGGGTATTTTTACGTGCAATGAAGCGTGTTGCACGGTTTACAATCTTGTTCGAAAGACTAGCACCCTCACCACTACATCCACTCACGGTCTGGTGTGGGCACAAATGGGAATCAAACCCGGACCTTTTCCCTTTCTAATGCGCTACCTCTAGATCACTGATCCACCCATGTGTGTAGGTAAACGTGTATGAAGCTAAGCAGGGTTAGGAGAAATGTCACCTAGCAGGGAACATAAAAAGGTTTCATGGAGAAAAAATAGTTAAAAAACCGATATTTGTGTAAAAATATGTAGATATCAAAAATGGATATAAGCAGCCCACACAAAAGAGTTGAGTTGTAACCTTTGAAAAACACAGAGTATATAACACAGGTACAGCACATAGACTTGATCCAGGTATAGTCACGTGCATCCTTTAGCACACAACACCCTACTTTGTTACGAAATAAGCTCAACACCGAGACTGTTCTTCACCAGGTTCTCTGTAAGACTGTAACCGACTGCCTTACATTCAGGGCTTCATGAAAGAATTAGGAAGAAAGGAAGGATGGAAGGAAGGAAGGAGAGGAAGGAGAAAGAAAATTGGGCAAGAGAGCGGTAGAAGCTGTCAGCTCGCTTTGAGTCTGCTGGAAAGTGGTTATACAATCCAGCATAGTTTGTCAATAATGGATCACCCGTTATCTTAGCTACCATTGATGAAGGTGAATGTAGGAGGGGTATTTTACGATGTGTGAGGTGTGCTGGATGTACAGGGTGGCTCTGAGCTTAGCTCATTCGTGTGGGAAGGGCTGGATCCACTGATTGTCAATCCGGTCACATGTTTGTCCGATCACTTGCTAGATTACTGTATGCATGGTGTGTATAATCGTTTTCCTACAAGCCAAACAACAGGGTGGAAAGTGGGCAATACTTGTAAAGTTCAAAGTAAAAGAAAACACGCCAGCAAGAGAGCCCATAACAGAATTGAATTGTCACTGCTCACTCTTACAATATGTAGGCTCAATGTTCAAAGCAAACTTCAGATCAGCATAGTGCCGTTTCCCAAAAAATATCTGCATATTCTCCTCGCAAAACATGGATTCCTGTTTCACCTTGGGCTGTGCAGTAAATCAAGACCCTATTTACCGTAAAGGATCTACGGTTGCCCTGAAGATTGCTAATTAATTTCAAGAAATTTGATTTATCGCAGCCATAGTCTTGACTACCCTGGGATAAAATCTGGATTTGGATATATTCAAGGATTCCAGTGTTTTGAAATATTCAAGGGTTCTTTTGAGATTGTGGAGTTGACCTTCCTTTAAAGTGCAGATATGGCTGTCATTCATAGCTTGCGCACACAGACACACACAC
This sequence comes from Stramonita haemastoma, assembly GCA_030674155.1. NCBI lineage: Eukaryota > Metazoa > Mollusca > Gastropoda > Neogastropoda > Muricidae > Stramonita > Stramonita haemastoma. Next base: position 39,391,719 of record CM060332.1, read on the forward strand.
ACACACACACACACACACACACAGACACACACACACACACACACACACACACACACACACACACACACACACACGCACGCACACACGCTCGCACGCGCGCGAACGCACACACACAACACACACACATCACACACACATACACTATCTAAGCTTTCTAAGTAGATTTGATAAGCACTGAAGCTGGAAACCCACATCACACGAAAAGCTCAAAGTCTCTGAGATTTCTAGGAGCTCATCCTTTAGAAGCTCCAGTCTTCATTTTAAACGTCGATCATGGAGAACAGAAGCAGCACTCAAGACATCGGAACTGCCACACAGACCAGACACACCTTTCTGTGTGTTAACATGTCCAGTCTCTGCAAATTATAGATCACCATAACCACCCACTAGAACATAGTGATAACATTTCATCTGATAAAACTGTTCTCTGCTTCATCCAACGATAATTATGGACCTAAAGGGCCCGTCACAGGCACGAGACAACCAAAGCTGTATAATCGGATGGCATATTAATTTGAATATCTTAAACCGCTTAGGGACATGCTTTGAAGAAAGGTGTGTGGTGTAGTTGATCAATGAAGAACAAAGTTCGACACACACCTGTATAAAGCTTATGTCACAGTTTTTTGTTGTACTGTTCATAGCTGTTTAGATTGGATTCAAGAGATTACAAAAGAGAAAAAATGAAAAGATGAAAAAGGAAGCTATATTGAAAACATATATAGAGTTATGACAAGAGCGAATATGAAAGTAACAAAGAAAAAGAGATTGAATTGATTTGAATTGAATTGATCTAGTTTTACTCAAAGAGGGTTATGGCATAAGTAAGAGAGCTTTTTTACAACCAGCCCTTTGGACAAAAAGAGCACAAAAACCTCTCAACCAAACAACGAGAGACAGACAGACAGACAGACAGACAGACAGGCAGGCAGGCAGGCAGGCAGGCAGGCAGGCAGGCAGACAGGAGAACAAACAGACATATCAATCAGATGACAGACAGACACAAACAGACAGAAAAGACAAAAACAGAGAAAGACTAGCAGACCGAAAGAGAAGGAAGGAGACATAGTAGAACAGACGGGCTGGAAGACAGGCAGAGAGAGAGAGAGAGAGAGAGAGAGAGAGAGAGAGAGAGAGAGAGAGAGAGAGAGAGAGAGAGAGAGAGAGTTAAGATTTTTACTGTATATCGGCCTTAGGCCACAATACAAAAGCAAATTGGGCATGGGGAATGGTACAAATGGTTGCAAACATACCACTACCAACATAATGCTGGAAATTAAAGTGCCTCAATGTTTATGAAAACAAGAATATTACATCAGTCATAACATGGATTTTCAACGATGAAAGAATTCTACATCATAGAGAGAGAGAGTGAGAGAGAGAGAGTGAGAGAGATATATATAGAGAAAATGAGAGAGAGAGAGGAGGAGGGGGGGGGGGGGCTACGAAAAAATAAAAAAGGAACAAAAGGAAATGGCCTCGGCTGTTCCCAATGTCATGTATGTCTATGACCTCCTAACTGTTCCTCTTTAGACTCCCTTCACCACCATTTTTGTCAAATCAATTTCTCTTTGGAATTTCAACACTTAGCACCAGGGAAAAACAAACAAATCATCAAATAGACAAACAGAATAAAAACCAAAAAGCCAGCTACCCAGAGAAATAAAATGCTGATAAACACAGCCCAAATACGCAAACAGAAGTGTTTGGCACATCAATGCTGAAGACATGACTCTTTTGTGAGGTTTGGGACTTCCTCAAAGTGTTTATCCAGATTTCCCGTTATAAAAAGGGGGTGACAGAAAGAGAGAAGGAAACAAGCAAAAGAGAGAATAAGAGAAAGAAAGACAGAAAGATAGCTAGCTAGCTAGCTAGCTAGCTAGATAGCTAGATAGCTAGATAGATAGATAGATAGATAGATAGATAGATAGATAGATAGATAGACAGACAGACAGGCAGACAGGCAGACAGGCACAGAGAAAGACAGACAAACAGACAGACAGACAGACAGAGAACTATGAACTTAAAGCAGGTTTGATAAGTAAATTAGGCTATAATACACACCCTCTACCAACTTTTCTCAAATTTGCAAACCGGAAGAGCAATTACATTAGTTTCCCCCCAGCCAAAAGGAATTGGTTCGTCGGAGTATATACGTTTTAGTTAAGAAATGTAATTTACACAAGCCTGCTTCAATTAAGTGTTCGAGTTCCTGACTAAACAGCAAGAACAGCGTGCAAAGCAGCACAAAGGGGAAATACCATTTCAGCTCAGCTGCACTGCACCTACTCTTTTCAAACACGAATTAAATCTTATCCCCTCACTAAATTTTTATTAAAACCATTTGGGATGGTAAAGTACACCCACCAAAACATGAAACAAGTAAAAACAATTTTGAAGCAATTACGTTTTGCCAGAGCCCTTTTTGGCAAAATGTTCCTGGACTAGAGGTCTCTTACACTTCCCTGCCCTACGACCACCCAGATTATGGAACACCTTCCTACCACCCAGATTATGGAACACCTTCCTACCACCCAGATCATGGAACACCTTCCTACCACCCAGATTATGGAACACCTTCCTACCACCCAGATTATGGAACACCTTCCTACCACCCAGATCATGGAACACCTTCCTACCACCCAGATCATGGAACACCTTCCTACCACCCAGATTATGGAACACCTTCCTACCACCCAGATCATGGAACACCTTCCTACCACCCAGATTATGGAATACCTTCCTACCACCCAGATCATGGAACACCTTCCTACCACCCAGATTATGGAACACCTTCCTACCACCCAGATCATGGAACACCTTCCTACCACCCAGATTATGGAACACCTTCCTACCACCCCTTCACCCTCCCCCTTCACCTCCTGCCATCTTCAACTGAAGCTTGACAATGTAACTTTCAGTTTCCTTGCTGTGGGAGAGGAGTTTGTTTTGTCTTTCTAGGCCATGGCTGTAACACATTTTCCTCCCTAATACATTCTTCATCTTCGTCGTTGTCAAACGTTCAGACAGCAACTATTGGTGTCTGTCATAATAGCCAAAATGCGTTGCGATGTCGTTAAGCGCCTGACAGCTACTTAGAATAGGAAATACTAGATTAGCAAACATATTCTTTCCTGCAGAAAGGAATGGATGTAATCCTGCATGTACTATACGTTTGGAACAGCACTAGGTTAATGTTTTCTTGAATTATGTCTGTATGATAAGTGTACGAGGGAGGCGAAGAGACAGACAGAGGAAATGATGGGAAGGCAACATCAGAGAGTGGACAGGTCTTGGGTGGAACGATCTGCTACGGAGGGCGGAGGACCGTGGGGAGTGGAGGAAGAGGAAACTGGTTGCAAAATCATTTGTAGTGCCCCCATGGTCCGCGGGAGTACGGACAGGTGAAGGTGAAGGATAACTATACTAGCGTGTTATTTGCCTTCAGTGAACAGGTCAACAATGCTGGTGTCTGCACCTGTCATTCCCTGAATGTGGCAGACTGTATCAAATCCACACACACCATGGTCCAAGTTTTGGCTTGGTTTTCAATTACTGACACTCAGACAGTGGTGGTTCACTGTCATAGACTGTGGAGGTAAGAATGTGGATTTATTTTTATCTGCCCGAACACACTTTGGAAAATCAAATATCATAGTCATACCTAACAAGGGCTCTGCTTATTACCCTGAACAGGTCCGAGTGCAGTGCCCACACCTGAGTTCTCTCTGAATGACCGTCTCCCCATATCTGCCTGTACATGGAATTGTAGCTAAATTTCCTCACGGGATGTTTGTTCTGGACAGACAATCTGACGAAAATCTGACTGCGCAGGCTGAAGCTACCACTAAACCATATTATTCTTAAAGCGTTTTTTTTTCCACTGGATGTAATCTACTTGATACTCCCACTATTTCCTTTTGTAAGCAAGCGTTTTGAATTATACCAGAAGCTAGGATCCTGCGTGCGTACAAGAGCACTAAGACACCTTGCTCATAACATTTAAAAACTCATCTATTGTTTTTATTAGGGCGAATTGGATGACAAGCGTGTCTAGCATGCAAAATACAATTGATAGAGAGATGGACTGCACCAGCCTGTTCTAACCACACAAACTGAATGGTTCATTGTGACTCCTTGGGGAGTAAAAGAAAAGGTGTAGCTGAATCAGGAAGTGCATGTTTAAGTCCCCAAACCATACTGGGACGGTTTAGATGGAAAAAAAAGATGTCTCACATCCTTGTAAAGCGTCACTGTTATATCATAGTTCTGGGAAGCAAAAAAACCAAGAAGGCAGAGAGAGAGAAGATATCAATTCTGACTCTGCACTCAACAAAAAATCAAAGAATCAAGCTGCCCCCGCTGTTTCTGTTTGAAAAAGAAAACAGCACCAGGCAATTTAGCTGCAGGTTGTTATGAATATTCTATTCCTGTCCCTTTTCCTTTTTGTTTTTTTACTCTTTTTGTACTACATTTGACTGGGCGTCCATTCTTGGGACACGGACTGGAGGACTTGCTCACTCTACAAACCGGTCTGCTTGCTTCACCCCCCCCCCTCCCCTGTAGATTTGCCCCCGGGAGTAGTTGTCAACCTGAGCTAGGCTGAATCTTTCCTTTCAGATGTTTTTTTTCTTTTAATTTATGATTAGCTTCTCTGGAAAGAAATTAATTCATGTATCGTGACTTACTTAAATCACCACCATCATTGCCATAGCTACAGACATTATTATTGTCGCCCCCTTTATCATCGTCGTTTTTTTTTTATCGTCGTTACTTGTGTCAGCAGCAGGGGCACCTTCAGCGTCTTCATCAATGTAGCTCTCCTCCTCCTCTTCCTCCTCCTTCTCATCATCATCATCATCATCATCATCATCATCATCATCATCATCATCATCATCATCACCATCATCAGTAGCAGCAACAGTAACAGCAACAGCAGCAATAGCATACTTAAAACGCGTGTCAGGCTCTGTAGTACTGTTATAACTTGTGCTTAGCTGCAATTACAAAACCTTACTTTAGTTTCTTTAGTTTGACAACACTATTTATTCTTTGTATTATTTTATTTTATTTTTTCTTTTATATCGAGGATAATGGGATAAGCACACATGTGCTTTTTTTCATCCAGTCCCCGTGTGTATGCAGTTGTGTAAATATTGTCATCTGTCCCCACCGGCACACAATGGCCTACTCTTACGAAAAGTGGAACAGGATTTAACGTGTGCGCAGCCAAGCACTAGACAGATTTAGACATCTTTCTTTCCATCATCATCGTTGTCATTGTCGTCGTCGTCAGAAGAAGAAGAAGAAGAAGAAGAAGAAGGAGATGAAGAAGAAGATGAAGAGGAGGAGGAGGAGGAGGAGGAAGAAGAAGAAGAAGAAGAAGAAGAAGAAAGAAGAAGAAGAAGAAGAAGAAGAAGAAGTAGAATTGCGAAGAAGAAGAAGGAGAAGAGGAAGAAGAAGAAGAAGAAGAAGATGAAGAAGATGAAGAGGAGGAGGAGGAGGAGGAAGAAGAAGAAGGAAGAAGAAGAAGGAGAAGGAGAAGAGGAAGAAGATGAAGAAGAAGAAGAAGAAGAAGAAAGAATACGATGATAACAATAATGATGGTAATGATGATGATGATGATGATGATGATGATAGTGATGATGATTTCTGCCATTTAACCCACAAAGGACTTTATACCATGTGCTAACAAATGTGTAAAATATTTTTTAAAATGTGAAATACAGTTTGTGCTTTTAGCAAAACTCAGAAAATAAAGCATAAAATGACATTTAATGAATTTTTTAACATTAAAAACATGAAAAGTATAGATAATGTTGCTTTTTTTTAAATACATATAACCTGCAAGAACGTGATGAATAAAACACAAACACTGAAAGAAAAAAAGAATGTAAGATTTAAAGCGATTTTTCTTCAGGAAAAAGGTTTAAAAACACCACCAAACCTTCAACAAGCCAGCTATGTATATAATGTTTTCCAAAAGCAAAGTAGAATTTTTCCTCAATAGCTAGTGCAAAGTGAAACATGTTTAACAGTTATGCAGAGGTAAGCATCTTGCTTGCATCAAACATCCTCTGACGTCCAATCTTATTTAGAAAAAATCACCCTTCAGTCAAGCGTTACATTTTTTCTAATCCAATTATTCATCTTTTTATACCATTTTATGTTACAACATATTTCTCTGCGTAAATATCGGGCTGCTCTCCTCTGTGAGAGCGCGTCGCCACAAGTGCAGCGCCACCCATTTTTTTCCTTTTCATGCCTGCAACTGTATTTGTTTCCCTTTCTGAGTAGCTTTTTTCTACACAATTTTGCCAAAGACCGTTGGTTCTTTTACCTGCGCTTATTAATTAAGTGTAACACACAGGACCTCGGTTTATCGTCTCATCCGAAAGACTAGCACCCACCCAGACCACTACTAATAGTCTAACGGATGGGAGAAAAGTCTTTGGCCCAAACGGGATTGAAAATCACCGAAAATCCGACTCGGCCTTTTCGCTTTCTAGGCAGACGCGTTACCTCTAGACAACCGATCCATCTAAACACATAGACAGAGGCATGCAACATTTTGTCCATGGTATTTAACAAAAGGGGTAGACCATTTCTCCTGTCAACCGCCGCCCACAGGAAAGGGAGACCACTTTACATTACGAAACCTGTTGGGCAAGCATCGCCATGTTTACTTGGGAATCCTGGGAAGCATACGGGCACTTGGTTTACTTCCGCTCAGGCCTCCCTCATTAAAGATGCAGGTAGGCTAGGATCATTAATTGAGGGGAATGGCTGCAAAACTGTCAACTTGCTTACAGAGTTTCCCTGACCCCCTTGTGGGCCAGTCTACTGCATGCATAATGGAGGGGCTATCAAGCCTCACCTGTTACTGATATCAAAGCCAAGAGGGTGAGAGAGATTTTTCTCTGTAGGTGTGGGGACGGGGGAGGGAGGGGTAGGGGTGGGGGGGTATGCTTGTGCATGCGTGGATAAGAGTGCTTGCGTGAGGGTGCAATATTGAAAATTTTTATGTCCTTTTTTTCTGACAGAATGAAATAATATACTCTCTCTGTCTCTCTGTCTGTCTCTCTCTGTCTCAGTCTCTCTCTCTGTATGTCTGTCTTCCCGTCTGTTTGTCTCACTCTTTGTATCTGTCTGTCTCTCTCTGTCTCAGTCTCTGTCTCCGTCTCTCTTTCTGTATGTCTGTCTTCCCGTCTCTTTGCATCTGTATGTATGTCTCTCTCACACGTCTGTTTCTTTCTGTCTGTCTCTGTGTATGTCTGTCTGTCTTCCTGTCTAACTGCCTGTCTATGTCTATCTATCCGACTATCTGTGTGTCCGTCTCCCTGTCTATGTGTCCGTCTGTCTGTCTTTGTGTCCGTCTGTCTGTCTGTCTGTCTATCTGTCTGTCTCTCACTTTGTCTATCTGTCTGTCTTCCTTCTGTCTGTCTCTGTATGCATGTCTCTGTCTGTCTGTGTCTCTCTTTCTCTCTCTCTGTCTGTTTCCCAGTATGTCTGCCTGATTAACTCTCTGTCTGAAAATGTGTGTGTTGTGTGTGTTGTGTGTGTGTGTGTGTGTGTGTCTGTCTGTCTGTCTGTCTGTCTGTCTGTTGTCTGTCTGTCTGTCTGTCTGTCTGTCTCTGTATATCTCTCTCTCTGTTTCTCTGTATTCTGTCTGTCTGTCTGTCTGTCTGTCTGTCTGTCTGTCTTGTCTCTGTCTCTTCTCTCTCTCTCTCCTCTCTCTCTCCTCTCTCTCTCTCTCTCTCTCTCCCCCCCCCTCGTTGCTCGTTTTCTCTCAAATACCACTTTTGTACTGTATGACACTGCTGCTGCTGCTGCTGCTGCTGCTGATGATGATGATGACGATGACGACGATGATAACGACGACGACGACGTTGATGACAAATATCAGGATGATGATCGTAGTGATGATAATATTGAACATGAGGAAGAAGAGAACCAGAAGGAGGGAGAGGAGGAGAAGGAAAATACAGAATGTAAGAGAAGAAGGAAACGAGGAGAAAACTAAGCACTGTTTAACCGAGAGACACAACAAAATCTGTCACTGTTTTCCATGCATTCTGTTTTTTATGCACATGGGTTTTTTTTTGTTCCCTAAGCCCTCCATTTTACTTTCTTAGTTAATTAAATTCCTGATCACCACTTCGGCACATCTTGAGGGAAGAAATGGGGCCTCTTTTTGCACACAAGTGCTCAAACCAGTGGCTTTTTGCAGGGCTTTGCTGTTCACTTAGTGTCCAAAAAAGAGTTCTCTCTCTGTGTCTCTCTGTGTCTCTGTGTCTCTGTCTCTGTCTCTCTCTCTCGGTATGTCTGTCTGCTGTCTGTCTGCCTGTTTCTCTCTTTCTCTGTCTGTCTGTCTGACTCTCTCTCGCGCGTGTGCAGTGTGTGTGTGTGTGTGTGTGTGTGTGTGGGGTGTGTTGTGTGTGTGTGTGTGTGTTTGTGTAAAAGTAAAACTTTTATTATCAGATGGTACATTGAATAAGCAGTGCAATTGCTTTTTTATCCATCTAGTCAGCGTGGTGTGTGTGTGTGTTTATATGTGTGTGTGTGTGTGTGTGTGTGTGTGTGTGTGTGTGTGAGTAAGAGAGAGAGAGAGGGAGAGGGGAGTATGGTTAAAAATACTATTGATGTAGGCCAAGGCTGGAAGGGCGATTATAAAAATCATACCACAAATATTCTTTCGTATTAAAAGTGATTACTCTCACAGACATAGTTATCACCATTGTATTGTGTGATCATTATTGCTATGGTGTAGCAGTATCAATGTATTTTTAAGCATTCTTCCTTCACCTTCACCTGTCCCATCGTTGCGGACCGTGGGGCACCCCTGAAGATTTTGCAACCAGCTTCCTGCACTCCCCATGGTCCTCCGCCCTCCGTAGCAGATTGTTCCACGCAAGGTCTGTCTACTCTCTGATGTTGTCTTCCCATCGTTGCCTCTTCGCCTCCCTCCCCTTACTGTTCCCTGCAAGACTGTCTTGGCCAGTCCAGTGATGTGCCCGTACCACTTTAGTAGCTTGCGTTTTTTTTCACTGAAGTTAGGAGCTCTTCATATGATCTGATGGCATTCTTTATTCTGTTTTTTTACTTCTTCATCAGTGATGTGATCTCTATATGAAATGCCAAGGAGTTTGCGAAAGCATCTCATCTCATTGACTGTATCCTTCTTTCAACGTCTGCCTTTATGGTCCATGTATTCTAAATACAGCCAAAAGATGAAGAATACGCTCTCATTATATTTTTACGCCAGGAGCATGTTAAATATAAAACGACAAGGATTACCACTTGGCTGAATGAATGGTATAAATGGCGCTGGGTAAAGCACTCAACACTACCAGCAGCAACATGGACATTAGCAGCCAGAGCATTGATCAACATTAGGGACAAGTAGCATGCAGGTGGAAGCATTGTTGCCATATTTCGCCACCACGGTTATATAAGATGTTATATAGTTTATCTTCTAGAGTTAAAAAATTCAACAGTGGTAAGATTTTAGGTATGTAATCGCTTTTGCCCACCATTCAAGGTAGCAGTATCCGGAAGTCGTATACTAAGATAGAAATGGACATGAAAAAGCCTGTGAAAATAACTCTGACGAACCAGAGCCAAGCTTATGGATAATCCGGACAAAAACCAATCTATTTTGTTTTGTTCTATGAACTAACCATTGATAAGCAAAAGTGAAATTAAGCCTTGTTAAAAAGCAGATACCAGGAGTGGGTTTTTTTCAGTGCCACAATTATTCTTTTTTTTACATACAGGATAATGGAATAAGCACCTCTGTGCTTTTTTTACGTCCAGTCCCCGTGTGTATGCAGTTTTGTAAATCTTGTCATCTGTTCCCACCAGCATATGATGGCCTACTCTTACGAAAAGTGGATGAGGATTTAACTGTGTGCAAGATGTTCTGCGTGCGTTCCCACACGAGGCCTCGGTTTAAAGTCTCATACTCCTGAGGGAAAAATCCCTTCGAGCGGGAATCAAACCCAAGTCGTCAAATTGCGAGCACAATGTTCTGACCACAATGTTTCTGATCCCGTCCCCCTACACTGTATATGTCTAGTTATGTAACCATTTTTGAAAGAGACAAATAGATAGGCGGACGGAGGTAGACAGGCAGGCAGGTAGATAGAGATATATACAAACATATGTGATGGCACAGAGACGTAAGGAATAAGACAGGTTAGGGTAAGAGTAGAAAAAAACGATTCTCGAGTAATAATTCACAGCAACAGAGGATTCAGGCGAAGACAGCAGCTTGCTGTTCATTCTTAATTTGCTCCTCAGCATGGTAATGGTAGTACAGAGATGTAGACAGGAGTAAGAAGGTAGACCAAATCAGGGCAGAAGACAAGGGTCAGAGGGTAGACCAAATCAGGGAAGAAGACAAGGGTCAGAGGGTAGACCAAATCAGGGAAGAAGACAAGGGTCAGAGGGTAGACCAAATCAGGAAGAAGACAAGGGTCAGAGGGTAGACCAAATCAGGGAAGAAGACAAGGGTCAGAGGGTAGACCAAATCAGGGAAGAAGACAAGGGTCAGAGGGTAGACCAAATCAGGGAAGAAGACAAGGGTCAGAGGGTAGACCAAATCAGGGAAGAAGACAAGGGTCAGAGGGTAGACCAAATCAGGGCAGAAGACAAGGGTCAGAGGGTAGACCAAATCAGGGCAGAAGTCAAGGGTCAGAGGGTAGACCAAATCAGGGAAGAAGACAAGGGTCAGAGGGTAGACCAAATCAGGGCAGAAGACAAGGGTCAGAGGGTAGACCAAATCAGGGAAGAAGACAAGGGTCAGAGGGTAGACCAAATCAGGGAAGAAGACAAGGGTCAGAGGGTAGACCAAATCAGGGAAGAAGACAAGGGTCAGAGGGTAGACCAAATCAGGGAAGAAGACAAGGGTCAGAGGGTAGACCAAATCAGGGAAGAAGACAAGGGTCAGAGGGTAGACCAAATCAGGGAAGAAGACAAGGGTCAGAGGGTAGACCAAATCAGGGAAGAAGACAAGGGTCAGAGGGTAGACCAAATCAGGGAAGAAGACAAGGGTCAGAGGGTAGACCAAATCAGGGCAGAAGACAAGGGTCAGAGGGTAGACCAAATCAGGGCAGAAGTCAAGGGTCAGAGGGTAGACCAAATCAGGGAAGAAGACAAGGGTCAGAGGGTAGACCAAATCAGGGCAGAAGACAAGGGTAAGAAGGTAGACCAAATCAGGGCAGAAGACAAGGGTAAGAAGGTAGACCAAATCAGGGAAGAAGACAAGGGTAAGAAGGTAGACCAAATCAGGGCAGAAGACAAGGGTAAGAAGGTAGACCAAATCAGGAAGAAGACAAGGGTAAGAAGGTAGACCAAATCAGGGAAGAAGACAAGGGTAAGAAAGTAGACCAAATCAGGGAAGAAGACAAGGGTCAGAGGGTAGACCAAATCAGGGAAGAAGACAAGGGTCAGAGGGTAGACCAAATCAGGGCAGAAGACAAGGGTAAGAAGGTAGACCAAATCAGGGCAGAAGACAAGGGTAAGAAGGTAGACCAAATCAGGGCAGAAGACAAGGGTAAGAAGGTAGACCAAATCAGGGCAGAAGACAAGGGTAAGAAGGTAGACCAAATCAGGGCAGAAGACAAGGGTAAGAAGGTAGACCAAATCAGGGAAGAAGACAAGGGTAAGAAGGTAGACCAAATCAGGGAAGAAGACAAGGGTAAGAAAGTAGACCAAATCAGGGAAGAAGACAAGGGTCAGAGGGTAGACCAAATCAGGGAAGAAGACAAGGGTCAGAGGGTAGACCAAATCAGGGAAGAAGACAAGGGTAAGAAGGTAGACCAAATCAGGGAAGAAGACAAGGGTAAGAAAGTAGACCAAATCAGGGAAGAAGACAAGGGTCAGAGGGTAGACCAAATCAGGGCAGAAGACAAGGGTCAGAGGGTAGACCAAATCAGGGAAGAAGACAAGGGTAAGAAGGTAGACCAAATCAGGGAGAAGACAAGGGTAAGAAAGTAGACCAAATCAGGGAAGAAGACAAGGGTAAGAAAGTAGACCATATCAAGGATGAAGATAAGATTAAAGATGAAGATTAAGGTAAGGATGAAGTAAAAGACACGAGGTAACTATCATCATTTAAAAATTCAGAGTGTCTCACAATCTACAGGTGTGTAAATAGTAACACTACACAGCGACAATGCTGCAATTAACTCCCCTGTCACACGCACATACAGTTTGGCAGGGTGATGGGGGTTTCAGATGCTAAATGCAGGGAGAGATATGGAATGAAGACAGGATTGGGAAATCTTAGGGTTGAAAGAACTGTGTGGGTGGATTTAAAAGTGTCATGAGTAGGCTTTTAGTGAAGACAGAGAGGGAGGTCATTCCAGATCGATGGACCCAAAATAGAGAATCAGCGGCGGCCAACAGTAGACAGGTTGAATCTAGGTATCCGAAAGGACAAGGTATCTGCAGCTGAGCGGAGGGAACGAGAAGGAGTGTACAGGTGAAGACATTCCCAGAAGTAGGAGGGTGCTGTTTTGTAAAGACATTTCTAACAGAGGGTACTGATCTCATCAGGCAGATAGATAGATAGATAGATAGATAGATAGATAGATAGATAGATAGATAGATAGATAGATAGATAGATAGATAGATAGATAGATATATAGATAGCTATATAGATAGATAGATGTGATGGATGGAAATGGATGGATGGATGGATGGATGGGTGGGTGGGTAGGTAGGTAGGTAGGTAGGTAGGTAGGTAGGTAGGTAGGTAGGTAGGTAGGTAGATAGGTAGAAGAAGACGGAGAGAGACAGACACGCAGTCAGAAACAGGGACATATACACAAAGAGACAAAGATATAGATAGAGACTGAGAATTGAGAGAGAGACAGAGAGACAGAAACAGAGACTGACATGGACAAAGAGAGGGAGACAGAGAGAGAGAGAGAGAGAGAGAGAGAGAGAGAGAGAGAGAGAGAGAGAGAGAGAGAGAGAGAGAGAGAGACGAGAGAGAGAGAAGAGAGAGAGAGAGAGAGAGAGAGAGAGAGAGAGAGAGAGAGAGAGAGAGAGAGAGAGAGAGTTGAGGTAAGTGAAGTAGGGAGGCAGATAAAAGAAAAGCTATACAGAGGAGAATGTCTGGTACCGGCTTTTCGATGTGCATCCGTTTATATTCCCTTCATATCAACCAAGCGCTTACATTCTCTTTGCAAAGAGCCCCTTGCAAAGCAAGATGAAATGATCAAAACAATCACTGCTATGCTTCATCGGAAAACGAGGACTTGCAAACATGGCAATCCCCTGACTCAGTCCCCTAGGGACCCTGTCCTTTTTGTGTCCATCACAATCGTGCAAATGCAGCAACGATGTGGAAGCTGTGTGTTGCTCTTTTGTCGGGAGAGAGAAGTCATAAAATTATCTTGTCATATAGATCAAAAGGGAGAAGTTGGCGTTTTATTTCCAAGCAAACCTTTGAATACATTTTGGGTAAAAATTGCACTCATATCTTTTTGATAGTTCTGCATTTGAGAGAAGGCAAAGCTGATTGTCAGAGGAATGAAGCTATGTGTGTTAAAAAGGTAGAAAGATAACGGTTTCCCATAACCAATGTGGTTGTAGGGGAGTGAGACATCAGAGACCTTAGCTTCTTCAGGAGGCAGCATATTGAGGGCGGCGCCCATCTCCTCTCCCTCGCTGCTTTACCTTCCCTGAACCTATAGAGGACAGGTACAACTTTGCAGCTGGTTGAGCTGGGTGACTGTACTGAATCCAAGGTGTGCAAACTGTCACCCATCCACTTGGTAACCGCGCTCAATGCTGCTTAACATTACCTGGAGAAAGAAAGTGCTCTGACCACTGAACTATCCTGTCCCTATATGATTTATACAAGGGCAAGTTCTAAAGAATAAAAATATTGAAAAACAATGTAGGTTTTTTAAAAATTTGTTCCTCAGCTAAAATTTCTAGGTTCACCAATGGTAGTGTTTTGTGTATACAACAGTTTTTACTTTTGCCCACCATTGCATTAACCCACTTAGTCCCCAACCGGGATTTGCCAAGATTGAATAACTGCCGCCCCCCCCCCCCCCCCCCCCCCCCCCCCCGATCTCAAACCAGGATTTGCCGGGATTTACACACAGTAGATTTTCATCAGGCTGTGACCACATGTGACCACATGTCACATGTCATGTGACCACATGTCACATGTCATGTGACCACATGTCAATTGCTACCACATGTCAAAGCTCTATCAGGGTAGAGGTAGAAAGCATGCTGAGAGTCTGGAAGTAGCTATAGTTGCAGGTATGTATTTAGAAGGAGGAAAAGGCCAGTGAGCATGTGTGCCTGACCTGATTTTGTGATGGAATGCGAAATCTAGGGGCAGTTTGCGTTCAGAGAATTCGAATGCAAGAGGTTAAGGCAGCTGTGTTCCGTTTTTGAGGATTTTTTTTCTGACTATCACACTGGTGTGCATATTGTTTTTGTTTGTTTTTTTCAAATTTCGTCATTAGCTCTTATCCCCGCAAATGGCAAACTCTTTTGAAAGGTAGGTGTGTGCAAGATGTTCTGAATACATTTGTACACAGGACCTTGGTTTATAGTGTCATTATTAAACGTTTCGGGGTAGTGCAATTGTTATGTATGGATGTTAAAACTAAGTGAAAAATGCCCCTGATCAGGTGACTTGGTGGTGGTTTGATCCTGGGCTGTCAGACCATGCACACAATGCTCTAACCACTGGGCTATCCCGTGTCCCCCCCCCCCTTCCTCTCTTGCTCTTGTGAGGGATTGAGAGGAGAATAGTTATATACATTGGTTTTCTCTAATGCAAGCCTGTTTTATTCTTTTATATCGAGGATAATGGAATAAACACTTATGTGCTTTTTTTTTTTTTTTTTTTTTACATCCAGGTTCCCATGTGAATGCAGTTTTGTAAATCTTGTCATCTGTTCCCACCGGCACACGATGGCCTACTCTATCGAAAAGGGAAGCAGGGACGCTTTTCTGAAGAGTAGGCCGTTGTGTTCCAGTGGGAACAGCTGACAAAATTTACAAAAATGCATACACACGGGGACTAGATTAAAAAAAACCCACATGGATGTTTAATCCATTATCCTGGGAAAAAAAAGAGAATAAGATACAACATTTTAAAACTCCTACCATAATCAGTGTTGAGATTGAGAAGGCTCCAGCTAACGACAAAGAAAAGAAACTACAGAAGGACCAGGTAGATATAGATAGATAGATAGATAGATAGATAGAGAAGAGAGAGAGAGAGAGAGGAGAGAGAGAGAGAGAGAGAGAGAGAGAGAGAGAGAGAGAGAGAGAGAGAGAAGGAGAGAGAAGAGACGAGAGGACGGAGGGACGGACGGACGGGAGGAGACGGACGGACGGACGGACGGAGGACGGACGGAGGAGGACGGACGACGGACGGAGGAGAGATGATGGATGGAGATAGATAGAAGAAGAGAGTGATAGACAGACTCACAGACAGACACATAGACAGACACACAGAAAAAGAGAGACAGAGACAGAGACAAAAACAGAGAGAGAGAGAGAGAGAGAGAGAGAGAGAGAGAGAGAGAATATTATATAATATTGAGAGAGAGAGAGAGAGAGAGAGAGAGAGAGAGAGAGAGAGAGAGAGGAGAGAGAGAGAGAGAGAGACAGGTAAAAGTGAACACAACTATTGTGTCAAATATCTAAGATTTTTTTCCAATTTTCCATCCAATTTATCTTCAAACAAGCTCTAATGCGAACATGCTCCCTGAGCAAGGAATGTAGGAAAAGATGAAATGAAGAAAATCGTTCAGCGGTTGGCTTGCAGACTTCATTGGAAAACGAGGACCTGCAAGCAGAGCTACTATAGACCGGGGTTCCCCAGGGGGCTGCCCTCTCTTTGGCAGCACTGATGAAAACTAAGCTTGGCCATGATTTACCATGGAAAAAAAATTACATAAGTTATATATAAATACAGTAAAACGATGTCAGTGCTTGATTGCATGATAAATGTATAAATACGGTTTTAGGGGATGGCACTTAACGTCATTTGTGATCCCATATCACATAATGAATTGTACTGCACAGGAGGTCAATCTTCAGTATTATAATGTTATAAACTGGCAATCTAAATATTTATTCAACATCCAAACATCAGCTTGAAAACTGTCCGGTTTTATGAAAGGTTAATTACAAATTTAACTGAAATAACAGACTGCAGAAGGATAGGATGAAGGTTTGTGGGATACAAAAGCGTTTTTAAGGCAAAAGAAAACAAAAGCACTCCTTGATTATTCGGTAGAAAAAGCTTATCAGTTTGTAATCAATCAAAGTGACAAAATTGACAACCTGAACCCCCCCCCCCCACTGCATCTTTCTAACATGGCTTGCTAGCCAAAAAGTCGGTCAGGTGCAACATGGCTAGTTCTTTGAAGAAGATAGCATTTTTTGTTGATGTTATGACATTTAGAACAGTGTTCAATGCGTTGGGCCTGACTTGTCAGACACTTAACGGCAGCGTTACGCATTTTTGATCATTTAGCAGGAAACAATAGTTGCTGTTTGAGCTTTCGACAAAAATAAGAAGAAGAAGAAGAAGAAGAAGAAGAAGAGAGAAGAGAGAAGAAGAGGAGGAGGAGGAGAAGGAGGAGGAGGAGAGGAAGAAGGAGAAAGAGAAGAAGAAGAAAGAGAAGTAGAAGAAGAAGGAGGAGGAGGAAGAAGAGGAGGAGGAAGCGGAGAAGGAGGAGGAAGTGAAAGAAGAAAAAATGAAGACGAAGAAGAAGAAGAGAAAGTGGAAGAGGCAGAGGAACAAGAACAAAAAGAACAAGAAAAATAGAAACAGAAAGGAGCAATGCTTGATTGTCAACATGAGGTAGGACAGAAAAAAGCAGGTGATGAAAGAGTGTTTGCATTGAAGTAGAGGTCTACATGTGTAACGGAGTGATCCAGTGCTGGCTCTCTTTCGGATTAGACTATAAACCTAGGTCTTGGTGCATGTAGAAGATCTTGCACACTCGTTAAAACCTATTCCACTTTTTGGACGGGTAGGTTGTTTTGTGTAGGTAGGAACGGATGACAAATTAACAACTGCAAGCAAACAAAGACTGAATGTAAAAAAAAACCCACTTGATATGAACGCTTATTCATTATCCCGGAAGACAAAATAATTGAATTAATTTGAATTGATACATTCAAATTGTCCGCAAAGTTATCATAAACGGAAGAAGAAATATGGAAGGAAAAACATCCTTTGGAATAATGCATATTCTCATGATCACTACCTATATTTGTGTAGTTTTTATTTCATTCATTTATTTACTTATTCTTTTCTATTGAGGATAGTTGAATAAGCAATCATATGCTTTTTTACATCCAGTCCCCGTGTGTATGCAGTTTTGAAAATGTCAATCTGTTCCCACCGGCACACGATGGCCTACTCTTGGAAAAGCGAACAGGATTTAACGTGTGCGGAAGATGTTCTGCGTGCGTTCACACACTGGGCCTCGGTTTACAGTCTCATTCGAAAGACTTTTGTGGGGAGTGGAGTCAGCAATTACGTTAACTCCAGAGGAAAAATCCCCTCGACCGGGAATCAAACCTTGGTTGTCAAATTGCCAGCGCAATGTTCTGACCACTAGGCTATCCCGTCCCCGTAGTTCTTGCCAGAGCGGTGACAAGCTTCCGCTGTTTCAAATCAGTCAAAGACAGAACTCAGTATTGGGACAAAAAGACAATTTACTGGCCATTGTCACAGGTGTGGAGAAAGCTGATGCAAGAGAGATGACAAACAGACACAGCAACTGAGATAGATAGGCTATAAATTAAAAAAAAATAATAATAAGTTGGCACGCAGATAAAAGAAAGCCTATAGTATGACTCCTAGAGTTTAGACTTTGAAGTTTCTCCCTCTCTCTGTGACCACACAGAACGCTGACGTGCTCTTTCAACGTAGGTGACTGCCCAGGTAAAAAAGGTGACATCATTCAGCAATTTGCCGGCCTTGCTTCAGTGCAGAAAGAAGACCTGTAAACACGGCAGTTTGCTGACAGCTGTCCCCTAGGGATCTGCCCTTTCTTTGCTAGTCACAACCTATAAACAGCGTTCAGCAAACGCAACAATGAAAACTTCTTGTTGCCGATCTGTTAAGAAAGCAGATTTCACAGAGAAAGAATTGGCATTTTACGATCAAGGAAACAGCGATATAACAGGTGGATCCGATCTGTTAAGAAAGCAGATTCCACAAGAGATAGAATTGGCATGTTTACGATCAAGGAAACAGCGATATAACAGGTGGATCGGTGGTCTAGAGGCTACTAACGCACCTGCATAGAAAGCAAAATGTCAGGGTTGGAGGTGTGTTGTGGTTCGATCCCCCTTTGGGCTTCATGTTTTCATCCATCCTTACACCATGAGTGGTGGTTCCTTTTGGTTGAAACGATAAACTGAGGTCCCGTGTGTTACACATAGCCTAATTATTTGCGCATGTAAAAGATTCCATGGTAACAAGAGAGCTGACCCTGGCAAAATTCTGTAGAAAAAGCCACTCTGGTATGGAAACAAATTTATTCAATTTGATACAGATGCAGACAGGAAAAGAAAAAATAATGGGCGGCCCTGCTCTTATAATTACACGCTCTCCTCAGGGAGAGTAGCCCGACGTTTACGTGAGGAATCTGCAGTGACTTCAAGGGGTATGCAGTGCAAATACAATGCGATAGATTATACTTATTCTGGCCAATTTTAACCTTTTTTTGATGTCATAACATTTGAAAGCAAAGCAGAATGTTAGTTCTTGAAAAGCAGTGCTACTTTTAAAGTTTCGTGAATGCTGGAAATAAAAATGTAAAGGCACTCCCCGAAGAGATGCTGTTTGTTATAATAATATAATAATAATAATAATAATTATAATATAATAATAATAATAATAATAATAATGAGAATGACATGGCATTTATATAGCGCTATATCTTGTCAAAACAAATCAAAGCGCTTGCATTCGACCTGTACAACACACAAACAATCAATAACAATTTATAGTTTTAGCAAAATCGAATGTACACACACGCACACAGCCGCACGCACGCACGCACGCACACACCAGCACACACACACACACACACACACACAAACACACTCACACACACACTCACACACACACACACCACACACACACACACACACACACAACACACACACACACACACACACACACACACACACACACACACACACAAGATGGAAACGGAAGGTATAAACCGCATCCTCACTTTCTGGAAAGTCTATGTTTGGAAATCCCTCTTTTCTATCACTCTTTTTTGTTCCTGCCTCGTTCCTTTTCCTCTTGTCACCTTACTTCTTGTATACTGACTACCTTATCAATCCATTCTGCTGCCTTCTCTTCAAAATGTCATAAAAGTAAAGAATTGTGCAAAAGAGGAAACCTGGTTACCCTTATGTGCGGTATGTATTTTTTTGTATTTGTATTTTGTATTTTGTACCACTTTATGTCACAGTAGACTTCTCTTTGTGAAATTCGGGCTGCTCTTCCCGGGGAGAGCGCGTCGCCACAAGTGCAGCGCCTACCCATTTTTTCCTTTTTCCTGCATGCAACTGTATTTGTTTCCCTATCAGAGTGGCTTTTTTCTACAGAATTTTGCCAGGGTCAACCCCCTTGATGCCGAGGGTTCTTTTACGTGCGCTAAATAGTGATGTGTAACACACGGGACCTCGGTTTATCGTCTCATCCGAAAGACTAGCGCCCAGACCACCACTCAGGGTCTAATGGATGGGGAAAAAATTTGGGGCCCAAACGGAGTACGAACCACCGCACACTCCGACCCGGACTTTTTGTTTTCTAGGCAAGGCGCGTTACCACCTAGACCACCGATCCACCGTTGTGAGAATACACCTTGGTGTCAAGAAACTAGCCCCAAGGTATGGGTGAAATGCGGCAAAGCAGGCAGAGGAGGAGAATATCGATGCCTCAGAGCAAGAAAGGTCTACCGGCAGAGTTGCCATTTTCAAAAGTTTCGAGATATGCTCACTTGAAAAGTTTGAAAGGTCAGAACAAATCGAGGATAGAATGGAAGCGTTCGGTTTTCGGAGAGAGGAAGGGCATTGATGCTATCTTTACCATAGTATGTTTGTGTTGTAACACATGTAGAAGAAATGCCATGATAGCAAAAACACTGGCAGTGAAGCCAGACCACCCGTGTCTGCAGAGAAAGTACAGCAGAACTGGCACTTCCTCCCATGCAAGCATGGCATGGCGATTAGCTTGACCCTTTTTCCCAGATAAGATCACTCTCCAGCCACCAGTGTTCCCAAGCAAGAACCACATGGCATCCAGGCCCGCCAGTGTTGCGTAAACTCTGCCCAGTAGTCCTAGGTATCTCTTCCCATGCAAGAAGGTTTTGCACAGCTGGAATTCCTTCCTTACACAAATTACCAGGTTAATTGGCACTACAGCCTTTAGAGCAAAAGCGGAGTGCCGTGCAGTCCTCCCTTTTACCATGAGAAATTCACTCAGGTAATTTTGTGCAAGAACGGTTTTCTTCAAATATCGTTCAAATTAATTTTTTTTTTTAAATATCGTTTTGTCATCTGAAAGTTTACAGTAAATTCTACCAAATATAAAAAAATGAAAATTGGTATTTTTTTCAGATAAACCGTTCTTGCTCTGAGGCATCGATATGTTCCCCCGTGGCTGTGAGGGCATTAAAGGCTGAACACGAGGGTAGACTGGACTGGCCAGTCTGAAGTGAAATCACGCCGAATTCGTATGCAATGGGACTGATTTGTCCGGCGCATAACGAAAGCTCAACGTATTTTAGCTCATCTGAGAAACAATAATCAGTTGCTGTCTGAGCGTTCAATGAGGAAGAAGAAAGTACAAGAAATTGTGGGGGAAATTCTGCAGTCATTTTTAAAGGTGCAGGTCTGTGTATTGTCGTAGTATTCTGAGCAGTGAGTCTTAAAATAATGAGGTCGTCACTTTCTGATTGTTTTTTTCTTATTTTGTCTTTCTCTTTATTTGTCTCCGATTGATTGTTTGAGAGAAAAAAAGTCAGGAAGAAAGAAAGAAAGAAAGAAGGAACGAACGAACGAACAAAAAAAAGAGACAGAAAGACAGACAGACAGAAAGACCAACAGACAGACAAACAGACACACAGACACACAGACAGCCAGCCCGAGAGAGATCTCCATAAAGGTAAGTGAGCAGAAAGATAAAAGAAGAAACTGTACACAGAATATCAGCCTATGATTCTATACTTTCCATCTACTTTCACTTCAGACAAACACAAAGCTCACAGTCATGCTCTCCCCACCAAGTCTCTCAAAAAGCAGCAATGAAATCAGCCATTATCTGCCTTATTCTGCATCATTGGAAACACAAGGACTTGTGAACATGGCCAATTCCTGACAGGTGTCCCACAGGGATCTACCCCGTGTTTCCCAAGCATAATGGCACAAATACGGTAATGGTACCATGGTGGTGACAATTTAAAATGACACAATTATAGCAATGATGGTACCAATCATATTGACACGAATACATCAAGAATGGTGCCAAATATGACACAATATGGCAAGGGTGGTACCGGTGAATCAGAATGGCACAAGTACAGTAAGGATGGTACCAATCACAATGGCACAGATACAGCAAGGATGGTGCCAATAACAATGGCACAGATGCAGCAAGGATGGTGCTAATAACAATGGCACAGATGCAGCAAGGACGGTGCCAATAACAATGGCACAGATGCAGCAAGGACGGTGCCAATAACGATGGCACAGATGCAGCAATGGTGGCACTGATCAAATTGGCACAAATAGAGCAAGGAAATTGTCAATCACAATGGCACAATAAATACAGCAAACATGGTGCACAAATACAACAAAGATGGTGCTAAACATAACAACACAAATACAGCATGATGTCAATCACAATGCCTCAAATACAACAGTTATGTTGTCAATCAAAATGGCAAATTGCAGCCATGATGGTGCCAATCACAATGGCATAAATACTGCAATCGTTGTGACAATCACAATGGGATAAATACAGTATGGTGCCAATCATATTGCCTCAAATACAGCAAGGTGTCAATTAAAATAGCACAAATACATCAATGATGGTGCCAATCACAATGGCAAAAATGCAGCAAGGATGATGCCAACCACATTGACGTAAATACAGCAATGATGGCGCCAATCGCAGTGGCACAAATGCAACTATGGTGCCAATCACAATGGCATAAATACAGCAAGGATGGTGCCAATCACAATGGCGTAAATACACAAAGGGTGATGCCAATCACAATGGCATAAATACACAAAGGATGGTGCCAACCACAATGGCATAATACACAAAGGATGGTGCCAATCACAATGGCATAAATACACAAAGGATGGTGCCAATCACAATGGCATAAATGCACAAAGGATGGTGCCAATCACAATGGCATAAATACACAAAGAATGATGCCAATTATAATGGCATAAATACACAAAGGATGGTGCAAATCACAATGGTGTAAATACAGCAAGGATGATGCCAATCACAATGGCATAAATACACAAAGGATGGTGCAAATCACAATGGCACAGATACACAAAGGATGCTGCTGATCCCAAGACACAAACACAGAATTGACGGACACTGCTAGTTTGTGTTGTCACGGAGACAGAAGCCACCATTGTGTTATCATTTAGATCATAGGAAATATGTATATTTACTTGCACAGTAAATCATTCAATGCTGCTTGAATAGAATTCTAGCTCACTGTTTTGTGAATGTTATCATATTTGAAAGCAAGCCTTGTATGTCAGTAGCATCCAGCATTGTTGCTATAATAGAAAAGGATCGATGCATTGCAAAATAAAGGAATTGTGAAGGTCTATATGTCTGTTATATGCAGTCGTCATCACTGCAGTAGATCTGTGTGGCCAACGCAAAGAGATCGATAAATTTGTCATTTATAAGATTGTCTTGTCCTTTATTTTGTTTTTGTACCTTTACCTTTCTGTCCATCTAATCTCATTTTATTTTTGCTTCCCAGCTTGCCTTACTCTCATTTCTCTCTGTTTGTCTGTCTGTCTGTCTGTCTGTCTGTCTGTCTGTCTGTCTGTCTGTCTGTCTGTCTGTCTTTGTGACTGTGTGTGTGTGTGTCCGTCTGTGTGTGTGTCTGTCTGTGTGTGTGTGTCTTTCTGTCTTTCTGTCTTTCTGTCTTTCTGTCTGTCTGTCTCTCCTCCTCCTCTCTCTCTCTCTTCTCTCTCTCTCTCTCTCTCTCTCTCTCTCTCTCTCTCTCTCTCTCTCTCTCTCTCTCTCTCTCTCTCTCTCTCTCTCTCTCTTCTTTCTTTCTCTCTTTCTCCTCTCCTCTCTCTCTCTCTCTCTCCCTCTACTCTCTCTCTCTCTCTCCTCTCTCTCTCTCTCTCCTCTCTCTCTCTCTCTCTCTCCTCTCCTCTCTCTCTCTCTCTCTCTCCTTCCTCTCTCTCTTTCCTTCCTCTCTCTCTCTTCTCTCTCTCTCTCTCTCTCTCTCCTCTCTCTCTCTCTCTCTCTCCTCCTCTCTCTCTCTTCTCTCTCCTCTCTTCTCTCTCTCTCTCTCTCTCTCTTCTCTCTCCCTTCCCATCTCTCTCTTTCTCCCTTCTCTCTCTCTCTCTCTCTCTCTCTCTCTCTCTCTCCTCTCTCTCTCTCTTCTCTCTCTCTCTCTCTCTCTCTCTCTCTCTCTTTCTCTCTCTCTCCCTTCCCATCTCTCTCTCTCTCCCTTCCCATCTCTCTCTCTCTCTCCCTTCCCATCTCTCTCTTTCTCCCTTCCTCTCTCTCTCTCTCTCTCTCTCTCTCTCTCCTCTCTCTCTCTCTCTCTCTCTCTCTCTCTCCTCTCTCTCTCTCTCTCTCTCCTCTCTCTCTAAACATGCTCCAATAAAAATAAAACGAGTGAAATTCAGGCCAAAACCTCCATGGATATCAGCAGAAATAGAGAACGAAATAAAAGTAAGAGACTGTTTAAAGTCTACACATGATAAAGAGTTTAAAAACCAAAGAAACAAGGTGACAAACATGGAGCGTGTAGCAAAACAAAAGTACTTTCAAGATCTTGTATCGGACAGAAAAAACTGCAGACACATTTGGAAAGCCATTAATCTACTAACAAATAAAACAAACAAAAAGGCACAAACTACAGTTAAAGATATTTCATCCTTGAGCCTGAATAAACATTTTGTTGGGATAGCCAACAACCTAATAAAGTGTGAAGACTGGAAAAGTAATGATTTGAAACATTTAAGAGCATATTGTGAGTCTAAAAATATACACTCTAAATTAGAAATTCCATTTATCTCCTTACCTGAAGTGCTGACATCCCTCTTACAATTAAAGCAGTCAACCACAAAAGATGTTGATGGACTAGATGGTAAAATAATTAAAATTGCTGCGCCTGTAATAGCAGACACCCTTACCTATATTTATAATCTTTGTATTGACAAAGCTTATTTTCCTTCTCATTTTAAAAAGGCTAAAGTAATTCCTCTCTTTAAATCTGGCGCATCAGATGACCCATCGAACTACAGGCCGATATCAATTTTGTCTATCTTATCAAAGCCTTTAGAAAAGCATGTTAAAAAATCTTTACTTTTACATTTAGAAAAATATGACCTAATCAATCCAAGTCAATCAGGTTTCAGAAAAAAACATTCATGTCACACGGCTGTGATAAATATGGTAGACAAATGGCTTCTGAATATTAATAACAATATGTTTACCGGAGTTGTCTTCGCCGATTTTGCAAAGGCTTTCGATGTGATAAACCACACACTTCTGTTAAAGAAACTACACCTATATAGAATATCAAAGAATACCTTTCAATTTTTTGAATCATTTTTATCAAATAGACAACAGTCAGTCTTTGTTGGAAAGTCTCAGTCTGATTTTCTCACAGTGACCAATGGCGTTCCCCAAGGTTCAGTTCTGGGTCCTATACTTTTCTCTCTATATATTAATGATTTACCACTGTACATGAATGCTTGTTGTGAATTATTTGCAGATGACAATTCAATTTATGCTGAAAATCATTCCTTACAAATGTTGTCATCTAATCTCCAAGACAATATACATCAGCTTACCAGATGGGCAGAACTAAAT
>CM060332.1:39424344-39431844 GCA_030674155.1 Stramonita haemastoma
GGTACACCCATGGCCCCCTCCATAGCTAATATCTACATGGGGTGGCTGGAAAGACGCCTCTTGTTATCTTCACCATGGTTTGTAGAACAAGACTTGTGGCGACGATACATAGACGACATTGCCTTACTGTGGCAGGGGGGTGAGGAGAACCTGCGCCAGTTCCTTGGCTGGCTGAACGAACAGCACCCCACCATCAAATTCACCGCCAACTATGGCACATCCAACGTCCCCTTCCTGGACGTCAGCGTCAGTATATCTCCTGAAGGCCACATCAGCACCGACCTCCACATCAAGAACACTGATGCTGGCATGACCCTGCCGTTCAACTCCTGCCATCCAAGACACTGTGTACGCAGTATTCCATACAGCCAGTGTCTGAGAATCAGGCGTATCTGCTCCTCCGATGCCACTTTCCACCACCGCAGCCAGGAACTGTGTAACAAACTGGGCAAAAGAGGCTACCCCATGGAACTTCTAAAAACAGCAGTCAAGAAAGTTTATAGTATACCCCGACAGGACACCCTCACCTACAAGAACAACAAATCCACAGAGCAGCGAACCCCTTACACCGTGACCCACAACCCCAGCAATCCCCCCCTCAGCAAGTGGCTGAAGGACAACCTACACATCCTCCACTCAAGCCAGCGCATGAGGAAAGCAGCCCCCACTCCCCCCATTGTGGGAGAAAGAAACTGTATGAGCTTGAAAAAACTCCTGATGCCATCCAGAATCCCCGCTCTACGACCACCCAAAGACGCCAGACCACCAGGATGTTTCAAGTGTGCCGCCAAAAAATGTGCCATCTGCCAGAACCACCTCAACATCACACACCACTTCCACAGCATACACACACAACAACAGTTCACAATCAGAGACCACTTAACATGCCAATCAACCAACATCATATACCTTATAGATTGTCGAAAATGCAAAAATACACAATATGTAGGGGAGACAGGCAAGACACACTACAAAACAGATTCTACCACCACAGATCAGACATCAAAACACAGAAAACACACTGGTAGCGCAACACTTCAACAGCACACACCACACCCTAGCAGACCTCACATGTACAGCCATAGAACAAATCAAACAAGAAAATCCTCAGACACGCAAGCACAGAGAAAAGTTCTGGCGACACAAGCTCAGAACCAACTTCCCTGACGGTCTGAACGTGTGGGATTGAGCTCAACCAGGACTTCCGCTTCTTGTCTTCTGAGGGTGCGATACAGATAGATGCAGATCTTGCTATGTGAATGTGTCCACTGATATGTATCCAGGTGTGTGTGTGCGCGCGTGTGTATGTGTGAATGCATTATGTGTGTGAGTGTGTGTTTGCTTGTGTGTGTGTTTATGTGCGTGTGTGTGTTTCTGTGTGTGATCGTGTTTGTGTGTGTGTGTGTATGTCTGTGAGTGCGTAAGACTGTAGGGAGAGATGGTCACAGAGAGAGAGAGAGAGAGAGAGAGAGAGAGAGAGAGAGAGAGAGAGAGAGGGAGAGGGAGAGAGAGAGAGAGATGAATAATGTTATAACCATGTTACCCCATGTTGCATGTGTAAGGGCATGTGTTTTTACATGAGAAGTCTTTAATTTTTTATTTTTATTTATTTATTTATTTTTCTTTTTCCCACTTAGTTGGTTGTGTGGGCTGCATGTGCAAGGAAATGTGTTTTTACATGAGAAGTCTTCAATTTTTACATAATTGTTTTAAATCTACTCAGTTTGATGTGTATATAAGTCTGTGTTTGCTTTTTACTGTCAGCTGGCCAATCTTTTAGCCTGAAGAAGGTTTGAAATAAACCGAAAATTTGCTCGCCAGACACTTGGGTGTTGTGTCTTTATTTGTCTGCTTGTATGAGGATCACTTTTCTGTTAACATGTTATCACCAGCAATAAGATTCATTACTAAGAAAAGATATATTTAGAAATCGGACAATTCTATTCAGTTAGTAGGGACGGAGATGCTTTTTTCATGTATTGGTGTTACGTTCTTTCTGAACTGGTAAGAGTTTTTGTTAAAACAAATGCTAGACACTAGAAAGTGACAAAATGGGAACTTGGCAAAATTTGCAACGAAAAAGGTGGTCTTGGGTGGTTTTGGGTGCTTTTAAATGCTTTTTTTTTTAAAGTAAAAGGAAACACAATACGTCTTAATACTTCAGTGCAATCAAAGTCTCAAAATCTCACCTACCTAAAAGGACTTCTAATTTAAAATGGGTCTGGCGCAATGCGATTCGTTTTGTGGTGGAGGGTCACATAATCATACTCTGTTTAATGCACCATAGGACGATGAAAACGTCTTTTGAAAGTTTGTTTCTGCAGTAAGAGGACAACAGTGCTGATATCAGGATCATACGATACAGGCTAAGAAAGAAGATGCTTTGACAAATAAGGAAGAAAACCTGAGCGTAATAGGGTATAAAAAAACAAGGGGTAAAGGTGAGGGATGAAGTTGGAGAGAGGGGGGGGGCGGTTCTTGGCCAATGAACTAAAGCATGTTGTGTTATTTCACACACATGCCTGCACGTATTCCATGTGAAGTGTTGCAATGGTTTCCTGCCCGTTATGTTTTCTCTTAGTTTGTCATTCTTGCCTGATCGTCAGCGTATCAAATGCATGTTTTACATCTTGTGTCTAGCTTTTATCAGTGCATAATCATTATCATAGTATTCGCGTTTAACGATACCTCTGTGTGTGTGTGTGTGTGTGTGTGTGTGTGTGTGTGTGTGTGTGTGTGTGTGTGTGTGTGTGTGTGTGTGTGTGTGTGTGTCTGAGTGTCTGTGTGTCTGTGTGTACGTACGTGTGCAAGTGCGTGCGTGCGTGCGTGTATGTGTGTGTGTGCGTGTGTGTCTGTTTGTGCTTGTAAGTATACTCTATCAAAGTACTCGAGCTTATGCTACCTATGTGCCCATAGCGCACTTGCCAGTGTGTGTGTGTGTGTGTGTGTGTGTGTGTGTGTGTGTGTGTGTCTGTGTCTGTGTCTGTGTCTGTGTCTGTGTGTGTGTCTGTGTGTGTGTCTGTGTGTGTGTCTGTGTGTGTGTGAAAGAGAGAGAAAGAGAGAAAGAAAGATCGAAAAAGAAAGAAAGACATAGTGAGAGAGGGAAAGAGAGAGAAAGAGAGATTGGGGGGGGGGAACAGGGGGGTGATGTGTGTGTATGTGTGAGAGAGAGAAACAGACAGATCGACAGACAAACAGACAGACAGACAGAGATAAAGAGAGAGGGAAACAGACAGACAGACAGACAGACACACACACACACACACACACGCACACACACACACACAGATAGACAGACAAAGTAAACAACTGCCCATGTTCTGTCACTCATGATAACTTAACTTGCTTTTAAACTTTCTGCAATGTGTACCGTTCGAGCAAACAGATGGCTGATGACTCGATCTCCAAAGCTTTCAAGAAAAAATAGATATACAGTTTTGAATCAACAATTTTGCAAACTACAGATCAGCATTGAACGGAGAGTTGTGAATCTGACAATTTCCTGGCATATTTGACCCCCAGGGAGTAGGGCCCATCTCTGCTAATTGTGCAAATATAGAAACTACGGCAGCTGCTTTCAGAACTTAGCCATAGCACGCACAATTATCTATTTCAGTTCCAGATAAAAATATGGTCTGTTGAAATGTTAGTGCAGGTGTAGGCTCAGGAACGTCTTATCATCTCAGTTACAGAGAACAGTTGAGTGGCACTTGTATTAAACCCAGAATTAGGCATACAGTAAACAATAGAGATCAAATATCATCACACATATGAACATAAGAGCATGTTAACATCACACACAGAGACGAGAAAACACACAGATACGCGCGCACACACACACACACACACACACACACACACACACACACACACACACACACACACACACACACAAACACACACACACACACACACACAAAAACACGCAAACATACGCGCGCGCGCGAGCTCGCGCGTGTGCATGTCAGAGAGGTCAGTTTTCAAAATGACTCCAGGCATTATAGAATCATTGAAACTTAGAAACAAAATAATTCCTATCTCGCCGTTAAAAGCAGTGCTGCTTAATCTGTTCTCTGAAATGAGATACACTATTTTTTTTTAATATGCTTGTACTTGGGGGATGGGATAGCTAAGTGGTCAGAGCGCTTGCTTTCCCCATGTCAAATTAAGTAGCGTTGAGCGTGGTTACCAGTTGGATGGGTGACCGTTTGTGCGTCTTGGCTTCAGTACAGTCCCCCTCCCCAGTTCACCCAGCTGTAAATGGGTACCTGCCCTCTTTAGGGTCAGGGAAAGTAAAGCAGCGAGGGAGAGGAGATGGGTGCCGCCCTCAATATGCTGACTCCTAGAGATGCAGAGGTCTCTGATGCCTTGCTCCCCTACGACCACACAGGTTATGGAACACCTTTACTTTTTATGCTTATACTGCTCTAAGAATGTGTTGCTTTGTAATTTGATTGCTCACCATATATCATATATGTATATAGCCTTTTCTTATGTACTAGATATTCTTCAAAGTACTGACTATACCATTATATTTATGTTATTGTTACACACACACAACACACACACACACACACACACACACACATTCACACTCACACACACAGAGACAAACACACACACACACTCACACACACACACACACACAAACACACACACACAAACACACACACATACACACACAGACTCACACACACAGACACTCTCTAACACACACAGATACAGACACACACACAGACACACACACACACGCACACACACAGACACAAGCACTTACACACAGTCACAAATCATTCTGTTAACATTTACAGTCATTCCTCATTCCAGAAGATGTATTATTTTTTAAGCTGATTACAAACAGAAATAATGCTATTCACGATGGGTCGTACTGAAATAAAAATAATAACCAAAGTAATGAATATGTCAATAACGTGGATTGTTATCAGAAAATAAGACAGAAGTGTCTCACAATTTGTGTCAAGTACAGATGCTGTTCACACAACACTGTTATTGGCTGCAGTTGTGTAAACGGAGGAGGGGTTAGACAGTGCACAAAGATGATAAAGCGTGTGTGAGTGTGTGGATGTGTGAGCACACTGGTGCGCACGTGAATATTAATTTGTTATTTTACTTGGGTGAACTGGCTGAGGTATTGCTGATTTGTGGGTGCTGTGATGGGTGCGTGCTGATGCTTTATTCTATCTATTATTTATTTATTTACTTATTCTTTTATATCAAAGATAATGGAATAAGCACTCATGTGCTTTTTTTACATCCTGTCCCTGTGTGTATGCAGTTTTGTATATATTGTAATCTGTTCCCACTGGCACACGATGGCCTACTCTTACTAAAAGTGGAACTGGATTTAACGTGTGTGCAAGATGTTCTGCGTGTGTTTGCATACGGGACCTCGGTTTACAGTCTCTTCCGAAGGACTTTTGGGGAGAGTGGAGCCAGCACCGATGGTAACTCCAGGGAGAAAATCCCCTTGAACAGGACCCGGGTCATCAAATTGCGAGCGCAATGTTCTGACCACTAGGCTATCCCGTCCTCCGTTCAGAACCTGTGTTGGGCCACATATATATAAGAGAAGAGAAGAGAAGAGGTTCTAAAGTGTATATTTCTTTGTCTGTCTCTCAGCCTTTTTTGTACGGATCTATCAGTTAGGGTAGCCACGTACTGTTTGACATTTCCTGTGTCGAATGTACCAACAATATTATCATAGTTCACCTACGGCTGCAAAACACACATATCAGCACAGTCACAACACTCAGACATACAGGGAGGTTCTAAATCAACAGATTATGGCAACTTAGCTGATGTTTTTGTGTTGGTGTCCTGTGTGTGTGTTATTGGTGGGTCTACTCCATGGGTATCTGCACATACTGCATTCCCCTGTTCTACACCACTGTCAGGCAGACTCGAGGCACTGAAGACACGGTCACTTTCACACACAACACTTGCCTGCTTCTCTTTATGCTTTCTAGAGCACTCCTAGTCACGTCGTCGTTGACAAAAGGATTTCTTTCTGTTGTACTGTACTTGCGTGCTGCTGTGTGTTGGATCCGCCATGTTGGTTGACACTGCCATGTCCACTGGTTTCAGTCGCAAGACAAAAACCACGCTGCCCCTTTTCCTGCCACTTTCCAGCTGGAGACTGCATTGTCAGTCAGCAGGGTGCCTAAGGTCTTCTCCACAGCCGCTGGAAGTCCAGTAACTGGCATATTTAGAATAAATTACAAGTTTCACTGCTGCTCACAGAAAAGGTACGCCCTGCCTGCTTCACTTCTTGTGACCGACCGAGAGGGAGAGAGACAGAGACAGAGAGACAGAGAGACAGAGACAGACAGACAGACACAGAAACAGAGACAAAGAAACAAGCATCATACATATAAACAGAGAGATCAATGGACAGACAGACAGACAGGCACACAGACGAACAAGAGACAGAAAGGTAAAAAAAAACACATCTGCTTTAAGAAGAAAGCCAACATGGCCTGCAACGTGTGCCAGCCATCCTGATTGATATCTTTGTCCAGGCTTTCCGGGAAATGTGCTCGGGGTCCAGCACAACGGAGCTCCTCTGGTGGCAGCACTAAACAAATCAGTCCACGGCCAACAGGCTGCTCGCTACGGTTCAGCGGGAAAAGAGGGCCTGTCAACACCACAGTATCCTGACCGATTTTCCCACTGGGTATAAACTTTCCCTGCACTGTCGAGCTGTGTCAACACACCCGATGGAAAGTGTTTTGTTGTTGCTGGCGTGTCGCCATGCATCATTTAAACAAGTTATAGATTATTACATAATATAGAACGATGAAAGTATTTTCTGTTTGTACAGTTTACTGCAAACCGAAGATGGCATTGCTTTTTTGTGTGTGCAATATGCAGGCTTGACCCAGAGTACAGTTTAGAAAGTTAGGTACCACACCATCTCAGAAGAGAAGAACAGGTCATCATTCTAAGGGTCTGCTCTGGGTACAACAAGCTAAATTACTACATGTCCACAAAGCTGAAATTTGTTCTTTCTCCCCAGTGTGCCTGTAGTAAATAAAACGAGATTAGCGAACACATCCTTCAAAGATGGACTCTATACTGAGGGAGACTGTGTGGTCTGTGGAGATACCCCTGCAAAGCAAGTGTATGACCTATGAGAGGATCTGTACAGGGCATGCCATTGCTTTTACCTGACACATCTGACAATGTAAACCAAACAAGAGAAGAAGAAGAAGACAAAAGAAGAAGAACACGACAAAGAAGAAGAAGAAGAAGAAGAAGAAGAAGAAGAAGAAGAAGAAAGAAGAAAGAAGAAGAAGAAAAGAAGAAGAACAAAAGAAGAAGAAGAAGAAAGGAAGAAAAGAAGAAGAAGAAAAAGAAGAAGAAGAAGAAGAAGAAGAAGAAGAAGAAGAAGAAAGAAGAAGAAAGAAGAAGAAGAAGAAGAAGAAGAAGAAGAAGAAGAAGAAAAGAAGAGAAGAAGAAGGAGAAGAAGAAGACAAAAGA
>CM060332.1:39446844-39461358 GCA_030674155.1 Stramonita haemastoma
CACCATCATCCATCATCATCCATCATCATCCACCCATCATCCATCATCATCACCTTCTTGTTCTTTTCCACTTCACATGTCCAGACAGACATGGGGTATTCCCATGGTACCAGATCTGTTGTATGCAGTCTGCTGTATAGAGTAAATGAACAGACATCATCATCATCATCATCATCATCATCACATCATCATCATCATCATCATCTTCATCTCTTTTTCTTCTACATTAGAGACAGAGATAAACACACAAGACAGACACACATCTCACAGACACTCAGATATAGAAGAACACAAGACAGACACGACACACACAGACACAGAAAACAACACACACACACAGACACACACAACACACACACACACACACACACACACACACACACACACACACACACACACACACATTATTCGGAAAGGCGGAACGTGTGTGCAAGATGTTCTGCGTTCGTTCGCACGGGGGGCCTCGGTTTCTAGTCTCATCCGAATGACTGACATTCAGTTTGATTTTTTCGTCAAACTGGGAAGAAAGGGCGAGGCTGGGTACGAACCCAGAAACTCACGGTTTACATATTGGCAGGCGAACGTCTTAACCATCCTGCCACCTTCCTTCTTATTCAACTGGTAGTAAAATAAGCATTTGAATGCTAATAGCAATAGTTATGTTTTCAGAGGCATTATTCTTCTTTCTTTCTTATTCTTATTGTCTGCAATGCTTTCGTCATCTCAACTTTGCTTTTCTTCTGTTCGGTCAGTTTTTCGGTGATTTGTTTGTTTGTTTGTCGGTTTAGATTCCTTTTTGGAATTCCTTTCGGGAAGGACGGGCGCACGCACTCTCACAGAAATGGCCCCGTAATAAGATCCAAAGGTCTTGTTGGCAGATATCTCCACAGGGCTTTTGGAAACAGAGTTGTGGAAAATAAAAACAACCAGTGACTAAAACGTTTGCAGAACAGGCACAGATATGTTGGGCGCTTCCTAGAATAACACCTGGTGGGGGAGGTGGGAAGGGGGGGGTGAGGGCACCCAGAACCTGCACTCTGTCTCTGATATCTTATCTGGAAATCGCTGTTAACTTGTAAGAATACACTGGATAAAAAGTCCATGTATGTGTCTGTATCCCATGTCTGTGCCGGGGAATGGGATGGATACAGCGTTGTGGTGTGATCTGATGTGCCATATTGAGCCATTACGGAGGATATCTTTATGTTACGGTCTACCTTTCACATGCATACACAAAATCTGGACACAACCAAGAAAAGGCATCAGAATGATCTCCTTCTAACACGCAATGGCCTACTCTTCCGAAAGGCAGGGTGGGTTTCGCGTGTGTGTAAGATTCTCTGCGTGCGTTACCGCATTTGGACTCGTTTTATAGTCTCCTCCAATGACTTCGATGAAGTGAAGCCAGTACTGATGTTAACTCCAGGAGAAAAATCCCCTTGAACGGGTAGCCCGGTGGTGGCTCAAACCTTGGCTGTCAACCCACGGGCGCAACGCTCTAACACTAGGCTACCCCCCCCCCCCCCTTTCAGTTGGATAGGGCGGCTATTTAGGGATAAGGTCACGTCGTAAACAGACACCAGCTGTGCCTCCTGTAATGGGGTTGTGTATCTCAATCATGGCCCTAAAAAAGCAAATAGATATAGCAACTTTGCAGTCTGAAAAGCGTTGAAAAAGAAGCACAGTTGTTTTTCTTGGTGATCTTGGAGCGAAATGTTCTGACCACTAGGCTATCCGTCCCCCACCCCCACCCCCGTGTGTGTGTGTGTGTGTGTGTGTGTGTGTGTGTGTGTGTGTGTGTTGTGTGTGTGTGTGTGTGTGTGTGTGTGTGTGTGTGTACGCGCGCGCGTACGTGGGTGCGTGCATGTGTGCGTGCGTGCGTGCGTGCGTGTGTGTGTATGCGTCGGTGTGTGTGTGAGGGAGAGAGACAGAGCAGAGAGAGAGAGGGAGAGGAGAGAGAGACTGATACAGAGACAGAGATAGAGACAGAGAGAGAAGAGAGAGACAGAGAGAGACAGACAAAGACAGACAGAGACAGATAGAGAGAGAGAGAACCAGTCAAAATCAAGTTGTTTTTTATGTCAAGGATAATGAATAAGCAATCGTGTACTTTTTTGCATCCCGTTCCCGCCCTTATCAGGGATAAGATCACGATAAAACAACAATAATAAACCAAAATAACAAAATCATGAGAGAGAGGACTGAATGAACGAATAAATGAATGAATGAATGAATACATGAATTAATTAAAGTTTACTACACAAGAATGCAGATTCTAAGCTAAGCCAAAGCCTTATATACCCTCCCTGTAAACATACATATATAAGAAGTCGAGAACAATATTGGGTGATCTCTATTAGTTGAATTATTCAGAATGTTTAAAAAAAATTTAAAGGACTTTTGTGCAGGAGTTAAATGTACTTGTGATTCAGTGACATTTGAATGCATATCTGTACGCTGGTTTGCGAAAGTTGACTACATCAAAGCTTTCGTTTTTTGCACATAAAAAATAATGAACTTTGAAAGCCATTGGGGAGAGAGAGAGAGAGAGAGAGAGAGAGAGAGAGAGAGAGAGAGAGAGAGGAGAGAGAGAGAGGAGAGAGAGAGAGAGAGAGAATAATCTTTATTTTTCAAGGGTTCCAGAGTAAGTATTACATACTTGTTTTCATCCGGCCCTTGCCCTGATCAGGGAATAAAGCTAAGAAACCCCCTCCCTACCCCTACATACCAGCATCACCACTAACAGCAGTTCAACGAATATTTTAAAAGAAGAAAATGGGATACATTCAACAAAAGGCGTCATCATAACTGGATACACTGATAAGTATTTAAACAAACGTGTATGTGTGTATGTGTGTGTGTGCGTGTGCGCGTGTGTGTGCGTGAGTGCGCGCGTGTGTGTGTAAGCGGGAAAATAAGCAAAGTGGCACAAAAGGGGAAAGAAACCATACATAAAAATATATGTATTAAAAAAATCACATTTCTATATTCAAATGGTAAGAATACAAATTCAATCCAACATAACCAAAACACTCCTCTCCATAATAAGTCTAGGATAGCATATGTGAAGGTAGAAGTTGGAAAGGATAGGAAAGGAAGGAAATGAGAGAGAGAGACACACAGAGAGAGAGAGAGAGAGAGAGAGAGAGAGAGAGAGAGAGAGAGAGAGAGAGAGAGAGAGAGAGAGAGAGAGAGAGATGGTTCTGTCTGTCTCTTTGTGTTTGTCTGTCTCTGTCTGTGTCTGTGTGAAAGAGAGAGAGAAGAGAGAGAGATTGAGAGAGAGAGACAGGACAGAGAGAGACAGAGAGAGAAACAGACAGAGACAGACACAGACACAGAGACAGAAGACAACACACACACACACACACACACACACTATTCGGAAAGGCGGAACGCGTGCGCAAGATGTTATGCGTTCGTTCGCACGGGGGGTTTCTAGTCTCATCCGAATGACTTCGACACTCAGTTTGATTTTTTCGTCAAACTAGGAAGAAAGGGCGAGGCTGGGTACGAACCCAGAAACTCACGGTTTACATATTGGCAGGCGAACGTCTTAACCATCCTGCCACCTTCCTTCTTATTCAACTGGTAGTAAAATAAGCATTTGAATGGAATAGCAATAGTTATGTTTTCAGAGGCATTATTCTTCTTTCTAGAGATCAAAAATAGGATGTATGTGTATGTATGTATGTATGTATGTGTAGTAAATGTATGTATGTATGTATGTATGTATGTATTGTATGTATGTATGTATGTTTATGTATGTATGTATGTATGTATGTATGTATGTATGTATGTATGTATGTATGTATTGTATGTATGTATTGTATGTATGTCTGCAATTCTTTCGTCACCTCAACTTTGCTTTCTTCTGTTCGGTCATTTTTTCGTTGACTTGTTTGTTTGTTTGTCGGTTTTGGTTTTATTTTGGAATTCCTTTCGGGATGCCCCGGGCGCACGCACTCTCACAGAAATGGCCCCGTAATAAGATCCAAAGGTCTTGTTGGAAACAGTTGTGGAAAATAAAAACAACCCAGTGACTAAAACGTTTGCAGAACAGGCACAGATATGTTGGGCGCTTCCTAGAATAACACCCTGGTGGGGGAGGTAGGGGGGCACCCAGAACCTGCACTCTGTCTCTGATATCGAGGATAATGGGATAAGCACTATTGTGCTTTTTTACATCCAGTCCCTGTGTGTATGCAGTTTTGTAAATGTCATTGGTTCCCACCGGCACACGACGGCCTACTCTTACGAAAAGAGGGACAGGATTTAACGTGTGCGCAAGATGTTCTGCGGGCGTTCACACGCGAGGCTTCGGTTTATAGTCTCATTCGAAGGACTTTTGGGGGAGTGAGAGAGAGAGAGAGAGGAGAGAGAGAGAGAGAGGAGAGAGAGAGAGAGAGAGAGAGAGACAGGACAGACAGACAGACAGACAGAGACAGACAGACAGACAGACAGACAGACAGACAGAGAATGAGAGAGAGAATGAGAGAGAGAATGGAGAGAGAGAGAGAGAGAGAGAGAGAGAGAGAGAGAGAGAGAGAGAGAGAGAGAGAGAGAGAGAGAGAGAGAGAGAGAGAGAGAGAGATATTCTTTTTTATGGAGGATTATTGAATAAGCACTCATGTGGATTTTTATATCTAGTCCCCGTGTGTGTGAAGTTTTGTAAATCTTGTCATCTGTTCCCACTGGCTCACAATGGCCTACTCTTACGAAAAGCGGAACAGGATTTAATGTGTGCGCAAGATGTTCTGCGTGCGTTCACACACGAGGCATCTGTCTATAGTCTTATCCGAAAGACTTGTGGGGAGAGTGGAATCAGCACTGATGTTAACTCCAGGGGGAATATCTCTCCTGACAGGATTCAGAGGATCTTTAACGCGCATATTTATTCTTATGGACGCATGTATATGCTAGGAAATATACAACACTAGAAGACCCACATTTCAAACTTAACCTGGTTGGGTGATTGGTGAAAACATCCCCGCCTTTCTTCATGAAACATAATGATATTACAAAGATTTAAACCCACGCCTTACGTGAAATCGCAAGTATGAAGTCAAACGTTTTTAGCCACTTAGGCAGTTGAAGTCTTTGTTATGATATTTTTTTTGTTTTCATTTATTTATTTATTTAATCTTAAATTTCGAGGATAATGGAATAAGCACTCATGTGACTTTTTTTTTTTTACATCCATGCCCCGTGTGTATGCAGTTTTATCATATTTGTTATCCGTTCCCACCGGCACACAATGTCATACTCTTTCGAAAAGCGGACCCGGTTTTAATGTTTACGGAAGACGTTTTGCACGTGTTCGCACACGTGAGCCCAGGTTATTTAGTCTCATCAGAAGGACTTTTGGGCGGCAGTGGAGTTAGCACTGATGTTAACTCCAGATAAACCTGTTGTCTGATATTACAATGAGATTGCGACATCACTGGGTGTTTTAAAAACCTAGTCAGATAGAGCAAGGCAGATTGAACATTCTGGATAAAAGTATCATGCCAGTCCCTGGAACAGGGAGTAATCGCTCCACAAATAAAAGGTGGCATTGGAAGGGAAAAAAATATTACAGCAGCAAACAAGTGTCAATATGTAGGAGTGAGCTTCACCACGAAATTAAATTGTCCACTTGTCCACTTGTCCACTTGTCCACTATGCAGTCTGCTGTATAGAGTAAATGAACAGACATCATCATCATTCATCATCATTCATCATTATTCATTATCCACCATCATCCATCATCCATCATCATCCATCATCATCCATCATCATCCATCATCATCCATCATCATCCATCATTCATCATCCATCATCATCCATCATTCATCATCCATCATCATCCATCATTCATCATCCATCATCATCCATCATCATTCCTCATCATTACCTTCTTGTTCTTTTTCACTTCACATGTCCAGACAGACATGGGGTATTCCCATGGTACCAGATCTGTTGTATGCAGTCTGCTGTATAGAGTAAATGAACAGACATCATCATCATCATCATCATCATCACTTTCTTCTTTTTCTTCTTCTACTGCTCCACTTGTCCACTTTTCCACTTCTACACTTCTCATCATCATCATCATCATCATCATCATCATCATCATCATCATCATCATCATCTTCTTCTTCTTCTTCACATGAGAGAGAAACAGATAGAGAAACACACAGACAGACACACACACACAGACACTCAGATATAGACAGACACAGACAGACAGACACACACACACACACACACACACACACACATTATTCGGAAAGGCGGAACGTGTGTGCAAGATGTTCTGAGTTCGTTCGCACGGGGGTCTCGGTTTCTAGTCTCATCCGAATGACTGACATTCAGTTTGATTTTTTCGTCAAACTAGGAAGAAAGGGCGAGGCTGGGTACGAACCCAGAAACTCACGGTTTACATATTGGCAGGCGAATGTCTTAACCACCCTGCCACCTTCCTTCTTATTCAACTGGTAGTAAAATAAGCATTTGAATGCTAATAGCAATAGTTATGTTTTCAGAGGCATTATTCTTCTTTCTAGAGATAAAAAATAGGATTGTATGTATGTATGTATGTATGTATGTATGTATGTATGTATGTATGTATGTATGTATGTATGTATGTATGTATGTATGTATGTATGTATGTATGTATGTATGTATGTATGTATGTATGTATGTATGTATGTATGTATGTATGTATGTATGTATGTATGTATGTATGTATACACAAGAATGCAGATTCTAAGCTAAGCCAAAGCCTTACATACCCTCCCTGTAAACATACATATATAAGAAGTCGAGGACAATATTGGGTGATCTCTATTAGTTGAATTATTCAGAATGTTTAAAAAAAAAATTAAAAGGACTTTTGTGCAGGAGCTAAATGTGCTTGTGATTCAGTGACATTTGAATGCATATCTGTACGCTGGTTTGCGAAAGTTGACTACATCAAAGCTTTCGTTTTTTGCACATAAAAAATAATGAACTTCGAAAGCCATTGGGAAGAGAGAGAGAGAGAGAGAGAGAGAAGAGAGAGAGAGAGAGAGAGAGATGAGAGAGGAGAGAGAGAGAGAGAGAGAGAGAGAGAGAATGAATGAATGAATGAATGAATAATCTTTATTTTTCAAGGGTTCCAGAGTAAGTATTACATACTTGTTTTCATCCGGCCCTTGCCCTGATCAGGGAATAAAGCTAAGAAACCCCCTCCCTACCCCTACATACCAGCATCACCACTAACAGCAGTTCAAAGAATATTTTAAAAGAAGAAAATGGGATACATTCAACAAAAGGCGTCATCATAACTTGATACCCTGATAATTATTTAAACAAACGTGTGTGTGTGTATGTGTGTATGTGTGTATGTGTGTGTGTGTGGTGCGTGTGCGTGTGAGTGTGCATGAGTGCGAGCGCGTGTGTGTGTAAGCGGGAAAGTAAGCAAAGTAGGCACAAAAGGGGAAAGAAACCATACATAAAAAATATATGTATTAAAAAAAACACATTCCTATATTCAAATGGTAAGAAAACAAATTCAATCCAACATAACCAAAACACTCCTCTCCATAATGAGTCTAGGATAGCATATGTGAAGGTGGAAGTTGGAAATGAAGGAAATGAGAGAGAGAGAGACAGAGACAGAGACAGAGAGAGTGTGTGTGTGTGTGTCTGTGTGTGTGTGCGTGTCTGTCTGTCTGTGTGTCTGTCTGTGTCTGTGTGTGTGAGAGAGAGAGACAGAGAGAGATTGAGAGAGAGAGACAGGCACAGAGACAGAGACAGAGAGACAGAGAGAGAAACAGACACAGACAGACAGACAGACAGACACACACACACACACACACACACACACACACACACACACACACACACACAACACACATTATTCGGAAAGGCAGAACGTGTGCGCAAGATGTTCTGCGTTCGTTTGCACGGGGGGCCTCAGTTTCTAGTCTCATCCGAATGACTTTGACATTCAGTTTGATTTTTTCGTCAAACTAGGAAGAAAGGGCGAGGCTGGGTACGAACCCAGAAAACTCACGGTTTACATATTGGCAGTCGAACGTCTTAACCATCCTGCCACCTTCCTTCCTATTCAACTGGTAGTAAAATAAGCATTTGAATGCTAATAGCAATAGTTATGTTTTCAGAGGCATTATTCTTCTTTCTAAAGATCAAAAATAGGATGGATGGATGGATGTATGTATGTATGTATGTATGTATGTATGTATGTATGTATGTATGTATGTATGTATGGATGTATGGATGTATGTATGTATGTATGTATGTATGTATGTATGTATGTATGTGTGTGTGTGTATATGTATATAGTCATACACTTAGACATTTTCTTTTTAAAACTCTTATTGTCTGCAATGCTTTCGTCACCTCAACTTTGCTTTTCTTCTGTTCGGTCCGTTTTTCGTTGATTTGTTTGTTTGTTTGTCGGTTTTGGTTCATTTTTGATATTCCTTTCGGGAAGGACGGGCGCACGCACTCTCACAGAAATGGCCCCGTAATAAGATCGAAAGGTCTTGTTGGCAGATATCTCCACAGGGCTGTTGGAAACAGAGTTGTGGAAAATAAAAAAACCCAGTGACTAAAACGTTTGCAGAACAGGCACAGATATGTTGGGCGCTTCCTAGAATAACACACTGGTGGGGGAGGTGGGAAGGGGGGGGGGGGGCACCCAGAACCTGCACTCTGTCTCTGATATCTTATCTGGAAATCGCTGTTAACTTGTAAGAATACACTGGATAAAAAGTCCATGTATGTGTCTGTATCCCCATGTCTGTGCCGGGGAATGGGATGGATACAGCGTTGTGGTGTGATCTGATGTGCCGATATTGAGCCATTACGGAGGATATCTTTATGTTACGGTCTACCTTTCACATGCATACACAAAATCTGGACACAACCAAGAAAAGGCATCAGAATGATCTCCTTCTAACACGCAATGGCCTACTCTTCCGAAAGGCAGGGTGGGTTTCGCGTGTGTGTAAGATTCTCTGCGTGCGTTACCGCATTTGGACTCGTTTTATAGTCTCCTCCACATGACTTTCGATGAAGTGAAGCCAGTACTGATGTTAACTCCAGGAGAAAAATCCCCTTGAACGGGTAGCCCGGTGGTGGCTCAAACCCTGGCTGTCAACCCACGGGCGCAACGCTCTAACCACTAGGCTACCCTCCCCTCCCCCCCCTTCAGTTGGATAGGGCGGCTATTTAGGGATAAGGTCACGACGTAAACAGACACCAGCTGTGCCTCCTGTAATGGGGTTGTGTATCTCAATCATGGCCCTAAAAAAGCAAATAGATATAGCAACTTTGCAGTCTGAGAGGCGTTGAAAAAGAAGCACAGTTGTTTTTCTTGGTGATCTTGGAGCGAAATGTTCTGACCACTAGGCTATCCGTCCCCCACCCCCACCCCCCGTGTGTGTGTGTGTGTGTGTGTGTGTGTGTGTGTGTGTGTGTGTGTGTGTGTGTGTGTGTGTGTGTGTGTGTGTGTGTGTACGCGCGCGCGTACGTGGGTGCGTGCATGTGTGCGTGCGTGCGTGCGTGCGTGCGTGTGTGTGTGTGTATGCGTCGGTGTGTGTGTGAGGGAGAGAGACAGAGAGAGAGAGAGAGAGACTGATACAGAGACAGAGATAGAGACAGAGAGAGACAGAGAGAGACAGAGAGAGACAGACAAAGACAGACAGAGACAGATAGAGAGAGAGAACCAGTCAAAATCAAGTTGTTTTTTATGTCAAGGATAATGAATAAGCAATCGTGTACTTTTTTGCATCCCGTTCCCGCCCTTATCAGGGATAAGATTACGATAAAACAACAATAATAAACCAAAATAACAAAATCACGAGAGAGAGACTGAATGAACGAATAAATGAATGAATGAATGAATACATGAATTAATTAAAGTTTAATACACAAGAATGCAGATTCTAAGCTAAGCCAAAGCCTTATATACCCTCCCTGTAAACATACATATATAAGAAGTCGAGAACAATATTGGGTGATCTCTATTAGTTGAATTATTCAGAATGTTTAAAAAAAATTAAAAGGACTTTTGTGCAGGAGTTAAATGTACTTGTGATTCAGTGACATTTGAATGTATATCTGTACGCTGGTTTGCGAAAGTTGACTACATCAAAGCTTTCGTTTTTTGCACATAAAAAATAATGAACTTTGAAAGCCATTGGGGGGAGAGAGAGAGAGAGAGAGAGAGAGAGAGAGAGAGAGAGAGAGAGAGGAGAGAGAGAGAGAGAGAGAGAGAGAGGAGAGAGAGAGAGAGAGAGAGAGAGAGAGGATAATCTTTATTTATCAAGGGTTCCAGAGTAAGTATTACATACTTTTTTCATCCGGCCCTTGCCCTGATCAGGGAATAAAGCTAAGAAACCCCCTCCCTACCCCTACATACCAGCATCACCACTAACAGCAGTTCAACGAATATTTTAAAAGAAGAAAATGGGATACATTCAACAAAAGGCGTCATCATAACTGGATACACTGATAAGTATTTAAACAAACGTGTATGTGTGTATGTGTGTGTGTGCGTGTGCGCGTGTGTGTGCGTGAGTGCGCACGTGTGTGTATAAGCGGGAAAATAAGCAAAGTTGGCACAAAAGGGGAAAGAAACCATACATAACAATATATGTATTAAAAAAATCACATTTCTATATTCAAATGGTAAAAATACAAATTCAATCCAACATAACCAAAACACTCCTCTCCATAATAAATCTAGGATAGCATATGTGAAGGTAGAAGTTGGAAAGGAAAGGGAAAGGAAGGAAATGAGAGAGAGAGACAGACGAGAGAGAGAGAGAGAGAGAGAGAGAGAGAGAGAGAGAGAGAGAGAGAGAGTGTGTCTGTCTGTCTCTTTGTGTTTGTCTGTCTCTGTCTGTGTCTGTGTGAGAGAGATAGGCACAGAGACAGAGACAGAGAGACAGAGAGAGAAACAGACACAGACAGACACAGAGACAGACAGACAGACACACACACACACACACACACACACACACACACACACACACACACACACTATTCGGAAAGGCGGAACGCGTGCGCAAGATGTTATGCGTTCGTTCGCACGGGGGGTTTCTAGTCTCATCCGAATGACTTCGACACTCAGTTTGATTTTTTCGTCAAACTAGGAAGAAAGGGCGAGGCTGGGTACGAACCCAGAAACTCACGGTTTACATATTGGCAGGCGAACGTCTTAACCATCCTGCCACCTTCCTTCTTATTCAACTGGTAGTAAAATAAGCATTTGAATGCAATAGCAATAGTTATGTTTTCAGAGGCATTATTCTTCTTTCTAGAGATCAAAAATAGGATGTATGTGTATGTATGTATGTATGTATGTATGTATGTATGTATGTATGTATGTATGTATGTATGTATGTATGTATGTATGTATGTATGTATGTATGTATGTATGTATGTCTGCAATTCTTTCGTCACCTCAACTTTGCTTTTCTTCTGTTC
Organism: Stramonita haemastoma; assembly: GCA_030674155.1. Lineage (NCBI taxonomy): Eukaryota > Metazoa > Mollusca > Gastropoda > Neogastropoda > Muricidae > Stramonita > Stramonita haemastoma. The sequence goes on from CM060332.1 coordinate 39,458,326, forward strand.
GGTCATTTTTTCGTTGATTTGTTTGTTTGTTTGTCGGTTTTGGTTTATTTTTGGAATTGCTTTCGGGATGCCCCGGGCGCACGCACTCTCACAGAAATGGCCCCGTAATAAGATCCAAAGGTCTTGTTGGAAACAGTTGTGGAAAATAAAAACAACCCAGTGACTAAAACGTTTGCAGAACAGGCACAGATATGTTGGGCGCTTCCTAGAATAACACCCTGGTGGGGGAGGTAGGGGGGCACCCAGAACCTGCACTCTGTCTCTGATATCGAGGATAATGGGATAAGCACTATTGTGCTTTTTTACATCCAGTCCCTGTGTGTATGCAGTTTTGTAAATGTCATTGGTTCCCACCGGCACACGACGGCCTACTCTTACGAAAAGAGGGACAGGATTTAACGTGTGCGCAAGATGTTCTGCGGGCGTTCACACGCGAGGCTTCGGTTTATAGTCTCATTCGAAGGACTTTGGGGGGAGTGAGAGAGAGAGAGAGACAGACAGACAGACAGACACACACACACACACACACACACAGACAGACAGACAGACAGACAGACAGAGAATATGAGAGAGAGAATGAGAGAGAGAGAGAGAGAGAGAGAGAGAGAGAGAGAGAGAGAGAGAGAGAGAGAGAGAGAGAAGAGAGAGAGAGAGAGAGGAGAGAGAGATATTCTTTTTTATGGAGGATTATTGAATAAGCACTCATGTGGATTTTTATATCTAGTCCCCGTGTGTGTGAAGTTTTGTAAATCTTGTCATCTGTTCCCACTGGCTCACAATGGCCTACTCTTAAAGAAAAGTGGAACATGATTTAATGTGTGCGCAAGATGTTCTGCGTGCGTTCGCACACGAGGCATCTGTCTATAGTCTTATCCGAAAGACTTGTGGGGAGAGTGGAATCAGCACTGATGTTAACTCCAGGGGAACATCCTCTCCTGACAGGATTCAGAGGATCTTTAACGCGCATATTAAAGTTTTATTCTTATGGACGCATGTATATGCTAGGAAATATACAACACTAGAAGACCCACATTTCAAACTGAACCTGGTTGGGTGATTGGTGAAAACATCCCCGCCTTTCTTCCTGAAACATAATGATATTACAAAGATTTAAACCCACGCCTTACGTGAAATCCCAAGTATGAAGTCAAACGTCTTTAGCCACTAGCCAGTTGAAGTCTTTGTTATGATATTTTTTGTTTTCATTTATTTATTTATTTAATCTTAAATTTCGAGGATAATGGAATAAGCACTCATGTGACTTTTTTTTTTTACATCCATGCCCCGTGTGTATGCAGTTTTATCATATTTGTTATCCGTTCCCACCGGCACACAATGTCATACTCTTCCGAAAAGCGGACCCGGTTTTAATGTTTGCGGAAGACGTTTTGCACGTGTTCGCACACGTGAGCCCGGGTTATTTAGTCTCATCAGAAGGACTTTTGGGTGGCAGTGGAGTTAGCACTGATGTTAACTCCAGATAAACCTGTTGTCTGATATTACAATGAGATTGCGACATCACTGGGTGTTTTAAAAACCTAGTCAGATAGAGCAGGGCAGATTGAACATTCTGGATAAAATTATCATGCCAGTCCCTGGAACAGGGAGTAATCGCTCCACAAATAAAAGGTGGCATTGGAAGGGAAAAAAATATTACAGCAGCAAACAAGTGTCAATAATGTAGGAGTGAGCTTCACCACGAAATTAAATTAAACACCAGGAAAATCAGAGCTGTGGGATAAAATGGAAAAAGACGAAGTATACCCAAAAGAATCCAGTCCCCTCCCCCTCCCTTCTCCATTTCCACCGGAAAAAAAATGGAAACGCAAAACTGAGCTAGAGACAAAGAGACAGAGACGAGGAATGGGAGAGATTGATAAAAAAGAGCAAGAGAGAGAGAAAGACAGGGGGGACAGAGAGAGCAGGACAGAAAGAGAGGGGGGAGAGAGAGAGAGAGAGAGAGAGAGAGAGAGAGAGAGAGAGAGAGAGAGAGAGTGTGTCTGTCTGTCTCTTTGTGTTTGTCTGTCTCTGTCTGTGTCTGTGTGAGAGAGAGAGAGACAGAGAGAGAGATTGAGAGAGAGAGATAGGCACAGAGACAGAGACAGAGAGACAGAGAGAGAAACAGACACAGACAGAGACACACAGAGACAGACACAGAGACAGACAGACAGACAGACACACACACACACACACACACACTATTCGGAAAGGCGGAACGTGTGCGCAAGATGTTATGCGTTCGTTCGCACGGGGGGTTTCTAGTCTCATCCGAATGACTTCGACACTCAGTTTGATTTTTTCGTCAAACTAGGAAGAAAGGGCGAGGCTGGGTACGAACCCAGAAACTCACGGTTTACATATTGGCAGGCGAACGTCTTAACCATCCTGCCACCTTCCTTCTTATTCAACTGGTAGTAAAATAAGCATTTGAATGCAATAACAATAGTTATGTTTTCAGAGGCATTATTCTTCTTTCTAGAGATCAAAAATAGGATGTATGTGTATGTATGTATGTATGTATGTATGTATGTATGTATGTATGTATGTATGTATGTATGTATGTATGTATGTATGTATGTATGTATGTATGTATGTATGTATGTATGTATGTATGTATGTCTGCAATTCTTTCGTCACCTCAACTTTGCTTTTCTTCTGTTCGGTCATTTTTTCGTTGACTTGTTTGTTTGTTTGTCGGTTTTGGTTTATTTTTGGAATTCCTTTCGGGATGCCCCGGGCGCACGCACTCTCACAGAAATGGCCCCGTAATAAGATCCAAAGGTCTTGTTGGAAACAGTTGTGGAAAATAAAAACAACCCAGTGACTAAAACGTTTGCAGAACAGGCACAGATATGTTGGGCGCTTCCTAGAATAACACCCTGGTGGGGGAGGTAGGGGGGCACCCAGAACCTGCACTCTGTCTCTGATATCGAGGATAATGGGATAAGCACTATTGTGCTTTTTTACATCCAGTCCCTGTGTGTATGCAGTTTTGTAAATGTCATTGGTTCCCACCGGCACACGACGGCCTAC
>CM060332.1:39461458-39473958 GCA_030674155.1 Stramonita haemastoma
TCGGCTGAAAATGCTCCCTAATTCTCGAACAATCTTAGTCTAGCACTTTTTTCCCTTTTCCTTTGTTTCGTTTGCTAAGTTTTGAATTATCACACACACACAACACACACACACACACACACACAACACACACACGCACACATACACACACAACACACACAACACACACACGCATGCACTCTCGCACGCACACACGCACGCACGCACGCACGGACACACACACAACACATACACACACATACACACACACGCACGCACGCACACACACACGCACATGCACACATACATATGGATCGATGATCTAGCTGGTAACGCGCCTGCCTAGAAAGCGAACAGTCCGGGTCGGAGTGAGCGGTGGTTCGAATCCCGTTTGGGTTAAAAGCTTTTCCCCCATCGATCAGACCATGAGTGGTGGTCTGGTCGCTAGTCTTTCGTATCATACGAAAAACCGAGGTCCCACGTGCTACTCATCATTATTTAGCGCTCGTAAAAGAACCCACAGCAACAAGGGGGTTGTCTCTGGCAAAATTCTGTAGAAAAAAGCAACTCTGATAGGGAAACATATGCAGTTGCAGACAGGAAAAAAATAAAATAAAATAATGGGTAGGCGCTGCACTTGTGGCGACGCGCACTCCCCGGGGATAGCATCCCAAATTTCACACAGAGGAAACTGCTGTGGCATAAAGTTGTATAAAATAAAGTAAAATAACATAAAATAAAACACACACACACGCGCGCGCACACTCACACACACACACACATACACACACGCGCGCGCACACACACGCACGTACACGCAAACACGCAAACACACACACACACACACACACACACACACACACACACACACACACACACACACACACACACACACCCCACACACACACACACACACACGTACACACACACATCGTTATGGATTTTCCTTTTTCAAATAGGCATGTATGTGATTTTCTTTCTGAGATGGATGACTTGATGAAAATAAGCAATTGCACTGCTTATTCAATGTACCATCTGGAAATAAAAGTTTGACTTTGACCTTAACTTTGACTTTTACACACACACACACACACACGCGCGCGCGCGCGCGCGCGCGCGCGCGCGCGCGCGCATGCACGCACGCACACACGCACACACATACACACACACACGACTTTTATCCGGAATTCCGTTGGTGACTCATTCTGTCTTTTTTCTTCAAAATTGTCTGTCTCTTATCAGGGTTGATCCTGTGTTATGTATACATGTATATATACAAGTGCCTTCGGCCCCTGGGCCTTATCACAGTTCTTGATTTAAACATTGATGCTGGGGGCAACAGCAAAGTGAGAGGCTGTCTGATCAGTGGCTTTCTTTCCCACTCATGGAATTCCACTTTACAGCTTTGTCTTTAGTGATCGACTCTGACTCTGATCGAGGAGGCTCGCCTTGCACAGTCCTTGTGTGCTGCAGCCCAGGGGACTGATTGCCTTTGGGGTCTCCAATGCCGACTGTCCCTATGCCCACTTGGCCGACAGAATCTCTACTTTAATCAAATTGTTGCCCACTTTCCGAAACAGCAGCTGCCTCCTTTGCTGCTTTAGAGGTCATCGTTAAGTATCTTGTTACAGTGGCACTTCATTTCAGCGCCATCATTTCAGCGCCACTAATTTAGCGCCACCATTTCAGCGCCACCAATTTAGCGCCACCAATTTAGCGCCACCATTTCAGCGCCACCAATTTAGCGCCACCAATTTAGCGCCACCATTTCAGCGCGGCGTCTTATCAGCGCCGTACATTTCAGCGCGGAACATTTCAGTGCCGTACATTTCATCGGGGGGTGGGGGGGGGCATTTTTCCCCGTGGTTTAAGTGATGTGAGTGATCATTCATTTATCCGGTTGTGAGTTACAAACAGCGTAAGCATCCGTTCATTACTCTGAAAGGATAGTCGAAATTTACCGGAGTATAAGGAAGAAGGATATAAGATTGTCTTTGATGGATACTGTTATGGTGTTGACAAACTGAGTGGCAAAGATCCAGTTTCGTTGTTTTGGCGGTGTGATCTTGAGGGCTGCAAAGCAAGGATGAACATGAAGGCAGGTGACGTCGTTCCGGAGAGAGGAGAGCATCTTTCACACGCCCACATATTATCATATGGTATTGTTGCATTTGTTGTTTTTTCCTTTTCTTCCTTCTAATATATAAAGTATGAACTGAAGTATGGAGATATTGTAATCTGACATAAATTGCTTATTGACATTTCATAGATTCTTTTTTTAAGTGTTAAAGAATGATTTTGGTGACATTGTAACTGATATAAGCTGTTTGTTTGACACTAATTATGATTAAAAAAAACCTTTAAATGTGTACAGGCGCGTACGTGTATACGTGCTGAGTGGATGAGCGCACGCGAACCGTGTGTGTGTGTGTGTTGTGTGTGTGTGTGTGTGTGTGTGTGTGTGTGTGTGTGTGTGTGTGTGTGTGTGTTTATGTGTGTGTGTGTGTGTGTGTGTGTGTGTGTGTGTGTGTGTGTGGTGTGTGTGTGTGTGTGTGTGTGCGTGTGTGTGTGACTTTTGAGTGGGATTTTTTTGTTCTTGTTTTCGTTGTTATTGTTGTTGCTTATATCATCTATAGGCATATTTTATTTTTAAGGCTGTTGAAATCATGTTAGCTAATTGATGTTGGTGAAATGTTTGTTGTTGTTGTTGTTGTTTTTATTGTTTTCCCCCTTTTTTCTTGTTTTTGTTTGATTGTTTGTTAAGAAATTTCTGCTTTGTTTTTGGTTTTTTTTCTTTTGTTTTGTTTTCTTTAGATAGATGGCTTGATGACAAAAAGCAAATCAATGCTTATTCAATGTACCATGTGGAAATAAAAATTTGATTTGATTTTGATTTGATTTGAACCTTCTAAGATAGAAGCTGCCAAGGCAGTGCATCGAATGAAAGTTCCAGCAAAAGAAACACGGGATACACGTGCCACATTCTGGCTGACATTCACGAAGGACTGTCCCAAGCTACTGTCCCAAGCTACTGTCCCAAGCTACTGTCCCAAGTCTCCCAAGCAAGCCAGCAATGACGAGGGCGATTCAAGGCGAGAGGAGGCCACAGAACAATCTACCTGTCCTACCAGCCACCCTTGCAGAACTAGGTGAAATCCCAGCAGACATGAAGGTGAAGTGTGTGTGTGTGTGTATGTGTGTGTGTGTGTGTGTGTGTGTGTGTGTGTGTGTGTGTGTGTGTGTGTGTGTGTGTGTGTGTGTGTGTGTGTGTGTACAATTTTAAAGGGGCCACACCTCTAGTTTCTCACTGATAGTCATGAAGGTGAGGTATGTACGGCTGAAATGCACGGCGTTTAAATGTATGGCGTTGAAAACTCGCCACGCTGAAATGGTGGCGCTGAAATGGTGGCGCTGAAATGGTGGCGCTGAAGTGTCATGGAACCCTTGTAACATGCTTACATATATATATATATATATATATATATATATATATATATATATATATATATATATAGTTATATATATATATACACATATTTTTTATAGATTTATATATGAATGTGTGAAACAAAATTAGGGGAATTAAGGCCAATTTGTCAATGTTACCGGTAGAAATACCCCCGTCTTTCTTGAGCACTCCTACTCCAACTCCAAAATATTTTCCCGTCAATTTGTTTGTGGAGGGGGTGTGTGTGAATGGGTGGTGGGGTACACTACTCAAAACAAAAGGGAAGGAATGTTTCGTACACAAACTTTCTCTCATATGCAGAACTCAAACAGAAGCTACAGTTAGTTTACTTGTTGTCCTGTCAGTGTTGTCCTGTCAAGGTATGCTTGAATATATGTGAAACTTTTCTGGAATAGATTCTGTTTAAGTGCATTTCTGTTAGACACAAACTAACAATTTTTGTGTAAGTGTGTAGGACAGATGTTTACTGACAAAGTAATGAAAATTCAAGGCAGTAGCGTTTTAAGTTCTTAGTTACAGAGCAAAATACATGGGTCACCCAGAGCGTACCGCGGAGTAAGAACAAAGAAAAAAAAACGTACAGAATTCGTAATATGGTCACTGGTGGGGGAGAAGTAGTGTTGTAAAAAGTCATACACACATTATTCCCATACATTGTTACATCGTATACTTACAAGTTCACTGTGACTCGTAGGTGGGCTGGAGGAGTCAGAGTGCTTTATTCTGGGTGACCCATGGGTGTTAGGCTAGGAAGGTGCAAATGAATTCCTCGGATAACTTTTTTGATCGATTGCCCCGCTTCCTTTGTTTTCCTCGTCTGTCTGTCTATAGATCTGTCTGTCTGTCTGTCTGTGTTTCTGGATCGCCCTCTGTATGCGTCTGTTTTCTTTTTGTCACAATCACTCTCTCTCTATATTCTCTCTCTCTCTCTCTCTCTCTCTCTCTCTCTCTCTCTCTCTCTCTCTCTCTCTCTCTCTTCCTCTCTCTCTCTCTCTCTTCTCTCTCTCTCTCTCTCTCTCTCTCTCTCTCTCTCTCTCTCTCTCTCTCTCTCTCTTTCTGTCTCTGTCTCTGTCTCTGTCTCTCTCTCTCTCTCTCTCTCTCTCTCTCTCTCTCTCTCTCTCTCTCTCTCTCTCTCTCTCTCTCGACCTCTGTCTCTGCCTGTTTTTCTGTCTGTCTGTGTGTCTTATGTCTCTGTCTGTCTATCTCTGTCTGTCTGTCTGTCTGTCTCTGTCTCTGTCTCTCTCTCGATCTTGCTGACTCATTTAGCAATAACTTTATTCATTTTTTTTGCACAGTTTCTTTAATTGGCCGTCTTTCTTTTTTTGTGTGTGTGTGAGTCAGTCTGTCCCACATCAAGTCTGTCTGTCTACATGTGGTTCTGTCTGTCTGTGTGTCTTGCTGACTCTTTGAGTCATGGAATCATTTTCATCTTTTGTTGAAACTTCACGAGTACCGTGTTTTCATGTTGACTGCCCGTCCTCAGTAGTGTAGTGAGTTTGTATGTCACTTGTGCATATTACTAGTAAGCATCCATCAGTCTATGAAGACTATGGAGTTGCGCTCTTGGCTCTAGAGCGCAAGCCTGGGTAAGTATGTATAGAGGGCAAGCTGTTACCTATGCAGCAGATCCCCCCTCATCTTCACGCCACTGGAATGATCCATTGGAAAGGCAATGACCGACACGAATGGTTGCAGTGTCGTCACAGGAGCTGCCAGAACGTTGCCATATACAGCCCCAAACCGCCCTGGGGACTCCAACTCCCCGAGTTTTCCTCACGTATGGTGTCTTAAGACGACACCCTTGTGCATACTGGCGTTATATTTTGTTGTCATCCGTTCTCACCGGCACACAATGGCCTCCTCTTCCGAAAAGTGGAACAGATGTTCGCACACCGGAACTCGGTTTGTAGTCTCATTCGAAGGGCTTTTTGGGAGAGTGGGGTCAGCACTGATATAAATTTCAGAGGAAAATATCCCATTGAACGGGATTCAAACCCGAGTCAGTAGATCACGAACGCAATGCACTAACCATCCAGGCTATCACAGAATGCGAGTATGCACTTTTGCGTGCACTGTACACAACTAGGGACATGGCCTGCTATCTTCTCAGATGTCAGTACACACACTGGCAGTAAGGGGTCAGGTGAACACAAAACATGCTACTTTGATATCTGACACCTCTTGCTGTAAGGCAAAGCCAATCAGCTGAGAGAGAGATTCAAATGATTCAAATGTTTAATGTGTTTTGGCCATAGGCATACATACACATTGTGGGAGGGTAGGGGTTGGGTCGTCCATTAATACAGAACACTGAAATGTAACATATTCCCAATCAAAAATACAAAGGTTCCACACATTTATAGTTGCACAAAAAAGCATTTAGATACTCCAAATTCACAACTATTTCTGTTAAACAACAGCAACAAAAACAACAACAATTAATAAAAAAAAAAAATAATAATAAATAAAAATTAAAAAAAAAGAAAATCGCTGGGCAAACCTCATGTTAACTTCCGAAAAGGCTGGGGGTGGGGTGGGATTATCGAAACTGAAGATGAACTAACTTTCACAAATCGCTTGTCTTCTTTTAATGGCATGAAATACATATTTACCAACATGGCGACAGAGATCTTCACTCTTTCCAGCTAGCAGTCTTGACAGCGGTAAATGAAGAAAATCTTTAAGGAACTTTTCTCTCATATCATTATATAAGGGACAAGCAAGTAAGAAATGTTTTTCATTTTCTTCCTGATAACCACATGCACATTGCTTATCCATCGGATGTTCACTGTACCTATACATGTTGCAGTTTATTGATAACACGCCTAGCCTTATATGTGAGAAAGCGACCCTAAAACACACTATGTCAATGCATGCGAGATATCTTTCTTTGCCAAAGGAATCTTTAAAAGTTCTGTACATTTCATATCTACTCCCTTCACATATGGTCGATGACCATTCCTGCATGTATATATCAACTAATCTTTGTTTGAAAGCATTGATAAAACTACGTACGTTACTGGTACCTTGATTTGTCCATACAAACTGAAAACCTGTTTTACATAGAATGTCTTTAATATCTGTCACCCAGCATTTTTTCCCCCGATCATCTAAAGACAATAACATTTGGTAACATTGTTTTGGAAGTCTGTCTGCTTCCATCTGCAGTATACGAAGCCAGTACTTAACAGATCTGACTGTTGTGTTAATAAAAAGAGGATATCTTCCTAGCTCACCGTACACTAGTTTATTCGGTGTTTTCAAAGGTACCCCCAGATATCGCTTGCAAGCTAAGAGGTGTACTTTTTCAAGGTTATCTAGTCTATTAACTCCCCAGACTTCCGAGGAATACATCAATATGGACTGCACTTTTGCGTCAAATATCTTGAAAAAAGTTTTTTGTGTCATTTCTTTGCATTTTGAATAGGCTCTACTTAAGATATGTACTGCTCTTTTTCCTTTAGTGACAAAAGCAGCAGTTCCAAGTTTACAGCTTAGTCTTGTAGTAAATGTGAATCCGAGGTACGTGTAACTATTTACAACTTCCACAAGATCACCATCATAAAACCATTTTTCATTTTTTGATAGGTGTCCACCTTTTCTAAAAACCATAACCTTAGTCTTCTCTTTGTTAACTCTAAGCTTTAGTTTATCACAACAAGTCTTTAAATGGTTTAATTGAGTCTGCAGTCCTCTTGGAGTGGTTGATAACAAAACAACGTCATCGGCAAATAAGAGAATAAACAATTCTGTCACAGTTGGGAGAAGCTGAATACCATGAACACCAACTTCATTGATATGCTGAGCTAAATTATTTATAAACAGTGAAAAAAGGGTAGGACTAAGAACACAGCCTTGGCGAACTCCTGTAGGACAATGGAAAAAGTCGGTATATTCGTTATTAATTCTGACACAGGATAGAAGTGAGCTATACATAGCTTTGAGGGAGCAAAAGAACTTCCCTCTGACTCCTTCATTAATAAGAGCTTCAAGTAATTTTTGGTGATGTACAGAGTCAAAAGCTTTTTTGATATCAACAAATGTCACATACAGTTTTCTTTTCCCGCTATTAAGACATTTCTGTATAACAGAATACAATGTAAAGATATGGTCAACCGTGGAACGGCTTCTCCTAAAACCAGCCTGGTTTTCCACAATGCTATGTGTGTCTTCCAACCACAAGTACAGTCGTGTGTTGAGAATTGATGTATAACATTTACATAAAATGCTAATTAATGAAACACCTCTATAATTGTCTGGGTTGTCTGCATTGCCCTTCTTGAAGATAGGAACTACAATTGCTTTTGCCCATTCTTTAGGATAAATACCGTGACTGAATATATGATTAAAGAATTTTTCCAAAAATTCTATCACAATTCCATTACCAGCCTTTAACATCTCTGCTGTAACACCATCTATTCCTGGGGCTTTGCCACATTTCAGTTTTTTTAATGCACGTTCAATTTCTTCTTTTAGTATGGGCATATTCAGTACATGATCTTTGTCTTCATCCAAACTACTATCTAAATCAGTGTTATCTATGGGCTGTACTTTTCCAGTATTGTGCACGTTCTTGAAGTGTTCATGCCACTCTTCAAGTTTTATTCTATCACTGATGCCAATACTTTCGCTCCCTCCAATCTTTCTTAGTTCTTTCCAAAATGATGCTGAATCATTGCTTTTCTTTGTCAACAAATCAGCAAGATCTCTCCTGAACCATTTCTTCTTTTGTTTTAGCAACAGTTTATAAATGCTTTTTCCCTTCTAAATACATTTTCCTGTCAAAATCCTTCCCCGTTCTTCTAAATGTTCTTAATTGCTTCTTTGTCAGTTGTTTTGCTCTGCGACACTCGGCATCAAACCAAGGTGATCGCCTGTGCTTTTTACCAAGATTGCACTGTTTAACCATGCACTTACTTGCCGTTAGTAAGCCATCAACGAATAACTCGAGGGCCTTGTCTACATTATTGTTAGTGTATGAAATAGCCTCTTCTATCTTAATTCTGATAGCATTATCATTAATTGCCTTTTTGAAACCCCCTCCTTTTCTTTCTCCCAAATGATTTTCTCCCTCACATACGATTTTCTTTCTTCCTTGTCAGCAGTACCAACATTGTCCTCACTGTTCTGTTGTATACAGAGCTTAACAACTAGTTCTACAGGTAAGTGGTCCGAGTCTATCGCATCTAGCACTTTCAACTGTTCTATCTCTACACAGGAAAACAAATCACAAGAGACAATAAAATAATCAACAACACTAGCGCCTGAGCTACCAATATAGGTGCAACTGCCATCATAACAATAATCAGACATACCATTCAAAATTGCACAATCAGTCACATTACAAAACTCCAAAAGTTGTTTACCAAATAAATTAACATCTTTGTCATGCGATTCTCTAGAGAGAAAATTATAATTTGTGTTATGTACATCAAAAGGCTGAATGTCATCAGAATCCATGTCATCATAATTTTTGGAAGCAGTTCGCGCATTAAAGTCACCACACACCATCAGATAGAAATCATCAAGTGTTTCATAAAGGTCAATAACACATTTATCTATTAATTCCAATCCATAACCATTGTCTGTTTTGCTCCAAAATGGTGAGTCGTATGGTGGTATGTATACAGATATGTAAATAACGTCTTTCTTTGTGTTCAACAGCTCTTTACTAACTTTCAATATAACAACATTTTCAATTTCGGTATGAATTCTTTTTACATACTCAGAGTAACATTTCCTCACAAGAACCACTACACCTCCAGAGCATCTGCCGTGTTTAGTAAGCTTTGTAGCTTTAGAAATATAACTGTTAAACTTTGAAAATTATGCTGTCTCTAGATTACCAGAAAGAAACGTTTCTGTTAAGGAAACAAAATCATACTGTGTGACAAAATTAACAAAATCTGGGTCTTCTAACTTAGTAATTAACCCACACACATTGTAGCATAAAAATGTTACTTCACTATATTTACTTTTATTTTTATCTGAGGCATATTCTAGTTCATCATGGTTTAGAAGCTTGTTTACATCATGCTGTGCCTTACTATTGTATGATGCCCGGCCACACCCCTATTCATTCTCCCTCCCAGGTGAAGGGGTCCCAGAGTCATTTCCCTGTTTCTCACTGACTACACTGTCAGCTACTACCTTGTCTTGGCCCCGCCTAAAAGCATCAGCGATGCTGCTTTGGCTAAGTGTTCTTTTCTGCTTGCCGCCAGAGCGAAGTGTCCTTGTTGTTAGTCGTGATTCACTTCTTGCCTGCACTTTCCTTCCTGTCTTGCGCGTAGAACGTGACCTGGCAGGCTGAGGAATTTTGGACTCCCAGCGACTTCCCCCTTTGGCTGGCCCGGAACATTCGCCTTCCGCCTCCTGTTGTTCTTCTGTTGAGGAGTCTTTTGATGCTGGTTCCCCCATCCCTTTTTCAGTCCGCTGTGTGTCCATGTCTTTGTCAGCTATTTGATCCAAGTCAGCTTGCATGCTGTTAACGTTGTATTGTTGTGAAGTCATGTTCATACTACCTTTATCTTGTTCAGCATATAGTTCTCTATCAGTAGTTACTTTGCAGTAGTGTTTGCCATTTTGTTGACATGATTTTATTTCCCTTATGTCTGTTTGTTTGTCCTCAGTCTGCCCAACTCTACTGTTTTCTGTATCCCTTGTGTCTGTGTCAGTATCATTGTCTTCGTCATTATTTGTCACATGCTCAGCAGAATGTGTGACTACTGGCAGCAGCAGCAGTTCACTGGACTGTGTCTCTGTAGAGTGTGCAGAGCTTGCTGACTGTGTCCTCCTGCCTCCTGTCCCCCTGTCCTGCTGGCTGTTGCTGTACTCCCCCTGTCTGGAGGCCTGCCGTCTGTGTGGTTTGGGCATCGAGCGGACTGCCTGGCTGTAAGTCTGGTGTCCTGGAGCCACTGGCAGTCTGTTAGCAGCGTGCTGGTAGCCAGTTGTGAAGCTTCTGCTCGTTTGTTTTCTTTGGACGGGGTCACCACTGGGCACTTGCTGACAGATAGGATTGCCATTTGACCATCTCGAATCCAGTTTCCAGTCCCTAAAACCGTGACGTTGATCTCCCTGTACTTCCTTACGTTGTTTTCTCTCTGTCCATTCTCCTGATATTCTGCCATATGGAAGTTGAGTAACATGGGATGAGCCATTTTCATCATGCTGGTAGTTTCGGATTTTCCAGGGTTGTGCAGTCTCAAAGTGGTCTTCATGGCGATCAGCTGTTTGTTCTCTCCTGAAATGGTACCTTGAAACGTAGTTGTCCACCTCTTCCCTCTGACTTTTGTGACTGCCGTAATTTCTGCCATGGTTACGATTTCCGTATGCCCCTCTCTGTGACGTCCTGTAATAATTGTTCTTCTTCCTTGAAGGTTCAGGCCAGTCTTCATCATAGCTGTCTTCTGAATCTCGCCGATCTGGAAATCGTGATCTGGGCTGATACCTGTCCTTGTCTATGACCTGTAATTTTCCATGTCTGTAAAACGCAGTTTTTCCCTGCTGCTTGTAGAAGTCCAATAGTTGCCTCTGCCTTGTTGTTAAATCAGAAGTCACTCTGATGTTCTCACTTCTAAGTGAGTCTCGCAGTTCTCAGTATTTCCATTTTGTCCCCCCACCTCTGAAACTGTACAATTAGTGGGCGGGCTTCTTCATCACTTTGTCTTCTTCCTCCAACACGAAATGCCCTCCGTATATCCCAGTGAGTCCACGTACGTCTGGAATGTACTGACAGAATATCTAGAATTTGATCTTCGCTTGTTGTTCCGTATCTTCCTGATGGTTCATAGATTCCAAAGAATTTCAGGTTGAAAGTTTTCGTTTCTGTTTCTGTCTGTTCAGCGACCTGCTCCAGCGTATCCAGTCTTTGTAGTATTGAACTGCAGTCTTCTTGCAAGTTTCTGATGTCTTCAGCCCCTTGACTTGCAAACTGTTTCAGCTTGTTGACATCATAGACCATCTGGCGAAGTGTGCTGTCTAGATTGTCAAACTTGTTGTCCAGAGTAGCGTTGATAGAGGCTGTGTGAGACTGCAAGCAATGTAGCATCTGTCCTAGACGCCAGTCCATGACTTGAAATACAGTATTATACTGTGCCTCAGGTCCAGCTGTCGACATAATGGTGATGTATTACAACTTATATGTAAATACTTCGGGTAAGAAAGGGGAAATCTTCCCTGGCTCCGCAAGTAGATTTTTTTCTAAGTCCCAGCTGAGAGAGAGAGAGAGAGAGGAGAGAGAGAGAGAGAGAGAGAGAGAGAGAGAGAGAGAGAGAGAGAGAGAGAGAGAGAGAGAAGAGAGAGAGAGAGAGAGAGAGAGAGAGAGAGAGAGAGAGAAGAGATGAATCAAGTCACTGGAGAGAAGTGTAGCTGGCTCATATTTCACGATCTTACAATAGGAGATTGGCCCAGGACAAAAACTTGGTCAGTTATTGATGTCAGCTATTTGCCAAAGCTTACACAAAATATGTTGTTATATTGTGTTGAGATTGCCTTTAGCCATGACAACCTGCACTCTCCTATAAAGGAGAGTCTTTTGGAGTCTGAATATGGCTGCCTATATGGCGGGGTATTTAAAAACAGTCATACGCGCAAACTTCTCATCTAGTGTGCAATTTCAATCTCACAGTGATTCCCAGGTTGGATGAGTGAGTCGGAGTGCACATTCTGGGTGACCTCCAGAGTTTTAAGCTGAGGAACACATAACAACAACAACAACAATATGAAAGGCGGGTGCTAAGCTTGTTGCAGTCTTTTTTATTATGGAAATTAAAGCGAAGACAAGCAAAAGGAAAGAGAGATTTGGTGATGGATGTTCGGGTTTTTGTGTATTTGCAAGGGTCAGAAATTAAGTGTTCACATAAAGAAAGAGATACAGAGACGAAGAGAGACAGACAGACAAATAAAGACAAAGAGAGAGAGAGAGAGAGATAGATAGATAGATAGAGAGAGAGAGAGAGAGAGAGAGAAGAGAGAGAGAGAGAGAGAGAGAGAGAGAGAGAGAGAGAGAGAGAGAGAGAGAGAGAGAGAGAGAGGAGGAGAGAGAGAGGGTGGG
>CM060332.1:39481458-39486458 GCA_030674155.1 Stramonita haemastoma
AAGTTTGTGCACAGAATTGAAACAAAATATGAACACATGGTAGTTTTAGAAATAGATAAATTGCTATTTAATGTTAAGAAAAATATTTTCTTGGTCTGTCTGTACATCCACCCATACGACAGTAAATATTGGAACACAGCTGACCATGGATATGGCATAGAAGTGCTAGAACAGTGTATTGTGGATCTACATGAAGCAGCAGGGGACTTTTCTTTAATTATTATTGGTGACTTGAATGCACGAACAGGTTGTATGAATGCTTTGCCTATGAGTGTGGATGAGGATGAGGAATCTGGAATCACAGAGGGGTGAGTGAAGGAGCAGACTTATTATTTGAGAGAAAATCTGATGACAAAGAAGTGAATGCTTTTGGTAAACAATTGTTGAATGTGTGTTCTATTTTGATTGTGTGATATTGAATGGTTTGTGTCAGTTTGGTTTTGATGAGTCGTTGACATTTGTTTCACCCAATGGGGGAAGTTCAATTGATTACATTATTATGTCTAGAGAGCTGTGTGTTGCTGATCTGGTTCATGCTGTTAAGATTGTTGCTTTTATTGACTCGCCACATTTTCCTGTCATGCTGAAGTTAGGTAATAGTGTAAAAGATCTGTGCATAGTAAGTAAAAGCAGTAAGAAATGGGTCAACAAATTAATCTGGGATAATGCCAAGGAAAGTAGTTTTCTATCAACTTTTCATTCTGATGAAATGCAAGATATGTGTTTACATGCGTTTTCGTTGTTGGAGTGTGACATTGATGGGGCATTGGAAACTTTCACAGATATATTATTGCAAGCTAGTGAATGTATGAAAAAGCGTGTCTGCATTGGGAATGATCAGCAAGACGCCCTTTGGTTTGACACAGAATGTAAAGATGCTAAACATAAAGCACGACAATGTCTGTTAAAGTTTCGTCAATCCAAGGGAGATAACGACCGTTTATTGTACGTAAGAGCACGAACAGAGTATAAAAAATTTATTAAACGCAAGAAAACGAGTCATAAGCGTGAAAAAGCTAAGTACCTGGCTTCTCTTAGTAAAAATAGTAGGAAGTTTTGGAAAGAACTAAAACAAATTTCAGGTGGACGAAAATCAAAAATTTGTAAAGATATAACGGATGAACAGTGGTTTAATCATTTTCAGCGGTTGTTTAATGATAACACGATAAACACCGGTGTGATACCAGATAGGGGATCCACACAGACAGACGGTAATGACTTAAGCAGTCAGCTTAACCAGCCTATATCTAAGAAAAAAGTTGCTGATGCCATACGACATTTAAAAAGGGGCAAGTGGATAACATCTTGGCAGAAATGTTAAAGTTAGCAGACAATATTGCTGTGCAGTTTTTAACCAAATTGTTCAACATTTTGTTTGACCATGGTATTTACCCAAACCAGTGGGCAAAAGCAATTATTGTACCTATTTTCAAAAAAGGTGATGACAATCTGACAGATAACTATAGGGGTGTATCATTACTAAGCTTGGTTAGCAAATGTTATACTTCAGTACTGAATAAAAGACTGGTACTGTGGACTGAAGAGTATGACAAACTGACGAAGTCACAGGCTGGATTCAGACGGGGGTATTCCACAGCTGACCATATTTTTACACTCCAAGCAGTTGTGGAAAAATGCTTATCAAAGAAAGGAGGAAAGCTTTATGCATGCTTCGTGGATCTGAGGAAAGCCTTTGACTCTGTTCAGCGACAACCTTTGTTCGATGTTATGAATCAGCATGGAATACAGGGGAAATATTTAAATGCTGTTATTGCTATGTATGAATCTGTAATGTCTTGTGTCCATGTAGAGGACAGACTTACTGATTTTTTTGATTGTTCAATAGGTCTGAGACAGGGATGTATATTGAGTCCGATATTGTTTTCCTTGTATGTAAACGAAATAGCTTCTGTAGTTGACAACAGTGGTCTTCATGGTGTCCAGTTTTTGCCAGGTTTACTTGAATTATATCTCCTTTTGTTTGCCGATGACATAGTTCTGCTGTCCAGTAGTGCAGTAGGTTTGCAAAATCAAATCAACAATTTAAACATTGCATGTAAACATTTGTTTTTGAAGGTTAACACCGATAAGACTAAAGTTATGGTTTTTCGAAAAGGTGGATTTTTGGGTAAGAATGAAAAATGGAAACTTAGATGCAGTGTACTAGAAGTGGTGAATGAATACAGTTATTTAGGGTTTGTGTTTACCACAAAAATGAGTGTGAACAGAGGTGTGGATGCTCTTGCAATGAAAGGGAGACGTGCATGTGTTCAATGTGTGAAACATATATCAAAACTAAAAGACATTTCTAAGGATTGTTTTTTCCGAATTTTTGATGCGCAGGTACTGCCAATTCTTTTGTATGGTTCTGAGATGTGGGGACTTCACAGACTGAGTAATATTGAAAAGATACACTCATATGCATGTAAACGTTTTCTAAGTGTACCGCTCAGGGTACCAAATAAGTTTGCTTATGGAGAAACAGGACGTTATCCATTATATATAAATAGTGCAGTCAGGAGTATTCGATATTGGTTTAGGCTTTTAAAAATGGATACAAATAGACTTCCTAAGCAAGCATATTTAATGCTCGCTAACATGGATGAATATGGTAAAACATGTTGGGTAACTTTACTTAAAAATGCTTTGTTTAATCTTGGATTTGGGCATGTATGGCTCCAACAAGGAGTTGGCTGTGAGCAATCTTTTATTTCACTGTTTAAGCAAAGAATGAAAGATGTTTATATACAAGAGTGGAATGGGTCGGTCATGGTCAAAGACATATATCAAACCTATAGACTGTTTAAAGGTAATTTTGAATGTGAACAGTATTTTGAATACATGGATATAAAATGTTTTAGGGACTGTTTAGTAAAACTTCGTCTTGGTGTGCTACCGATTAAAGGATCAGTTTGTAGAAGAACTTTTAAGAAGAATACGGACTACATGTGTAATTTGTGTAATGTACTGGAAGATGAGGAGCACTTTATAAAGACTTGTATTCTTTATGATAATCTAAGGCACCCTGTAGATCAACCATATATAAATCTACTGAAATATGGTTCTATTACAGCCAATCGCAATTTGAGCCTATATCTTTTCAATGCTTTAAAAGTACGGCAGGATTTTATTGAGAACTTGGGGAACTGACAAGGAGAATATAATTACTCAAAAGAGGTCATTTGCTTAATGCATTAAGAAGAACCCATTCCCCATTTTTTCATGCCTTGTCAGTCGCCACATATGTTATACAGCAATTTTCGTTTTGCTTTATTTCGCTTTTCTTTGCTTTGCTATGCTTTGTATGACCCCATTCTAGGGGCTGGAGGCCTGAAGAATAAACATTGTTCATTGTTCACACTTGTGTCCTCGCTTATGCAATACACGCCTAATCTCACTTCCACGTGAAACACTTTGGTTTCACCGTTCTCTCTCCTTTACCTTTCACCTTCATCTGCTTAACGTTGTTATTTTTCAAGCATTTAAATGTATGTCACACACAGGGTCTCGGGTTCATACAAAAGATTGACACCTACGAACCCGCTTATGTTCTAGCAGACAAGGGGACAAGTCCTGTTTCAGATGGGAATATTCCCGAAGTGGGAATGCAGCTGCCTTCTAAACGGTCGCATACCCAAAATTGCACCATTGGTGAAACCTTGGAGCCTCGATGAGCCGAGGCACGAAGCAACAACAACAACAACATTTGGGAATGAAACTTATTTTGTACTCTCTAAATATAATGGGTATGTTACTGTCAGAAAAGTAGCTGAGTGCACTAAGGGAGGCAGGAGAGAGTTGTTCATTATCTTTCAGCCTCCACTCTACAGTCTGCAGTGGCCACAGTCATTCAGCCCTGTGTCTATAGTGTCTATAGTGTCTACGGTGTCTGTAGTGTCTACAGTGTCTACGGTGTCTGTAGTGTCTACAGTGTCAACGGTGTCTGTAGTGTCTACAGTGTCTACAGTGTCTACAGTGTCTACAGTGTCTGTAGTGTCTACAGTGTCTACAGTGTCTACAGTGTCTGTAGTGTCTACAGTGTCTACGGTGTCTGTAGTGTCTACATAGTCTGTAGCGTCTACACTGTCTAGAGTGTCTATAGTGTCTACAGTGTCTACAGTGTTTATATTGTCTACAGTGGCTACAATGTCTACAGTCGTTCAGCCCAGTGTCTATATTGTCTATAGTGTCTATAGTGTCTCCAGTCGTTGGGCCCAGTGTCTATAGTGTCTACACTGTTTCCAGTGTGTACAGTGTCTATAGTGCCCCCAGTAGCTCTGCTCAGACCTGCCTGCCTGGCCCTGCCGTGAAGCATCACACACAGTCTCCTTCCATTCATCATGGTGTGCCGTCCCTTTCTGTAGCTGATAGATGGATGCTGACCCGTGAGAGTCCAGAGTTCCCTGGCTGGTATTGCTGGGGTCAGCTGGGGTCAGTGGTCAGTGGCCAGCCACTGTGTTGGCTTTGACACTGTCTGCTGTGGTGGCACGACTGATTGATATACATGTTTGATGGGGGGAGGGGGGGTGCCTCCATGTATGAAGAGATATATGTGGTAATGCTCATGTCTCTTCCTACTTTGTCTTCTGTCTGTGTGTTCTCTCGGTGTCCTTCTCTGTCTGTCTCTCTTTATCTCTGCCTCTGTCCCTGCTGCCTATCTGTCTAGTTCTGTCTGGTTCTGTTTGGTTGTATCTCTCTCTCTCTCTCTCTCTCTCTCTCTCTCTCTCTCTCTCTCTCTCTCTCTCTCTCTCTCTCTCTCTCTTCTCTCTCTCCTCTCTCTCTCTCTCTCTCTCTCTCTCTCTCTCTCTCTCTCTCTTCTCTCTCTCTCTCTCTCTCTCTCCTCTCTCTCTCTGTGTCTCTCTCTCTCTCTCTGTAGGTGTGTGTATGTGTTTGTGCGTGCGTGCTTGCTCGCGCTCGCACGTGCACGCGCGCGTGCGTGTTTGTGTGTGTGTGAGTGTGTGTGTGCGTGTGTATCCTTTGTCTATCTTTCTTTTTTCTTG
>CM060332.1:39491458-39506458 GCA_030674155.1 Stramonita haemastoma
TTCTCAGATGCTCATTATCAGACCCTTAGGGATCACAAGTTCCACGGAGACAGAGAGGCCCTTTGACATCTGACACGCCTTGCATTATTCCCAAGTCAGAGTACTGGAGGAGAAAGAAAAGATTAAGAAGGGGTCGAAGAGGGTTCTTGTGGACTTAGCTTTCATGTCTTTCAGTACGAAAGATCATCGGCATTGCAATTTTCCTACCAGTTCAAATTTGGAGTTCAGAATGAAGGCATTAAAGGATTAATTGGGTGGAGGTGGGGGAGAGAGAGAGGGGGGGGGTAGGAGAGAGAGAGAGGGAGAGAGAGAGAGAGAGGGGGGAGGGAGAGAGAGAAAGGGGGGGGAGGGAGAGAGAGAGAATAGAGGGAGAGAG
The DNA here is from genome assembly GCA_030674155.1 of Stramonita haemastoma. Taxonomy (NCBI): domain Eukaryota; kingdom Metazoa; phylum Mollusca; class Gastropoda; order Neogastropoda; family Muricidae; genus Stramonita; species Stramonita haemastoma. Next base: position 39,491,835 of record CM060332.1, read on the forward strand.
AGAATGAGAGGAGAGAGAGAGGGGGGGGGGGGAGAGAGAGGGAGAAAGAGAGAGAATAAATGAAGGAATTAATGAATGAATGAATAATTAACATTTTGTTTTTCAAGGGTGTCAGATGAGTATTCACATACCTTTTCTTTTTCCGGCTCTTCCCCTGATTAGAGACTCGAAACAAAAACACAGACACAGAGAGAGAGACAGAGACAGAGACAGACAAACAGACAGACAAACAGACACACAGAGAGATAGATAGATAGATAGAGAGAGAGAGAGAGAGAGAGAGAGAGAGAGAGAGAGAGAGAGAGAGAGAGAGAGAGAGAGAGAGAGAGAGAGAGAGAGAGAGAGAGAGAGAGGGTTGGTAACATGTCAAAGGTATATCTTTCTCCCTGTAGAGTCCACATTTAATGTGGCCAACACCCCCATTACCGCTCTGTAATTGCTTTACCTACCGCTCCACACACTATTGACTGAGTAACCTTTCGGATGCGAATCTAACTCGAGGTTCAAAAGCAGCCTGTAGAGGAGCCCAGGAAATTGAATCGAACACACCACACCTGTGTGGTTTAAGTCCGCGTATGCACGCGATACCACTAGTCATGCCAGTGCTCGTCTGGTGTTTCAGAAACCCATTTGGTGTGATATTTCAGTACCATTTAAGATCCTGTTGTTTTTTTTCTTTCTTTCTTGGATCCAGCATGGGAAGAAGGGGATTCATTAAGTTTGGACAGTGTTTCGTTGGCTCCTGTGTCAAAATCTGGGCAGATCCCTGTACCGTCTTTACTTACCACGGCAGAAACCGTGGTCAGAATTGGAGGGAAGCCAGCTGTCCAGGCCTGTTGTAAAATGTTGTCATGATGTAAATAAAATGTTATGCTAAGATCACAGCTGGTAAAATTCAACATCACTCAGGCAAGAGTGCTAAATTTAGCGCGCGCCTTCCATTTACTTTGTCCAAGTGTGGTCAGCTCCTACTATCATTAGCATCCGCTGGCCCTCAGCTGGGCTTTGATGAGATAGAATGGACAGCAGCTGAAAGTGGGGGAAAACTGACAGCTGTGGTATTGTCTTCAGCCACGACAAGCTCTTTTCAAAAACAGCTAGCATTCTCAGAGACAGTTAACATTCTCAAATCATCTGGTTGGTGTATGGCTGCCTATGTGGCAAAGTACTTGAAAAATAGCCAAGCACAAATTTCCTCATGCATTGTGTACTTTCACTCTAACAGTTGAATGCTGGGTGGGATGAGTGAGTCAGAGCCAAATTCTGGGTGACCCCCCTCTCTCCCCTCTTCACCCCCACCTCCAGTGATACCAGCTATTATTTTCGTTTTATTTTCTCCATTGGAATTGTGATATTCATCATTAATGAATGCTTACATACGAGGCCATTTTCCAATAATTAACATTGCCACATTTGCGTTCCGAGATGATGCTAAAACACGACACTAGAGTGCATGTTTTTTTCCGTTTATTTTCCATTTTATCGGGAAGAATAGAAAATAGCACACAAGTTTCTATATGGAAATGTACATGCAGACACCATTGATTAAAATTATCGATTAAGGAACTGGAATACATTCAGAGTTTATGCAAGAGATTGCAAGTAAAACGTACTTTTAACCAGAAAGTCACCTGTAGTATTCCATCGAGTACCTGAGCAAAGGGTTTGGAAGCTGGGTAAACTGAAAAATTTTGGGCAGCTGTAGATGCTCCATATGGGGCGAGGTAACACAGTGGTCAGAGCACTCGCTTTCCCCAAGCTAAGGTTAAGCATCATCAAGTGTAGTTACCAAGTGAATAGGTAACCGTTTGTGTGCCTTGACTTTAGCATTGTTCCGCAGTTCACCCAGCTGTAAATGGGTACCTGCCTTCTTTTGGGTCAGGGAAGGTAAAGCAGCAAGGGAGAGGAGATGTGCGCTGCCCATAATTGTTATGCGGGCCCCTAGAGAAACTGAGGTTTCTTCTTCTTTCTTCTTCTTCTTCTTCTTCTTCTTCTTTTTCTTCTTCTTTTTCTCCTCCTCCTCCTTCTGATAATGATGATGATATGCATATATACTTATACACACACATATATAGATATATATGCAGACACTGGAATCCTCAAGGAGAAAGACTTTACTTTCTTCTGGCACGGGTAGAGCGCGGAGAACCGAAGAGAGCATGGAGTGTGATTTGCTGTCAGGAACACCCTACTGAAGATGGTTGAACTAGGAGACAAAGGATCCGAACGCCTGATGACAGTCCGTCTCCATACCTCTGAGGGCTTTGTCACTCTTGTCAGCCCCTACGCTCCCACCCTTACATCCACTGCAGTAGCAAAGGATGAGTTTTATGCCAACATCAGCAACGTCATCAAGAAAATACCCCCCAAGGAACATGTCATCATCCTGGGAGACTTTAATGCTCGAGTGGGTGCCGATCATGACGCATGGCCTTCCTGCCTTGGACACTTTGGAGTTGGCAAGATAAACGAAAATGGGCAGCGCTGGCTGGAGTTCTGCTCCTACAACGGCCTCTGCGTGACCAACTCCTATTTCCAGACCAAGCCACAACACAAGGTGTCATGGCGCCATCCCCGCTCAAAGCATTGGCATCAGCTGGACATGAACCTGATCCGACGTACTAATATCAAGTCTGTGCTCATTACCCACACATACCACAGTGCAGACTGTGACACTGACCACTCTCTCGTCTGCTGCAAGATCAGGCTTCATCCAAAGAAACTCCAGAGCTCCAAACAGAAAGGCAAACCGTGCATCAATATCACCAGCATGCATCTTCCAGAGAAAGTCGAAGAATTTGCCAGTCTCTCAAAGAAGCTCTGTCTGACGAACACCAGTACTGCTCAGCCTCTGTGAAATGGAACAACCTCCGGGAAGCCATTCAGAAAACAGCCTTTGCAACCTTTGGGAAAAAGACCTCCAAGAACAATGACTGGTTTGATGCCAAGTCTAGCGAGCTGTCCCCTGTCATTGACGCAAAGCGTGCTGCCCTTGCCGAATACAAGCGCTCCCCTAGTGAGAAATCTCTGCAAGCACTCAGAGCAGCCAGAAACAAAGTGCAACAGACTGCAAGACGTTGTGCCAATGAATACTGGCAACAGCTTAGTGCCTCCATCCAGTCTGCAGCTGCCTCATGCAACATCAGAGGAATGTACGAAGGCATCAGGACAGCTCTAGGGCCAACACAGAGCAAAACCGCCCCACTCAAGACCTCCAATGGGGAGGTGATCACCGACAAGAGCAGACAGATGGACAGGTGGGTGGAGCATTACTCTGAGCTCTACTCTAGAGAGAACACAGTCTTCAACTCAGCCCTCGATGCCATTGAGCCTCTGCCCATCATGGAGGAACTAGATACTGAACCAACCCTTGCTGAACTCCGCAAAGCAATTGACAGCTTAGCTAGCGGCAAAGCACCTGGCACCAATGGCATTCCACCAGACTTTATCAAAAGCTGTAAAGACACCTTACTACAGCCCCTTCACGACGTCCTATGCCAGATTTGGAGGGAGCGAGCCGTGCCGCAAGACATGAGAGATGCCAAGATTGCCACTCTCTACAAGAATAAAGGTGACAGGAGTGATTGTAACAACTACAGAGGCATATCTCTCCTGAGCATCGTAGGAAAACTCTTCGCTCGTGTCATGCTTGTGCACCTCCAGAAACTTGATGAGCGTGTCTACCCCGAGTCACAATGCGGCTTCCGAGCTGAACGCTCTATGGTGGACATGATATTCTCCCTACGCCAACTTCAGGAGAAATGCAGAGAACAACACAAACCCCTCTACATAGCCTTCATAGACCTGACCAAGGCCTTTGACCTAGTCAGCAGGGAAGGGCTATTCAACATCCTTCCAAAAATTGGTTGCCCCCCAAAACTCCATAGTCTCATCAGATCCTTTCATGATGACATGAAGGCAACAATCCAGTATGAGGGCAGCATGTCCAACCCATTTGACATCAAGAGTGGAATCAAGCAAGGCTGTGTCCTTGCTCCCACCCTCTTTGGCATCTTCTTTGCCCTGCTCCTAAAGCACACTTTTGGAACTGCAACAGAAGGTGTATACCTACGCACCAGATCCAGCGGTCGACTATTCAACCTGGCTCGGCTGAAAGCAAAAACAAAAGTGATGGAGAAAACGATAAGGGACATGCTTTTTGCTGATGATGCTGCTGTCACTTTGCACACTGAGCAAGAACTCCAATACCTTCATGGACAGGTTTTCCCAGGCCTGCAAAGACTTCGGACTGACAATCAGCCTGAAAAAGTCCAGTGTGCTGAGCCAGGACGTGGTTACTACACCAGCCATTTACATCGGTAACTACCAGCTTGATGTCGTACACCAGTTCACATACCTGGGATCCACAATCAGTGACAACCTGTCCCTTGATGCCGAGATCAACAAGCGCATCGGCAAGGCTGCTACGACCTTAGGACGCCTCACCACCCGCGTCTGGGAGAACCCAAAGCTGACAATTTCCACCAAGATGGCAGTGTACAACGCCTGCATCGTCAGCACTCTCCTTTATGGCAGTAAAACATGGACAACATACTCCAAACAGGAGCGCAAACTGAACAGCTTCCACCTGCGCTCTCTCCGTCGCATCCTCGGCATCCACTGGAGTGACAAGGTTGCCAACGCTCAGGTCCTTGAGGTTGCAGGTCTTCCCACCATGTACACACTCCTCAGACAACGCAGACTCAGATGGCTTGGTCACGTGCGAAGGATGGAGGATAGACACATTCCTAAAGATCTTCTCTATGGTGAACTTGCCTCCGGCAAGAGAAGCATTGGCCGCCCCCAACTGCGCTACGGAGACGTCTGCAAGCGTGACATGAAAGCCCTGGACATCAACACAGAGAACTGGGAGGAGGTAGCGGCTGACCGCAGCAAATGGCGCAGTGTTCTCCACAAACAGCTGAAGTGTGGTGAAGAAAAGATCCACACCGCAGCAAACGAAAAGAGAGCCAAGCGGAATGCATGTACTCCAGCCACCTCAACAGGCCACATCTACATCAGATGCAACAGAGACTGCCACTCCCGCATTGGACTGACCAGCCACAGCCGGCGTTGTCGCTGAACAAATGACTTTTCTTTTGGCGCGAATTCCATAGTCGACACTGACTGACGGAGGCCATTATGCATATATACTTATACACACACACACACACACACACACACACACACACACACACACACACACACACACACACACACACACACAATATATATATATATTATATATATATATATATATTATATATATATATAATATCTACAGTAGCACCATCAACAATGTTCTCCCTGAGGAGAAAAGCATCCAAATTTGCACATATAGATATAATCTGTTACTGATATATATATATATATATATATATATATATATATATATATATATATATATATATATATATATAGGGCACTAATAAGAATTAAGTGATGTAATAGACCTTGGTTAAGTGTCTCTCAAGGTGACAGATACAGATCATGTCCTGACAATGACACGGTCCAGCCTGGATACTGAGTGTTCACTGTGCTTGTCCCGCTTGCGGGTCTGACTGATGCCGTAGGGCTGATGGGGAGAGGATTGCCTGACGTCAGCCTGGGTGACCAATGGTCAGCATTACAGACTTCATTATACACTTGTAGGTGAAGGGATAACAAGGTAAGTGATGGTGTGGGCATGCATGTTTGTTTGCCATTGGCGCAATGTGTAGCTTTCTTTCTATTAATGTAGTCGAGCTGTTGCCGTTTCGTCACAATCAGTCAGTCAGTCAGTCACTGTTGTCTTTCTGTCTCTGTCTCTGTCTGTCTCTATCTCTGTCTCTCTCTCCCCCTTTCTCGCTCACACACACACACACACACACACACCACACACGCAACACACGCACCACACTACACACACACACACACACACACACACAAGCAAACTCAAATTTCTCTACATTATAATGTTTTGGGTTTCCGTATTTTTATCTGTCCCTGCGGCTCCTTTGGTCTTATGGTGACCTCTGTTTCAGTTTCCCCATACACTTCTGTGCCCGTGGTGTGTTTTTTGTCGAAGCTTTTGGGGTTGTGGTTTACGGGAGAAGGTCGTTGGAGTGATGATATGATTATGGTCAGATGGACATCTCACTCAGTCTGGCTCCGCGACAAAACTATTTCTCTCGTTAGAAGGATACTTAGTAAGTGGTATCCTGCGTTTTTTTTGTTTTTTTTTCTTTCTTTTTTTTTTTATAGATTTTTCAGCTCAGAACAGGCACCACTGAACACCACGAAAAAAGCCCAGCAGCAGTGCAAGGTCTCTCTGGCTGATGGCCTTATAGGGCCTGACATTTAAATTGCTCCCTATCGACTTCTGACCCTGGGGTTTTTTTGTTGTTGGGTTGGTTTTTTGCTGCCTCATCTTCCGTGACGCTCCTATCCCTGCCTCTTCCACGCCGCTCGCCTCAATGTCCCCGCGACAGCCATACCCAGGTTTGTCATGTCTCATCCCCAGGGTCGGAAGTCCACAGGGAGCCCATCAATATTAGGCCATCGGGGGACCACCAGCCAGAGGGGCCTTGCACTTCTGCTGGGTCACTTTGGTGGTGTTCAGTAGTGCCTGTTCTGAGCTAACATACGCAGGACACCACCTATTAAGCCCCCTACTAACGACGGTAGCTCAGTCGCGGAGCCAGACTGAGTGAGATGCCCACCCAAGGTGGCGACACCACAACGTCCCCCCAACGACCGCCCCCCTCGAACATCCAATCCCAAGGGCTTTGACACAAACTCACCACAGGCATACCATACGCTTCGTATGGGGAAACCGAATTTGAGGTCACCATGAGACCAGAGCAACCAAGCCCACGGAATCAGAGGCATTTTTTCATTGCATGATGATCGATGAGAATGGGGATGATGTGATGCTGATGCTATGGAAGTGCATGTGCTTTGAGACTTCTTAACAGGGCTGCACTCTACGCTTACTGTCATAATATATCCCGGCGTCAACCGGGCCCGAGAGACACAGACACCTGCAGTGTTGGTCAGGTAATTTGACCAACACTCTCAAAGTCGCATCCGTAAAGTAGATGAAGCTCGACTGTGTGGCCGCAGTCACCCCGTTGAGGCCACAGCACACTCACTCTGGGTAGGAGTCGACCGGAGCCGGAAAAATCTGTATGACTCTTATGGGAATCGAACCCGCGACCTTCCAGTCCAGAATCCAAGGCACTAGCCACTGCGCCACGGTGGCTGGTTTGACCCTTGCGATTACTTATGAAGAATATGGCCATGGCTAGAGTGGAGAGATTGAAATAATCTTCGTGGAAACAGTAGTACAGGAACACCACAGAAGATGAAACAAAAAGAAAAATTTTAAAGTGCGTTTAGCTAAAATGTTGAATTCTATATAACATGTAGACAGAAACTACATCCAGACCTACACGAAAAAGGCCAACAAAATTAATGTAAAACACTAGAAAAAAATTATTTCAAATCAAGAAGTCAGAGGTTTCCTCTGCTACTGATTTAATGACGTCAAACGGTGTAAATTTCCCTCATCAAATCAGAACAAATGAAAAAGATTTCTCAACTAATTTAGACAAGGACGGAGCTTTTGTTGATATGTTCATCAATGCATTGAGTGATGATGGACTTTCTTCAACACAAGTTGCTTTCAGACGAGAAGAAATGCAAAAAGATCAATATGCAGACCCTATCCCTGATAATACAAATTATGTGAATGCACCAATCACATTACCAGAACTAAAAGATGCTATCCTGTCTCTTGGCAATAAGAGGACGTCAGTCGGAATGGATGATGTGTCAAATCAAATGTTAAAGCATCTACCAGAACACTTGATTTTCGTGTTGTATGAATTGTTTCAGAAGTGCTGGACGGAGGACAAACTCCCTCTAATCTGGAAACAGTCAAATATTGTCCCTATATTAAAACAAGGAAAATCCAATGAAGACATCAAAAGCTATTGACCCATTGTACTGACTTCACACACCGGAAAACTTATGGAAAAGATATCTTTAACAGACTAGTACATTACTGCAATAAAAAGGAAATAATACCAGTTAATCAGGCAGGTTTTTGAAAAGGCAGATCCATTTGCACGCCGAAGAATCTTCTCACTACTTTTTTATATTAATAAAGCGTACAATTATGTCCGGTATGCTAGATTGCTAAATAAACTTAAATCTATCGGTTTATCTGGTCACTTTTACTCGTACATTGCAAATTTTTTCAGTGGTAGAAGTATTCGAGTTAACATCGGAAATACTTATCCTACCCAGAGATTTCCTTCAATGGGTATACCTCATTGCTCTTTCCCTCTTTAATATTTTTTGGTATGACTTTTCTAAATCAGTGTCCAATAACTTTGCTCTTGTTCAGTATACAGATGATCCTTGCATGTGGATGAAGACATAAATGAAGAAGATAACACCAAAAAGACAATTACTTTAGAAAAATCTATCAGAGTGAACTTGATAAGCTTAATACTTACATAGTAGAAAACGGATTAATCTTGTCACTGACTAAAAGTAACATTGTACTCTTTAATAATGGAGTTGATCCACGTTCTTCCTTTTTCAAAATTAATGATGCATGTCTTGAATATAAATCTTTCGTAATTTTTTTTAGGAATACATCTCGCATCAAAACTAACATGGAGTCGCCATATTGAATACTTTTTAGATAAAGCAAGGAAACGTTTAAACTTCATAGAAATTTTAAGTAAGCAGCGATGAGAACAAAATACAGCAGTTGGAACTCGTTCGCTCTATACTGACCTATGGGCAAGAAGTGTATTTCAGTGCTTCAAAATATTTACAAGAGAAACTTAAATGCTTAGATTGTAAAGCTTTCCGCCTTACCTTGGGAATACCATCACATGCTTCATCTTTAGGTACATATACAGAAATGGGAATTCTGCCTCCAGATGAATACCGTGAGCTAACAGTAGCAAAGTATGTCATAAGAAGCTCAGCTGTTAAAAATAATATTCAAAAAGAGATAAATTTAAGATCCGACAACCACTTCCGGAACAGAGCTAAAACAATTTCTTCTCTTACTACTATCTGTACTTTCACTTCCGGAATTTTTGACAAAATTAATCTAAAGTGAATCTTAGAGAGATCAAACGGTCTATGCCTCATTTATCTCCCTGTCCGTCATGGGAATTCCAAAGAGCTAATTTTCACATTGATCACTTTAGCTTTAAAAAGGAGAAAGGAAAAGATAGTATTAGCACTTTAATGATTTGTGAAAGAACATAAATCACTAATTATCCTTCACATTTATACTGATGGGTCTTTTCTCAAGAGTAATGATGGAGGAGCAGCCTTTATTATTCCGTCTTTCATGGCTTGGCTTCGCGAACGAAGATTAAGGTGGTCCACGTCTGGTGCAGGCTCGCTGGTGGCTGTTCAGTCCAATGCGTGACAAACAAACCCGGCCGCAGCGGCTGCAGGGAAAAGTCGATTCTGGGGTTGATGTAGGGGGGACGCGGTTTTTCCTCCTCATTCGCCTCTCCTCAAGGGCCGCTCTGTGATTGTCCTCAAAGGAGGAGACCGATTGATGCACAGTGTGTCGTCAGGCCTGCCGGTCAGCAGCAAGGACTGACCACTGGTTATGGTCTATGAAGCAGGCTGACATAGATTTCTTCAGAGAGTCTTTAAATCTCTTCTTTGGTGCGCCTCTGTAGCGGTGTCCGGTGGAAAGTTCACCGTAGAGAACCATCTTCGGTAGGCGATGGTCCTCCATTCTAGAGACATGCCCTGCCCAGCGTAGCTGCGTTTTCAGTAACATGGCCTCAATGCTGGTGATCCCTGCTTGCTCCAGCACCTCAGCATTCGTGATGAAGTCGCTCCAGTGGATGTCGAGGATGGAGCGGAGACAGCGTTGGTGGAAGCGTTCCAGAATTCGCAGGTGGTGTCTGTATGTGACCCATGACTCAGAGCCGTACAGGAGGGTGGTCAGTACCACGGCTCTGTAGACACTGATCTTGGTGTCTTTCTTCAGGTGTTTGTTTTTCCAGACACGGTGGTAGAGTCTGCCGAAAGCACTGTTTGCCTTTGCCAGTCTGTCTACATCTTTATCAATCTTTGCGTCAAAGGAGATTGTACATCCCAGGTAGGTAAACTGCTGGACTGTCTTCAGTTCTGTCTCACCAATTGTAATGTGAGGTGGGTGGTACGCTACCTGAGGTGCGGGCTGGTAGAGAACCTCTGTCTTCTTCAGGCTGACTTCGAGTCCGAAGAGCTGGGCTGCCTCTGCAAAACAGGATGTTACATGCTGCAGGGCGGTTTCTGTGTGGGCTACAAGGGCAGCATCATCAGCAAAAAGTAGCTCTCGAATTTGTTGCTTCAGGGTTTTGGTGTGGTCCTGAAGACGCCGCAGGTTGAATAGGCTGCCATCTGTGCGGTAGCGTATGAAAACTCCGTCTTCGTCATCAAGATCTTCTGTGGCCCGCTGAAGCATCATGCTGAAGAAGATAGTGAAGAGGGTTGGTGCAAGGACGCAGCCCTGCTTCACCCCGTTTGTGATTGGGAAAGGCTCTGAGAGGTCGTTGCTGTTTCTGACCTGGCCACGCTGGTCTTCATGTAGCTGGATCACCATGTTGAGAAACTTTGGGGGACAGCCAAGACGCTCCATGATCTGTCTTTAAAGGTTGAATAAACATACCACATTGGAAGGAATCACTCAGTCTTAACGGCAGAGTTGACTGCTATTTTAATGGCTTTAGATTATTTACTTGATTTCCATAGGATAATATGTCATGGTCTATTTTGTGTTGACTCTGTCATCTTAACAATCTCTAAATAATTCAGAATCTTTAGTTAGAATTGGTCTCATTAATAAAATAAATCATTATGTACACTTTCTAATGTTATGAGGGTACTGACATCACTTTTTGTTGGGTGCCATCGCATAGCAATATATATTTTAATGAAAAGGTTGATAAAGCTGCAAAACTGCGGCAAAGTATTCACATTGTGCTTGTATTCTGGATATACCTACTTCTATTCATGAAGGTTACAGATGATTGTAAGTGCATGCTGGAAACATGTAAAGAAAAAACAAGAAGACGATGGATATTGTCCATATAGTTATCTACAGTGTCTGAGATTACTCATATACTTTCTTCTCATTTTGGATTAGATAGTTCTCAAGTATTTGTCAATTATTTGTCTTATTAATAAACTTAAATTGATTGCTTTCCGGACAATGTTTGTGAAAAACGTATGCTGTATATGTGGTGCAACGATATCCAACATTCATACTGTTTTTGAGTGTCAGGGTTTTAAGCAATATCTGCCTGCCATTCATACCAACTCGTTGAAAAAGGTTTTAAGAGACTATAAATTGTTGTGCGAAATTGGCTTTGCATTGAAGGGGTGTCCCATTGCTACTTTCCTGTGGAGAGGGCAGTTTTTGTATTCCCCTCTATATTGCAACGAACATTATAAGACTGTGTTTTGAATTGGTGGTATGAATCCCACCCTTTCCTTTGATTTATTCTAGTTGTAGTTTAAACTTTGTGTTATATCAAAATCATTATTCTATTAGTATAAGCTTTAGATTTTACATTTGTCATATAATTATATTTGATTGAATTACTGTTTGACATTGATCACATTATAACGTTTCCATATTGCCCTCATCACCTTCTTGTAGGAGTATGTACATGTATATATTTTTTTTGAAACACACACACACACAATCTCAATCTATCTCCCTCCCTCCCTCCCTCCCTCCACCCTCTCTCTCTCTCTCTCTCTCTCTCCTCTCTCTCTCTCTCTCTCTCTCTCTCTCTCTCTCTCTCTCTCTCTCTCTCTCTCTCTCTCTCTCTCAAGGCTCAGTTCTGGCCCTATACTTTTCTCTCTATATATTAATGATTTACCCTTGTACATGAATGCTTGTTGTGAGTTATTTGCAGATGACAATTCAATTTATGCTGAAAATCATTCCTTACAAATTTTGTCATCTAATCTCCAAGACAATATACATCAGCTTACCAGATGGGCAGAACTAAATCACATGTCCCTTAATCCAATAAAGACTAAATGTATGTGCATAACAACCATACAAAAGCGACAAAATCAGATCTCTTCTATGTCCCCTATAAATGTTTCAGGTGAAAAAATTGAAGAAGTAAATTTCCACAAGGTGCTAGGAATCATTATTGATCATAATCTTTCATGGCAAGACCACATCGCCAATCTAAGTAAAGTTGTATCTCAAAAGGTGTTTCAGTTATTCAAAATGAAACATTTCCTTAATCTTAGCACTAGAAAACAGTTTTTCCATGCACACATAAGTTCTGTTATAGAATATGCATCAACCTTGTGGGATTCTGCAAGTGCAAATACATTAAAACCTCTGATTAGATTATACAAACGTGCCATTAAACTTATTCTATTGAAATCAAGCTCATTAACTTCCGTGGACTATAAATCAGTTGGTATTTTGCCATTTAAATTGCAGTTGGAATACAACAAAGCTTTAATGATGCACAGAATAGTGTATGGAAATGCACCGCCAACTCTGGCAAAACATTTTCAAGTAAATACATATCGTCATTCACATAAATTTACTGTGCCAAAACCAAGAATAGATCTGTTTAAAAGTAGTCTTGTATATAGTGGTGGCACTTACTGGAATAACCTGCCAGCATCCTTAAAAGTGTAACTTCTATGCTAAACTTTAAAAAATCATTGAAACATTTTCTTATGAATGAAAGGCTGACAGAGACTGGCTGTTGATCTTGTCTTATAAAAAAGGCATATTGTTTTCTTGTTAATCGGACAAAATGTCAGTCATGGTTTGCCATGACTTCATTTAATCATGTTTTACATATGTCTTTTTATCAGCTGTCTGTCATTCTCTGTCTGTCTGTCTGTCTGTCTGTCTGTCTATCTGCCTGTGAAACTGAGTGTCTTTAGTCTGTCCGTCTGTCTGTATTCTCTCTCTCATCTGCCTGTCTATCCCTTCTCTGTCAGTCTCTACTCTACTCTACTCTGCTCTACTCTACTCTACTCTACTCTACTCTACTCTACTCTACTCTACTCTACTCTACACTACACTACTCTACTCTACTCTACTCTACTCTACTCTACTCTACTCTACTCTACTCTACTCTACTCTACTCTACTCTACTCTACTCTACTCTACTCTACTCTACTTAGTCAATCATATTTCTTATTTTCTAATCTGATTTTGTGATTTTGTACTCTTATTTTGTAAAAGATAAAGCATAAGCGTAGAAAATGTTTCTTGTACTTGGATGATGTTATGGATTTTTTTTCTTCTTTTTTTTTCACTCATACAATGTATATGTGCAGTTTGTTTGTTATTGCTATGCCTTTCTTTGCTTTTCTTCCTTTTTCCCCAGAAGGGTGGTTGTAGAAAGGCATGTTTTCTTATGCCTTTACCCTCTTTAAATATTAATTAATTCATTCATTCGTTCATTCATTTATTTGTTCATTCATTTATCCATTCATTCATTCATTCATTCATTCATTCATTCATTCATTCATTCATTCATTCATTCTCTCTCTCTCTCTCTCTCTCTCTCTCTCTCTCTCTCTCTCTCTCTCTCTCTCTCTCTCTCTCTCTCTCTCTCTCTCTCTCTCTCTCTCTCTCTCTCGTCTGTCATGAATCTTCAATTGACTTTTCTGTACCTTTGTATTTAGTATTTGCTTGTTCGTTAGAAAGTATTTTCATTATCTATTTTCATATTGTGTACATTTGCAACTTTCATGTATATTGTTGGGGTTTTGTTTGCTTGTTTATCTTTTGTTTTGGGTGTTGGGGGGGGTGGGGGGTGGGGGGGGGGGGTCTTTTCCGAGGGCTGGATGTAAAAAATCAATCTTTGCTTATTCTATTACCCTCTTTGAATAAGAAAGTTTTCAAGAAAGTTTCAGTTTTCTCTCTTCTCTCTCTTCTCTCTCTCTCTCTCTCTCTCTCTCTCTCTCTCTCTCTCTTCTCTCTCTCTCTCTCTCTCTCTCTCTCTCTCTCTCTCTCTCTCTCTCTCTCTTCGTCTAATATCACTTTTTGTGAAGAGAATTTAAATTGAAGACCACACAACACACACACACACACACACACACACACACGCACACACACACACACACGCACACACACACGCACACACACACGCGCACACACACACGCACACACATACACACACACACACACGCACACACACACGCAACACACACACGCATCACACATACAGCACACACATACACACACATACATGCATACATGCATACATACATACATGCATGCATGCATCATACATACATACATACATACATACATACATACATACATACATACATACATACATACATACTACTCATATACATTATGCCTTCAGCGCCTGGGCTTTATCACAGTTCTTGATTAAACCATTGATGCTGGGGGCAACAACAAAGTGAGAGGCTGTATGATCAGTGGCTTTCCCCACTCAAGGAATTCCACTTTACAGCTTAGCCTTTAGTGATCGACTATGACTCTCTGATTAAGAAGCTTGACTTGCACAGTCCTTATATGCTGCAGCCCTGGGGGCTAGCTGGCCTTTGGAGAACATCTCCAACGCTGACTGGACAGCCCTCTT
>CM060332.1:39511458-39516458 GCA_030674155.1 Stramonita haemastoma
TCCCTCTCTCCACCCACCCCCAACACACACACACAAACACACACACACACAAACACACACACACACACACACACACACACACACCCACACACACACACCCCACACCCCCACACCCCCCCCCCCCCACCACACACACAATCCAAAAAAACAATGGGCTGTAAACTCCGAGATCATCATATTTCAGAACACAAATGCTGGAAATCTGAGTCGACTACAAACATTTTTATTGAATATTTCATTTCCTCTCACTCTTGGAAGTTTACTTTGGGAACATGATACAATCTTGTCTCAGATTTCAAGCTCGCATGTTGTGTTGGAAGTTTGAGATGAGGGTAGTCTTGGAAACAGGTGCTTTTCTCATGTCAATGATTTAGGAAAACGAAGTCTTAAAGAGTCTTTGAGTTTGCCAGATACAGCCTTTCTTGTGATGTGATACACTCGCGTCTTTTTCCCTGAAAAACGGTTCCCATTCAAGCGTTGCTGCAAATGTCAAACATTCACGACATGCACAGTGTCTCCCGATATGTTTTCCACTCAGTGGGAAGAAGAGAGAGATGTATTGTCTGAATTTGATATATGTTTTTGAGGTCATGTGTATTAGTTTGGCGAATTGATTTCAATTGGGTTCTTTTTCCTTTTAATAGTGCACTCGAGATGTCTTGGATTTTCAGACAGGGTCAAGCCCATATTCATATTGCACGACGCTAGTTTCTTTTCAATGTGTCTTGATCTTTAAGTGATCTTGGCTTCAATGTTCCATACCATTTGTCTATTCCTAAGCTTTTACTCAGTCTAATACTTTCACTCTGTCTCTGTGTCTCTGTCTCTGTCTCTGTGTCTCTGTCTCTCTCTCTCTGTCTTTCTCTCTTCTCTCTCTCTCTGTCTCTCTTTCTCTGTCCCTGTCTCTCTCTCTGTCTCTCTCTGTCTCTCTCTCTTCTCTCTCTGTCTCTCTCCTCACTCTCTCTGTCTCTCTCTATCTTCCCTCTGTCTCTCTCTCCCTCTCTCCCCCCTCCCTCTCCCCCTTCCTCGCTCCCTCCCTCCTTCTACCCTCCAAAAACACATAGGCAACCAAAAAACAAAAAATGAAACAAGCACAATGATATTAAAATATA
Organism: Stramonita haemastoma; assembly: GCA_030674155.1. Lineage (NCBI taxonomy): Eukaryota > Metazoa > Mollusca > Gastropoda > Neogastropoda > Muricidae > Stramonita > Stramonita haemastoma. The sequence continues at coordinate 39,512,571 of CM060332.1, forward strand.
CAAAACGAAAAGGAAATGAAGTAACGGTACTTCAAATTTTTTTTTCCTCCATTCACCCAAAACTTCTTTTTTCTGTCTGGACTCTTACTTACAAGGGATAATGGCTCCCTCTCCAGACCTGTGTGCACTTCACTGGTTGCACGTGCCAGATGAGACCAGAGGACTCACTGCAGCATTGACAGTGCAGACGCTGGCCCCAGTGGCTGTGCAATATATGGTCATCACATTGGGAAAGCCAGCTGATGCTCCCAGGTTCTCAGGGGTTGGGGTTTTTTCCCCAGGGGTGTGCCCCTAGCTCTTATTTGTCAGTTTCTTTTTTGTCTCTGTTTTTGTCTCTGTTTCTGTTTCTGTGTTGATCGGTATCTTTCTGTCTCTGTGTCTCTGATTTGTATTCTTCTCTCTATTTCTATGGTTGTGATAATTGTGTAAGAAGCATTGTTATAGAAAAAAAGTAGTATTTCTCCGTGTGGGTCAGAACAGAGAGTTTGTTAATGTACTAAATTTGTGTTCGAAAGCTGCTTGCGATATGATTCACTAAAATATATACTGCATCGCTACAAACAAGAAATATTCTAACACACACACACACACACAACACATATATATATATATATATATATATATATATATATATATATATATATATATATATCATATATATACCATATAATATCCATACATATATCCATATATATATAATATATATATATATATATATATATATATATATATATATGTACACGTACGTGCACACACAGCTGTATGGCACACTCTTCTATCTCTGTCTCTCCCACTCTCTGTCTCTCTGTCTCCCTCCCTACCTCCTCTCCCTCTCTCTCTCTCTCACACACACTCACACTCTCTGCCTCACACTTTATCTCACGCACATGATGGCATCTTTGTTAGTTCACACACACACACACACACACACACACGCGCGCGCGCGCACGCACACACACCACACGCGCACACACACACACACACACACACACACACACACACACACACACACACACACACACACACACACACACGAAAAAACCTTGCGCGCGTGCGAACGAAAGAGAAAAGAAAAAACGTAACTGTCAAATAAAAAGCAAGGTAAAGGAGAAAGAATGAAAAAAAACTGAGACTGATCTAGATAGATAGATGGATGATAAAATATATAGATAGATAGATAGATAGATAGATAGATAATATAGATAGATAGATAGATAGATAGATAGATAGATAGATAGATAGATAGATGGATAGATGGATGGATGGATGGATGGGATGGATGGATGGATGGAGGTGGATGGATGGATGGATGGATAGATGGGATGATAGATGGGATGATAATGGGGATGAAATGGATGATAGATGGTGGATGATAGATGGTGGATGTAGATGGATGGATAGATGGATGGATGTGATGGATGGAGAAGAGGAGAAGATGGATGGATAGAGGATAGAGATGATAGATGATGGAGGGTAGATAGATAGATAGATAGATAGATAGATAGATAGAAGTAGATAGATAGATAGTAGATAGATAGATAGATAGATAGATAATAGATAGATATTTTATATATTTATTTATTCTTTTTTATATCGAGGATAACAGAATAAGCAATCATGTGCTTTTTTTCATCCGGTCCCCGTGTGTATGCAGTTTTGTAAATATTGTCATCTGTTCCCACCGGCACACGACGGCCTACTCTTACGAAAAGCGGAACAGGATTTAACGTGTGCGCAAGATGTTCTGCGTGCGTTCGCACACGGGGCCTCGGTTTAAAGTCTCATCCGAAGGACTTTTTGGGGAGAGTAGAGTCAGCACTGATGTTAACTCCAGGAGAAAAATCTCCTCGACCGGACTCGAACCCGGATCTTCAAATTGCCAGCGCAATGTTCTGACCACTAGGCTATCAGACAGATAGATAGAGCAGAGAGGCAGACAGAAAAACAGACGGACGGACAGACGGACGGACGGACGGATGACAGATGGACAGATGGACAGATGGACAGACAGACAGACAGACAGATAGATATGCTAAAAGGAAAGTTACGGACAGAGTGAAAAAGAGCAAGTTGAGGGATAGGGAATAGGGAGATAGGGGAGTGAGGAATACACAGTGAAAGAAAGAGACAAAAGGAGAGAAGAGAGGAAGTACAGAAAGTACTCGACGACAGAAGAAGAGAATAAGAGAAGAAAAAGAAAAGATAAGTTAGAGAGAGAGAGACAGGCAGACAGACAGATAGACAGACAGACAGATACAAACAGAACACAGAACGAATACAGAGAGAGATGACAAGAGAGAGAGAGAGAGAGAGAGAGAGAGAGAGAGGAGAGAGAGGAGAGAGAGGAGAGAGAGAGAGACAGACAGACAGACAGACAGACAGACAGACAGACAGACAGACAGACAGACAGACAAGACAAGACAGACAGACAGACAGACAGACAGAATCAGATTGACACAGAGACATCTCTCTCTCTCTCATATTAGATATATATATATAATTATATATATGTATATATATACATACATATATTACATGTGTATATATATACATCATAATATATATATATAATTATTATATGTATATATATATACATACATATATATATATGTGTATATATATATATACATATACATATATATATATATATATATATATATGACTTGTGTGGTTTAGGCATGACTTCCCTAGAAGTACAAAGGGCCGCAACAACACCCCTTCAACGGACTCGGTTCTGAGAGATCCTCTTCAGCTCGGCCCACGTCATTCCGGCTGCCTTCGTCACTGCTTCGATGCTTCTTCGCCAGGTCTGTTTTGGTCGACCCACTTTCTGCTTCCCTTGTGGGTTCCAGTGAAGAGCCTGCCTGGTGGTATCTGAAGCAAGCTTGTGGTGAGTATGACCGACCCATCTCCGTTTCCTTTTCTTGATCTCAGACTCGATTGATGAAAGATATAAAAGTTATTATTTTTGTTCATCTCGATGTTATGCTATTTTACATCTAATCTATTGTGCACAGGGTTTTGTAAATTTTGTCATCTGTTGCCACCGGTACAATAGTCTACTCTTCTGAAAGGTGAAATAGGATTTTTAAGAAAGATGTGGGATACGGAAACAGACAGACAAACAGAGATATTGTAAAAAAAAAAAAAAAAAAGAAAAATAAAAAGATGAAGGAGAAAGAGAAAGCGGAAAGAGAGAGAGAGAGAGAGAGAGAGAGAGAGGAGAGAGAGAGAGAAGAGAGAGAGAGAGAGAGAGAAGACAGACAGACAGACAGACAGACAGACAGACAGACAGACAGACAGACATACAGGAAGAGACCGAGACCGAGACAGACAGACAGAGAGACAGACAGACAGACAGACAGACAGACAGAGAACCACAAACAAAACTTCCTAGACATAACAGATGCGTTCAACTCTGGATCAGCGTCAGACAGGTGATGACTCTATCCACACGGGCCGATTTGCAGCTTGCCCAACACGGGGCAGAGAATGGATCAGTCACCTCTGGGCAGTGAGGGAATGATAAAACGTCAACTGGTGTGTGGGGGCTGTGGAGTGGGCACTTCAAGGTGAGTTCAGCCTGTACACACTGCATGCTCTCTACACAGTTCTCTGTTATTTGTTTAGCACAGTACAGTACAGTACGGTAAATTACAGTAGTAAAGTACAGTACAGTACAGTACAGTACAGTGCAGTACAGTACAGTACACGTACAGTACAGTACGTACAGTACAGTACAGTACAGTACAGTACAGTACAGTACAGTACAGTACAGTACAGTACAGTACAGTACAGTACAGTACAGTACAGTACAGTACAGTACAGTACAGTACAGTACAGTACAGTACAGTACAGTACAGTACAGTACAGTACAGTACAGTACAG
>CM060332.1:39521458-39526458 GCA_030674155.1 Stramonita haemastoma
TTGCACAATTCACTGATGTGTCCCAAAATAGAAACACAACGCTGGAATTGCAGTGCTCTGATCCCATGGGAGATAATCTACTTGCCACCCCATAATATCTATATCCTGAAGAAAATAACATGGGAAGAGTCGATGAAGTAAGTCAAGTCAGCAACAATCCTAAGCATGATATAAAAAACCTAGTTCAGTCTTCCTTTGGATATTGGGTCAGTGGTCTAGAAGTAACGCGTCTGTCTAGAAAGCAAAAAGTCCAGGTCGAAGTGAGCGGTGGTTTGCATCCCGTTAGGACCCGAAACTTTTCCCCCATCCATTAGATAATGAGTGGTGGTCTGGGCGCTAGTCTTTCGGATGAGACGATAAACCGAGGTCCCGTGTGTCACACACATCATTATTTAGCGCACGTTAAAGAACTCACGGCAACAAGAGGGTTGCCCCTGGCAAAATTCTGTAGAAAAAGCCACACTGATAGGGAAACAAATACAGTTGCAGACAGGAAAAAAATGTGTGGCGCTGCACTTGTGGCGACACGCTCTCCCGGGGAAGAGCAGCCCGAATTTCACGCAGAGAAATCTGCTGTGACATAAAGTGGTAATTCATTTTTTTTGTTCAAAGGTATTTATCCCTTTTTGTCAATAAAGCAGTAAACCAACTCAGAATGATAGCTACCCTGCTATTGTCTGGATTTCTTAACTCTCTCTCTCTCTGTCTCTCTGTCTCTGTCTCTGTCTCTGTCTCTCTCTGTCTCTTCGTCTCTCTCTGTCCTCTCCTCTCTCTCTCTCTCTCTCTCTCTCTCTCTCTCTCTCTCTCTCTGTGCGAACGCACGCAGAACATCTTGCGCACACGTTAAATCCTGTTCCGCTTTTCGTAAGAGTAGGCCACCGTGCGCCGGTGGGAACAGATGACGTTTGCAAAATTGCATACACACGGGGACTGGATGTAAAAAGCACAAGAGTGCTTATCCCATTATCCTCGATATAAAAGAATAAATCAAATCAAATCAAGTCTCTCTCTCGGTCTCTGTCTCTGTCCGTCTTTGTCTTTCTGTCTGTTTCTGTCTGTCTTTCTGTCTGTCTCTATGTCTGTCTGTCTGTCTGTCTGTCTGTCTGTTTGTCTCTCTCTCTCTCTCTCTCTCTCCCTCTCTCTCTCTCTCTCTCTCTCTCCCTCTCTCTCTCTCTCTCCTCTCTCTCTCTCCCCCTCTCTCTCTCTCTCTCTCTCTCTCTCTCTCTCTCTCTCTCCCTCTCTCTCTCTCTCTCTCTCTCTCTCTCTCTCTCTCTCTCTCTCTCTCTCTCTCTCTCTCTCTCCTCTCTCTCTCTCTCTCTCTCTCCCTCCCTCTCCCTCTTCACAATTTATTGATAAACTTTATGAGTGGCTATTTTTCCCCATGTACTTTTTTCATGTATCTTTTTGCACTTAGTTGCTGCAATACAACCCTTTTTTGGAGCTCTAGCTTCCAACAACACATTGACAGATATTGGGCTATATCGACATGAGCTCATTATTTGGTATGTTTTTCTGTCATACACAGCTTCATAAGGCGTGATCTTTTTGTGCACCTAAAAAAGTCTGCTTTATTTGCACATGGTGTTGTCCTCGCTACTTTATTCAACGCTGCATCCTTTATAATTATCCCGCCTACACATTTACATGCGCTTATGCATAGAAACAGACAGACACGCCTGCACTTGTGCGCGCGCGCGCACACACACACACACACACACACACACACACACACACACACACACACACACACAACATACATACATACATACATAAAAACACACAATACATACACATGAGGACTGGATTATAAAAAGAACACTCGTGCTTATTCCAATATCCTCGAAATAAAAGCATCAATCAATCAATCGTTAAAAGACACACTCATATGTATCTATGTGTATGGAGAGAGATGGAGAGAGAGAGACAGACAGTATTTTATAATCGTTTTATTTGGAAAATAATGAAACAAGCACTCATGTTTTGGGGTTTTTTTTACATCCAGTTTCTCTGATAGAGACAGAGAGATGTACCTATGGAACAAAATTTAACAAAAACAAAAGCAAAACAAAAACCACGAAGATAGTAAGACTAATTCTTATTCAAAGCAGTGACACACCTGAAAATCTGCCTTCTTCTCTTGACAAATATGTCCTACTGCCTTCAAGATATCCAAAACTGGATGATACAGAACAAATTACAATTAAACGCAGATAAAACCGAAGCCATGCTTGTAGGGACCAAACACAAACTGTCTTTTATCACAACAACTTCAATAGAATTCGGCAATACGTCAGTCCCTCTATCCAGTGCTGTAAGGTATCTAGGAGTCGTTATTGACAACACACTCTCCATGCAAAAATTCATCACCCAGACCTGTCAGTCATGCTACTATCAACTACGGCGTATTAGTGCAATTCGAAAGTACCTGTCCACTGATGCAACATCCAAACTAGTCACTTCTCTTATTCTTTCACGTCTGGACTATTGCAATTCTCTTTTGGCTGGTCTGCCAGCATCATCTATCCACTCTCTCCAACGTATACAAAACTCTGCAGCTCGACTGGTCCTCAGAAAGAAAAATTCTGAACACATTACTCCTCTCTTGCAATCTCTCCACTGGCTGCCTGTGCCACAGAGAGTAAACTACAAGATCAGTACTCTCTGTTATAAATGTCTCCACAAAACAGCACCCTCCTACCTCTGTGAATGTCTTCACGTGTACACACCTTCTCGTTCCCTCCGCTCGGCTGCAGATACCTTATCCTTAAAAATTCCGAGATTCAACCTATCTACCGTTGGCCGCCGCTCTTTCTCTATTTCTGGTCCATCAATCTGGAATGACCTCCCTCTATCCCTTCGGCAAAAGCCTACATATGACACTTTTAAATCCAACCTCAAGACACACTTGTTTCAAACCTAAGATTTTTACCTTCTGTTTTTATCTCCTATTTGTCCCTGCCTCCAACATTTGAAATTCCATTCACCCTGTCAAAATGTATAACCTCTATAGGTGTGTGTGTGTGTGTGCGCGCGCGTGCGCGCGCGCGCGTGTGTGCTTTCGATTTTGCTAGAATTATTTATTGTCATCGGTTGTTTGTTGTGAGGGTCGAGTGCAAGCGCTTTGATTTGTTTTTACAAGATATAGCGCTATATAAATTCCATGTATATTTATTATTATTATTATTATTATTATTATTATTATTATTATTATTATTATTATTTATTATTATTATTATTAATTCTTATTTACAAAAGTCAATCACCAAGAAACAAATCAAGACAAAGAATCTAGCCCTGGGGTATTCCTATAGCTTATAATTTCAAAGCGCTGTGTACGTCAGTTTCCAGAGACAAGGCCGGGTCGGGGGAAGGGGGGGGGGAGTAGAGGTGAAAGTTTTTAGATAAAATTATTGTTCTCCAAAAATGATGGCAACAAACTGAAGCCATTGTCTGGTTTTCATTCTTTTTTTTCATTCTTGCGTATCATTTTTAGCGACCACGAACCAAAAGGATATAAAATAATCATGTGGGGAAAAACTCCATAGTTTGCCTTTTGTGCCCACTGTTGCTACTCTGTGTTCATGAATTGTGTGATAACATATCGTATAGTTTTATTTTTGCTTGGTTTCTTTGGTTTTAGTCATGCTTTCTATAAATGTGGTCTTTTTTTAATTTGAAGTCTTTTAAAGAGGTGATAACCTTGTATGGAATACTGAATGTATTGGCCTAGGCCCAAAGCTGTGTCAGTTATGGATATCAGCTAAGTGCCAAGGCCCACATTAAAATGTTGTTCTGTTGTAAAATGCTGTGATCAGATTGCCTTCAGCCATGACGAGCTCCTAATATAACAACCTGCACTCTCTCTTAAAGAAGAAAATCCCTGAAGTTGGAGTATGGCTGCCTATATGACGAGGAACTTGAAAACTGTCATACACGCAAACTTCTCATCCGGTGTACTTCCAATCTCACAGTGATTCCCAGGTGGGATGAGCGAGTCAGAGTGCTTGTTATAGGTGACCGCCAGGGTGTTTAGCTGGGGAACGCACGACCACGACAACTGGATACATGTTATACTAAATTTGATCATGTTAAAATTTCAGGAAGTTGCGATCACAAGATCGAAAAAGTTTACAAAAACAATACTGCAAGGCACTGTCCAGGGAGGAAGAAAAAGAGGCAGATTAAGGAAGAGATGGGAGGACGACATCAGCGAATGGACAGGCCTAGAACTCAACCAAATTTTGAGAAAGGCAGAACAGAGAGAGTAATGGATGAAACTGGTTGTCATGTCTTCAAAGGTGCCCCCACGGTCGCCAGTCTAAGAGATAGATAGATGATAGAGATAGATAGATAGATAGATAGATAGATAGATAGATAGATAGATAGATAGATAGATAGATAGATAGATAATAGATAGATAGATAGATAGATAATAGTGTTGGATGTGCAGCACTGTGCAGCGTTCTGTTGTCTAGAGTTGTGCATTGGATGTTGTTATGGCATGATAAAATCATACTACAGATGCCTACAGACTTACATCGTGCGTGATGAATGGTCTCCTCAAGACACACTTGTTTCAAACCTAAGATTTTTACCTTCTGTTTTCATCTCCTATTTGTCCCTGCCTCCAACATTTGAAAGTCCATTCACCCTGTCAAAATGTATAACCTCTATAGGTGTGTGTGTGTGTGTGTGTGTGTGTGTGTGTGTGTGTGTGTGTGTGTGTGTGTGTGTGTGTGTGTGTGTGGTGTGTGTTTGTGTGTGTGTGCGCGCGCGTGCGCGCGCGCGTGTGTGCTTTCGATTTTACTAGAATTATTTATTGTCATTGGTTGTTTGTTGTGAGGGTCGAGTGCAAGCGCTTTGATTTGTTTTTACAAGATATAGCGCTATATAAATTCCATGTATTATTATTAATTATTATTATTATTATTATTATTATTATTATTATTATTATTATATATTATTATTATTATTATATCGCTATCAAAATGCGCTTTGCT
>CM060332.1:39531458-39543958 GCA_030674155.1 Stramonita haemastoma
TGATGAAGCTGGCACTGACGCCAACAGGCAAGAGTTCTGGCACTGATTGCTGGACGTGGAGCTGTCCAAAGCGGAGGAATGATCCTGAAACATGAGTCGCGGTCAGCAACGTGCTATGGAGCAGGAGCTATCAGTTAATGTCACTCGCCACCGACTGTTCACAGAGGGATTTATCCTGCTGGACTCAGGGAGTGAACAAAAAAGTTTTTGCAGTTTGGGTATGGGTGAATAGTGCATTGAGGATTTCAAAAAACAAAAAGCTACTTTTAAACACAGTTCTGAATATTGTGCTGTTTATTTATTTGCTCAATTATTTCTTCATTTACTTGTATATTTATTTACGGTGGCAAGATGGTTAAGACGTTCGCCTGCCAATATGTAAACCGTGAGTTTCTGGGTTCGTACCCAGCCTCGCCTTTTCTTCCCAGTGTGACGAAAAAATCGAACTGAATGTCAAAGTCATTCGGATGAGACTCGAAACTGAGGCCCCGTGTGCGAATGCACGCAGAACATCCTGCGCACACGTTAAAATCCCGTTCCGCCTTTCGGAAGAGCAGGCCATCGTGTGCCGGTAGGAACGGATGACAAAATTATAACAAACCAGCATGCACACAGGTGTCGTGTTTAGACACTATCTCTGAGGAAAAGTCCGGAGTTAGAGTCCCAAAGCGGCTCAGGGCTGTAGGTATATGGCAACGTTCTGGCAGGTCCTGCGACGGTACTGGAACCATTCGTATCGGTTATTGCCTTCCCAATGGATCATTCCAATGCCGTGGGGAGGGGGGGGGTCTGCTGCATGGGTAACAGCTTGCCCTCCATGCATACATGCCCAGGCTTTGAGCTCTAAAGACTAGAGCGCAACTCCATAGTCTTCCGAGACTGATGGGTGCCTACTACTACTATTTATTTTATCTATTTCATCATTTATGCCAGTTTAAGTCCCGGCGAATTTCTCTGCGTGAAATACGGGCTGATCTCCCTGGGGAGTAAGTCGCAACAGAGCAGCGCCACCCAATATTTTTCTTTTCTTTTCCTGTGTGCAACTGTGTTCGAATAATTATCAGCATGGCTTTTTTCTACAGATGTTTGCCAGAGACAACTCTTTTGTTGCTGTGTGGGTTCTTTTACGTGCGCTAAATAATTCTACGTAACACACGGGACCTCGGTTTTACGTCTCACCCGAAAGATTAGCACCCAGACCACCACTCATGGTCTAATGGATGGGGGAAAGTTTCTGTCCCAAACAGGAACCAAACCACCGCAAACTTCCGACCCGGACTTTTCGCTTTGTAGGAAGGTGCGACCACCGAGCCAATAACTTGTACACCCCTCATACAGAAGATTGAAGACAGAAACAGAGCAAGAAGGCTACAGCACTGTTTTCCTGCTTCTTCAATGTCTGTCTATCTATCTGTCTATCTGTTATCTGTCTATCTATCTATCTATCTATCTATCTATCTATCTATCTATCTATCTATCTATCTATCTATCTATCTATCATCTATCATCTATCTATCTATCTATCTATCTTCTAATGCCATCTATCATTATCTATCTATCTTCTAATGCCTATCTATCTATCTATCTATCTATCTATCTATCTATCTATCTATCTATCTATCTATCTATCTATCTATCTATCTATCTATCTATCTATCTATCTATCTATCCCTTAGTCTGGCGACTGTAGGGGTACCCCTGAAGATTTGACAACCAGTTCCTTCCATTCCTCTCTCTGTTCTGCCTTTCTCAAAATTTGGCTGAGTTCTAGGCCTGTCCATTCGCTGATGTTGTCCTCCCATCTCTTCTTTGGTCTGCCTCTTTTTCTTCCTCCTTGGATAGTGCCTTGCAGTATTGTTTTTGCAAGTCCTTTTGATCTTGTGACATGCCCGTACCATTTAAGTTTGCGCTTCTTTGCAATTGTTAGAAGGTTTTCATAGGTATCGATGGTTTGCTGGATTCTGTTATGCACTTTTTTGTCGCTTAAGTGATATCTGTAGGAGATGCCAAGGAGTCTCCGGAAGCATCTCATCTCTATAGAATATCTGGAAAGTGTCTTCCAAAAGGAAGCAATATTTGTCAGGCATGTGCAAGAATATAAGCTTTGAAAAAAACAGCCAGAACATTATGATAAAGAACATGTTTTCAAACACTTCAAACTGAATAAGGTTTCTTCTATTGATACTGGATATATACTTTGAACATTTTTTACCATGGTACCAAGTTATCGTGAGTTTTTGGGAATATTTCGATTTGCTGTGTATGTTCCAATGGTCAAGAACGATATAATCTAGAAGCTGCTATTAAATATTATGTTGCGTAATTGTGAAGTTACTTCTTCACAATCATAATTATTAGCTTATAAGAAAAAATATAAGGTCTTCAACAAATCGTTTTAAATGAGCCAGTAATATATAAAGAGATTAATCAAATACTGAATCGTAATGCCAAGGGTTATGTTTCTTGTTATGAAGTCATTGTCTTGGTATCATTCAAAATAACTTCTTCTTCTTCTTCTTCTTCTTCTTCTTCTTCTTCTTCTTCTTCTTTTCTTCTTCTTCTTCTTCTTCTTCTTCTTTCTCATGACCGGGATGGTCGTGGAGGAGACATGAGAGACGATTCTGCAGCCAGCCGTCGCCATCCAGCCCTGTCCTCCGCCTTCCGAATGAGTGTTGGACTGTCCAGGTGGGTCCGCTCCTTGATGTTATCCATCCAGCTTTTGGTTTGTCTGCCTCGGCGTCTGCCACCTTCTAGCGTTCCTTGTAGGACTGTCTTGGGGAGGGTGTTGTGGCGTGTGACATGGCCGAACCATGTCAGCTTCCTTTTCTTGACAGTGGCTAGTAGGGGTTTCTGAGGGCCAGCCATCAGTGCGACTTGACTTCGCACATAGGTGTTTGTTTTCCCATCCTTCCAGGAAATTCCAAGCAGTCGCCTGAAGCCTTTTGTGTCGAACGTCTGGATCCGCTTGGTGGTTTCAGCGGTCATTGTCCAACTTTCGCAGCCGTAGAGCAAGATGGAGATGACCAGGGATCTGAACAATTTGACTTGTTTTGAAGCTGATGTTGTCGCTTCTCCATATCTTGTTCAGTTTTGCCATAGCTGATGTTGCCATGGCTAGCCTGGTCATGATCTCAAAATAACATTGTTGTTTTAAAAAAAGTAGATAAAGAATGGTGTGCAAAAGTTGAAAGGTTTTAGTGAACAAGATTTTGAAGAAAGTGTAATTCTGTATTTTATTTCATGATGAACTTCCACTCAGGGACAGTCTGCAATGTAAAATTGGAAAAGATCCTTTACTTTTTTTTTATTATATGTTTTTACTGCCTTTGGAGCTGTCCTATCAATTATGAAGGCGTAGTGAAAGTCAGACTCTGTCTGTCTGTCTGTCTGTCTGTCTGTTTTTCTAATATTACGCACATCTCCATATAGTTGAATGGTGTTTTCACACATTAAAAGTTTTCTTTTCCACCCTACATATGTAACTAATACCAAAGCAAAGATATTACCATGTGCTGATATAAGTAACGGCTGCATTAATGGGTTCATGTTTTGTTTGCTTTTTTAATTAGTGTTGAGCAAAATTAAGTGTACGATAATGTTTTTATTGTGTATAATTATAATGTACCTAAATTATCGGTTTCTTGGTGTGTGTTTTCTCACACGAAAAAGTAAAGAATATGAATCTCAGAAGAGCTATGTTTGTAGAAGCCTAAATGAAAGCTAATTTACACACACACACACACACACACACACACACACACACACACACACACACACACACACACACCACACCACACACACACACACTCACACACACACACACACACACACACACACCACACACACACACACACACACACACACACACACACACAAACACACACACACACAAACACACACACACACACACACACACACACACACACACACACACACACACACACACACACACACACCACACACACACAAAAGACAGTCCTCTCTCCACATTTCTGGCAAATGCACGTAACTGCTGTTGGTCCACGGTCAACTCACTGTGATCATCTTTCGGCTGTTAACCACCACACCTGCTGCATTCCCGCCTGTCTCCATGTCTTCCTCCTGTAGTGTTAGTCACACACTCTTCATTTACCGCCCGTATTTCGTGCCCTCTGCACCTGGGCTTCATCACAGTTCTTGATTAGTTAACTTGAACCATTGACGCTGGGGGCAACAGCAAAGTGAGAGGCTGTATGATCAGTGGCTTTCCCACTCATGGAATTCCACCTTAAAACTTAGTCTGCAGTGATCGTCTATGGCTTTCTGACTAGGAGGCTTGACTTTCTTTATTGAATATCAATTTTATTTGGTTAAATAAACAGTTCATCTTGACTTTAAAATTGAATATGCTATAAAAGTCTCATTCTTGATTTTCTGCTTAATTTCTTCATACACTGGATACACTTGCTATTCCTTGTTGGCACCATAGTCTGACTACTGAAATGATTGTCCAATTATGACATCCTGATCTCCTTTGGCATATTTTGATACTGATTGTTTTAATTATCACAGTGTGAAATACCAGAAAAACGCGTATGGCAGTCAAGGAAACTGGCCCCCCTGTCAGCCATACTGCATTTCTTATATCACACTCATCCTGTCAGCCATACTGCTATTCTTATATCACACTGGTCATCCTGTCAGCCATACTGCCACTCTTATATCACACTGGCCACCCTGTCAGCCATTCTTATATCACACTGGTCATCCTGTCAGCCATACTGCCACTCTTATATCACACTGGCCACCCTGTCAGCCATTCTTGTATCACACTGGTCATCCTGTCAGCCATACTGCCATTCTTATATCACACTGGCCACCCTGTCAGCCATTCTTATATCACACTCATCCTGTCAGCCATACTGCCATTCTTATATCACACTGGCCATCCTGTCAGCCATACTGCCATTCTTATATCACACTGGCCATCCTGTCAGCCATACTGCCATTCTTATATCACACTGGCCATCCTGTCAGCCATACTGCCATTCTTATCACACTGGCCATCCTGTCAGCCATACTGCCATTCTTATATCACACTGGCTATCCTGTCAGCCATACTGCCATTCTTATATCACACTGGCCACCCTGTCAGCCATACTGCCATTCTTATATCACACTGGCCATCCTGTCAGCCATACTGCCATTCTTATATCACACTGGCTATCCTGTCAGCCATACTGCCACTCTTATATCACACTGGCCATCCTGTCAGCCATACTGCCATTCTTATATCACACTGGCCACCCTGTCAGCCATACTGCCATTCTTATATCACACTGGCCACCCTGTCAGCCATACTATCATTCTTCTATCACACTCATCCTGTCAGCCATACTGCCATTCTTATATCACACTCATCCTGTCAGCTATTCTTATATCACACTGTCCCCCCTGTCATCCATACTATCATTCTTATATCGCACTCACCCTGATCCGCTAAGCCACACTCTTTGTCGTCGCGGATCACTCAGACAGCAGCTATCAGTGTCTGTCATTCGAGCCAATTATACACACGTTGTGCTGCCGTTAAGCGCCTGACAAGTCAGGCCCAGCACATCACCCAGTCACATCAATCATAGTTGGCCTAAAACTCCATTCCTCTTTGTACCGCTCAGCACTACAATGGTTTTTGGCGAGTGACGACGATGAGAGAGAGAGAGAGGGACGAGAGAGAGAGAGAGAGAGAGAGAGAAGAGAGAGAGAGAGAGAGAGAGGGGGGGGGGAGGGCAGTGCAGAGACAGGCCCGGTCATCATCAGCTAGGTAGGACAAGAAGAGGATGCCGTCCTTTGTCTTCTCTCTTTTCCAGTGCTGTGACAGGTCTGGTGGGCTGCGTTCATTTCTAGTGACTTTTACCAGGGTTAGTGCGATGCAAGTGCGTCTGTTTTTGTTCCCTGATCCATTTGTTGTTACATTTCACACAGAGAAATCTGCTGTGACATAAAGTGGTACAAAAAAAAAAAAAATCATATTATATTGTATTGCGTTGAGTTGTGTTGTACCGTGCCATATGTAGTGAATTGTAGTCATTGTGCTATCCTATCGTAAAATATAAACTATTGTATTATATTCAACTGGACTGTATCGCACTGGGCTGTGGTTGTATTGTCCCCTCCCCCATCCTCCCCAGAGAAGTGCATTTCATCATGTTATGTTGTATTGTCCTGTGCTGGAAAGGATCCCTTAGCAAAACAGGCTTTGATGTCGGAAAGTTCAGATTGCCTCGCCCAACTTTACGTCTGTCTCCCTTTCCTCCGTTTACTATTATTTGTTTTTGTTTACGGAAAGTTAGTTGTATTGAAGATACAAAATGTAACTTTTATTGTCAGCATACACATAGAAATTTGTCTCAGGACCGCATTAGCCGTCATTAAATACACATTGTTATTAACTATTTTAATTCATCTGTTTGTTTTGTTTTGTATTGTATTGTATTGTATTGTATTGTATTGTATTTGTATTGTATTGTATTGTATTGTATTGTATTGTATTGTATTGTATTGTCATGACAGATTCTCTGCGTGAACGTGAGCGCTGCTCTCCCAGGAAAAGCCGGTTACCATGATGAAGTTTCATCCATTTCAAATAAATATTCCAGTTTTCTGTCTGCATAATTTTGTCATGTTTCTGCGAGACATTGACTTTTTTCTACAGCATTCCACCAGGGACAACCCTTTTGCTGCTGTAAGCTGTTGAGCCAAGTGTGTTGTATGCAGAACCTCAGTTTAGAGCCTCATCCAAAAAGATTAGCGCGGAGACTACCACTCGTGGTGCAGTGGATGGAGCAAAAGTAAGGCTCAAACAGGGATCAAACCAGCAACTGTTTTGCTTTCTAGGCAAGTATGTCACCTCTGAGCCACCGATCCACTACGATACAACACAACATGTCAGCCTTTTGCCTCATTTTAAAATTTGATATTCAAAACATGTACAGATTGGTAGTCTAGAGGATATTTATAACACGCCTGCCTAGAAAGCGAAAAGTCCGGGTCGAAAATGTGCTGTGGTTTGAACCTCGTTGGGCCCAAAACTTTTTCCCCATCCATTAGACCCTGAGTGGTGGCCTGGGTGCTATTCTTTCGGATGAGACGATAAACTGAGGTCCCTTGTGTTACACAAAATTATTTAGCGCACGTAAAAGAACCCACGGCACCAACAGAGTTGTCCCTGACAAAATTCTGTAGAAAAAAAGCCACTCTAATGGGGATAAAATACAGTTGCAGACAGGAAAACAATAAGTGGCGCTGCTATGGTGGCGACGCGCTCTCCTCCTGGGGAGCCGCCCGAATTTCACACAGAGAAATCTGCCGTGACATAAAGTTGTGTGAAATTAAACATATCAATATAAAGAACAATGCATAAAATTCTAGGCTGTGTCATATTGCGGGCTACAGTCAAGCCACTGTCCTATGGCATCGTAATTGTGTTCCATAACCTTTGAACACTTAATCGTCAAACAATACTGACGTATCACATACCCATTTGTTCAGCTCAGCATCAAACATCAGAAGCTGATCAGACAGACTATTGTACACAGAGGGAATCCTCTTTGATGAGGTCTGGTCGAAGATGTCTTCAGCTTGCTTGTATGTGGTAATAATAATCGTTGATACATTTTGATTGTGGGAAACGTTTTGCTTGCTTCCGAAACTGAAATGTATACTATATTTGCTACTGCCAACATTTTCTTTATATAATCGTAAAAATATCTGTTACGTCAAAAACCCGAAAGTGAAAAAAGTGAATTTCAACCACTGTGATTGTCTTTTCGTTCATTTAAACATACATCCTCTGTTTGTAGTTTCTCAATTCAAGCTCGAAAGCAAGAAACTAGCAGACACATAGTGTCATGAAAGAATTCAGCACCAAAGCAATTGTTATCTCCAAGACTTTTCATTCTTGAATTTTGTGATGACCAATGATGTTTACAGATGTTACTTCCTATCTACATTTTTTTCATTTTTTATTGATTTTATTCTTTTATAAATTATATTTTGCATAGAATTTTGAGTAATCTACCATACCTATTACAACATTGATTATTGAGATGCGATTCTTTCCTGTTTAGCCAATGCGTAGTGAACATTGTTACCAAAAATCCAGTTCTATAAGAAGCAGTGCTGTGGTGTGCCACCACAAGTATTAAGACAGATATTGCTGAGCTGCGTCAACACAGGCTGAAACATTGTTCTATTACTAGTTCTCATGACAGAACGTTAAAACTCCAGAAGAATTTAGCCATTCCAAAAGGAATATTGTCCTCATCTAACCTACATTAAAATCAGTATCAGGAAAGCTCTATGAAAAGCACTGCATCAAAAATTATATTGCTATCAGAATAGTAAAATTTGTACATATTCACCCCTTCCCCACTTTCACCTATCCTGTCGTCTAGTAGACCCAACTAGGGCACACGAAAGATTTTGCAACCGGCTGCCTCCACTCTCCACTCCTTGTGGTTTTCAGCTTTCCATAGTATGTCGTTCAACTCAAGACTAGCACACTTTCTGATGATGTCTTCCCATTGTTTTCTCTGTCTGTGTCTTCATCTCCCTCCTTGTCCTGTTCCCTTTAGTACATTCTTGGCCAGTACATATTTCGTGTGACCTGCCCATACGACTTCAGTTAGTATCTTTTCATTGAAGCTTTTACAGTTCACGCTTCACATACACATAAAACTAGGGTCTGATCTTGACACTGATGGCGATGTTCTTGCAAAGCTAGGTCATTGGAGCTGTGGCCTGGGCTATCCTGGACAGAGCTTCAGGTTTTGATCCTCCAGTTCATCTGTCTAAGACTGTTTCCAAACATCAAGTAGCCTGAAAATTGCCAGACACGATAGGTATCATACATAGTATTACAAATTGTTGCTAGTTGGTCTTTGTGAAATTTATAAATCAAAATGTTTTGTGATAACTCAGTAGCCTCAACTCAGCGCACAGGTCCAAAAAGCAAAACGTCATTTGTTCGGTCTTTCGAACTCGAACTCGAACTCGAAATTTTTAATGAGGGTAATTGGGTAAGCCAGAGGCTTCTTTACACCAGGCCCTCATGGGGACAAAATGAAAGAAATGTGAATAAATCAATGAATTAATAAACAAATAAATGTAACATATTAAGAAAATCAGTCAGTCATATTACAATTCAATTATTGATAAATCAGAAAATCAATGAAGTACCACATAAGTGAACCAATCAAGTTACTAAACAACAATCAAACACGAAAAACTACCCTCTCTAACACCCCCTACCCTAAACAAACAGTTGTTCCCCAAAGTCAAGATAAGACACACACACACACACGAACACACGCAAACACACGCACCACACAGACACAGACACAGACACACACACACAAACACACCCACACACACGCACACAGACGAGCACACACACGGATGTCCAGTTGTTGTATCCGAAGAGTAGTGCTTGTTTAGCTGTAAAAGTCCTTCGGATGAGACTATAAACCGAGGCCCCATATGCGAACGCACAGAGAACATCTTGCACACACGTTTAATCCTGTTCCGCTTTTCGTAAGAATAGGCCATCGTGTGCGGGTGGGAAAAGATGACATGATTTACAAAAAAACTGCATTCACACGGGGACTGGATGTAAAAAAGCATATGATTGCTTATTCCATTATCCTCGATATAAAAGAATGAATAAAATAATAAATAAATAATAAAATGAAATAATAGAATAAAAAAAAATAAATAAATAAATAAGCGTAAGGTCAAATTGTTTCAAACTTGGACATTCCCTCTACAGTCAGACCTTTTTTTGCACTTGAAGCATTTCCCTCTGGCAGCTTTTGGTACTGCTGGTCTGAGTATTAGGAAGGTGGGGTGTTATTTCGTTTCTTGTTGTTTGCCTAGGTTAAGGTGATCATCATTATGTACTTGTCATCTCTTTTCATCCTCACTTTGTTCTCTGTCTTCTGCCTCCTTCCTACTACCACTTCTTCCATTTTTACAAGTCATAATCTTGCTGTTCGTGTCGCTCCCATTCCTATGATGGTATTTTGTATTTCGTAATGATTTTGTTTTTTTGCTTTGTGGTGATATGTTGTTGTCAATGCCATTATTCATATACAACGTTATTGACTTGTGTTTGCGTTGATTTGAAATGTACTGCATTGTATATAAAAGTACTACTGTGTGTACACAACTTTAGAAAAAAGAGTGTGCGTGACACGAGTCTTTTTTTCAATCAATAGGGCGTGGCTTTAAGTGCACCGACACAGGTTTTCATCATATCTGCCTTTGATGGTTTTGTTGGGGGGGGGGGGGGGAGTAATTCTCTGTGAAAATGAATGTTGCCTGATATAGCTATCGTATTGCTATGTATTTGTATATGCGATATAGATGTAAACGTTATATGTAGAACCTTAGATCATTGTCTCATTCGTTGGCTAGTACCCAGACTATTAACCCATGACAGTTCTGTAAGACTGCAGATATTCTAACAGCTTCAGCTCATTGCTCCCTACACGTGTACATCACCGATCGACTAATGATATTATCACTAACGTCATTATTGTTGATATGATTGATTATGTTTATGATTATGATTACATATCTGTGTGTATTGGTTGCTGTATAGTATGTTATACATCTATGTACTATTTAAAATTTTCTCACAAAATATGTCTGCTTACCTCGGAAGTTTTAGAAAACATTGGGAAGAAAACATATTTTGAAAGTCTGGGTAAAGGGATATAATTCTATGTCAAACAGCACAGGCAGCCCTATAGAAAAGAATGTGTCCTTATCTATTTCCTTTTCTGCAGAAAAAACATATGATTGTGTCTATGATAATCGGTGATTACGATCTTGATTTTTTTGAAAAACAAAGAGCTTTGGCAAGGTGATTTTCCATGTGTTGGGAGGGGGAGGAAGGATTGTCATGTGAACACAGCCATTGATCCCTCTGTCAAGACAAAAAGGAAAGAAAAAATGGCTTCCTGAGTTCTAAGCGAGAACTTTGCACAGGGCCAACAGGGTGAATGTACTACATTCAGCAGCAATTGAATAGAAAGCAGAAACACCACAGTTAGAGAGAGAGAGAGAGAGAGAGAGAGAGGGAGAGGAAGAGGCAGAGGACGGCAAGGCAAGGCAAGGCAAGGCAAGCAGGCAAAGCAAATTCTTTTATTCGAGGATAATAGATAAGCATTGTGTGCTTTTTTACATCCAGTACCCGCCCTTTTCAGGGATAACATCAGATAAGATAGCCTCAACTGAACAACAACAATTATAATGATCCAAATACCAAGAGCAGGAAACCATACCAAATATCAAACAACAGGTAAGAAATAAGACAGAGATACAATATTAAGGTAATGTTATAAAAAGGCACTCATTCAGAAATGAAAATAAGAAGAAAGAATCAATGATGATTTTGATTTGAATAAAACAAAGAAACAAAATCAAATCAAAACAAAACAAAAGAAAGAAGAGAGAGAGAGGGGGGGGGAGAGAGAGAGAGAGAGAGAGAGAGAGAGAGAGAGAGAGAGAGAGAGAGAGAGAGAGAGAGAGAGAGAGAGAAGAGAGAGAAGAGAGGAGAAGAATTGACCGGGACTGGTCTGTTGTTTTAGGTTTTAGATCTTGTGTAAGAAGTAATAATGGGAAATCTGTCCCCACCTCAGCGGAAATGAATGAATTACTGATGGCAGTTCAGTTGCTTTTCATGGTGGCACAAGACTGCAGGAAATAAGAACACCAAACAACTTTGCCTTCTCAGTAATAGTAATAATCCTGACCTGTAGCACAGGATGAATGATTAAAGTGTAAAGTTTCAGTAAGATGTTCGTTGCTGATAGTACGCAGCCTCTCTGTAAGGAAGCATGCACCCTGGGTGGTCAGAGGTTGGGAGGGGGGAGGGTCTGTGAAGTGACTTCTCTTGACCGTGAGTGTGGAGATTATATATTTGTATCAGAAAACATGTTTTGTTTTATAAGTTGTGGTTTTATTTGGTAAACTAGTGAACTGGAGTTGCTTAGTCGCAATGTACAAATCCAACATCACTCAGTCAAGAGTGCTAAATTTAGCACGCCCCTTCCCTTAACGTGTCCAGGTGTGGTCAGTTTCTGCTATAAATAGCACCAACTGACACCCAGCTGGGCTGGGATGGAATGGATGAATTAGCAGCTGAGAGGAAAACTGACAGCGGAGTGGTGAAACTGCTGCTTAATTGTCCTGAGTTTAAGTAAATGAGGGAGGATGCTGAGAAAAGGGCCTGTATGCAGTAGTCCTGGTATAAATTGGGAGAACAATGAAGTGTGGCAGTGTCCAAAATTTGGAGAAGGGTAAGTAATTTCTAATGTATGCTGATTTTGAAACTGAAAAAAATAATAATATGCCAGGTGAGGATTTCTCGATGCCGTACTGTGTAGAAACAAAGATGGCAGAAACTGCTAGATACGCAGATGTTCTGGCAGCAGGAGTTTGTGTTTGCTCTTTAT
>CM060332.1:39548958-39556458 GCA_030674155.1 Stramonita haemastoma
ATAATTAATACAGCCTCGAACCGCCCTGCTGACTCCAACTCCTTGATTTTTCCTCAGGGATGGTGTCTAATCACGACATCTGTGTGTATGCTGGTGTTTTTATTTTGTTCTCATGCCTGTCTTTGTCTGCCAATGACTTTCAACTCAATAATTTTCTCACATTCTTTTTACTCTTTATCGTACCAATCACTTCGAATCTTACTATGTTATATCAACTCTCAGGACCGAGTGTTATATATATTTACTGAAGAAAGAGAACATGAATCATTCAGTGTTTGCAGTCATCTACTAAAGCAGAAAAAAGCTAAAATTTGAAAAGTGACCTCTTGTTAGGCATGAGGGTTGCCAGTCTGATTTGTGTTCCCCATGGGAAACTCCTTTGCCACACTCTGAAATGCAGTAGAAGCACTGCTCTTAATAGGTGTGCTGGAAATTGGGACAGATTGATAACACTGCCTATTGTGGACTAAAATGACCTTAAGTGGTGGATCACAAACTTACCTCGGCAAAGAGGGAACATTAAAGTTACACTTACCCAGGCCACACTGTTTACTGACAGCTGTAACGTGGACAGGGAGGTGTGTGTATAAATCAAAACAAAGGTGAAAGTTCAACTCAAGACCCAGAAGTCATCTCAAACTGAGAGATGTTTTTCTGGCCTTACTGGCTTTACTGTCCTCTGCTATCGACAGTCAAGCTTCTTTTGCATTTGACAATAGCATAACTATTAGTTGTACCAACTAAAAGGGATCTAACATTTCATAAACCCGTGACATTTTGACCAAAGAAATCATAAAATGATGTATCAGCAAAGATTTAAATCAGTTATGTTTGTACTGCTGGGTCAGAAAATCATAAATAAAAACATTGTCCATTTCATGGTCATGTTGAATAGTAATTTATACCAAGCCTTCTTAAAGAAGGGGATGGGATGGGATGGGATGTAGCATTACCTGCTTTATCACCTGAAGATGACTCTTTGTTGCTTGCATAAACCAACTACCTGTTCTAAAAATATGTCTTCTGACTTGACTGACATGTCTGTGCAATTGACGATTGCATTATCAGCTTGATTTATTCCTCTGTTCAGTGTTTCCGACCCTCCCTCTTTGTTTTTGCATCCAAGAGTACTGACAAAGAATGCTAGACAAAACAAGGAATAACTGTTGTGCCTCTGCAGCCAAGCCCAAATATTTTACCTCTTGCTGTAAAAAAAGAGAGATAAACAGACCCCTGCTTCTGTCCAGCAGAGACTGCTTTCTGTATCAACCCCTGATCCCTGCCACAAACACCATGTGAGGAAGGAACCCAAAGCACTTATATGCAAAACATCTACAAAGATGGGATACACATGGCCGTTCTCAGACGTTGCCGACAAAATCCTGCATTCCTAGCAGGCATCCACTGTCTAATGTACAACATGTACATCAACAAGTGGCAGTAGTGGCCTGTGATTGGAAGGTGGATCAGGTTTCACTATTTTCAGTCAAATGCATCAATTTTCTAGCCTTTTCAAAACAGAAGAGAAAGTCTCACTATCTGTACATGTACATGCAAAGTCAGCACTTAGCTGCTATCTAAACAAAATTGATGGTGTTATATTTTTTGGTGATACATACCTTGTTAAAATATTCATGGAAGGAACTTTAGAAGCTAATCCAGTGCTGATCAGTCAAAAGAAAGGAATTAAAAAATAACTTGTGATGTCACTGTGGAGTTTATTATATAAAAATGTTGACACTGAGATTTTTTTTAAAAAGAAGCATACCGTGCTTCTTACTCCCCTCACTGGACAATGTTGCCAAAACCTGAATGCACTGGACTTGTCAGGCATGTCAACGATGGACAACAAAATGCACTTTTATTTTGTAAATAGAGTATCGAAGTATACTTGGATTACCAGGATCCTATAGAACTGGCCGAATGCAATGACTGCAGAGCTATGTGTTGTAGCAACACTAATAGAATACTTGAGAACAGCTTTTCTGAGAAAAGACAATGGTATAAAACTTTTCATTGCCTTACAGGCATAAGAAAGATAGAGAGTGTTAAGTGATTATATTATTGGTCAACTGAAAATTGTACGCAACACTTCCTGGTTTTATAATGTTTTGTATACTCTCTCTCTCTCTCTCTCTCTCTCTCTCTCTCTCTCTCTCTCTCTCTCTCTCTCTCTCTCTCTCTCTCTCTCTCTCTCTCTCTCTCTCTCTCTCTCTCTCTCTCTCTCTCACACACCTGTTGACTAAACATGTTACCATCCATATTGAGAAATGCTTTATTCACATTTTGTACTAGTTAATAACCACGTGTTGAATGTAGTTGATTTTGTGTAACCTTTTCATCTCCATGTAAACTGAATAACTATGTCCAACATGATTACAAAATGGTTATGAACGTGATGTTTTATGACCATAATTACAAGATTGGTTAAGGTATTAGATTATGTATGTACCAGTATAAATGCTTTACAGCGGATGGATTTCTCTTGTGTTCCGTTACATGACTTGAATAAAATTAGGCATATACTTCCTTTAGAATGAAGTTTATTGATGACATGAGCGCGAACTTGTGTGTGTGTGTGTGTGTGTGTGTGTGTGTGTGTGTGTGTGTGTGTGTGTGTGTGTGTGTGTGTGTGTGTGTGTGTGTGTGTGTGTGTGTGTGTGTGTGTGTGTGTGTGTGTGTGTGTGTGTGGATAATTGTTTTTATTTTTTCGTCTCCCCTTGTATTAAAGTGCTATGATTTGTATGATTTCTTTGTTGATAGATTGAACCTCAGTTTTTAGGATGTTTTGTTCTTCTTTTATTTTGTTTTAACCTTGTTGCTTGTTTTGTTAATTCTTTCTTATATGAAGTATGAATGTAAAGGAAAGAATGATATTGTAACCTGATATAATTGTTTGACTTTTATCTTTTTTTTTCCATGACTAAAAAGAAAAAAAAACCAA
Organism: Stramonita haemastoma; assembly: GCA_030674155.1. Lineage (NCBI taxonomy): Eukaryota > Metazoa > Mollusca > Gastropoda > Neogastropoda > Muricidae > Stramonita > Stramonita haemastoma. The sequence goes on from CM060332.1 coordinate 39,551,903, forward strand.
CTCAAGTAGATGTGCGTGTGCGGATATATGCTTATATAAGTGTGAGTGAGTGTGTGTGTGTGTGTGTTTGTGTGTGTGTGTTTGTGTGTGTGTGTGGGGGGGGGGGGGTTGATTTAAATGCATGTGCGTGCATGTGTGCGTGCGTGAGTGAGTTGCGTATATGTATCTTGTGTGTGTTTTGTGTGTGTGTGTGTGTGTGTGTGTGTGTGTGTGTGTGTTGTGTGTGTGTGTGGTGTGTGGCCTACGTGAAGGAGTGAGTCTTACAGTGTATTATTATCATTCTATTATCACTATTGCTGACATTATTCTTATTGTTATCATTATAATCATTATACTTTTCTTTAGTTCCTTTGACTTCATTTTGTTGTTATGAGTTGTAACAATGTTGTGGCTAAATATTTTGGTGGGGTTTCTTGTTGTACTTTGCTTATTTACTTGCTGATTCATGTCTGTTTAGTTGTCTGTTCTTTGGTTACAAGCTTTTTGTTTAAGTGCTTATTTTTTGTCTTGATTGTTTTGTTTTTTTGTCGTTGTTGTTGTTTTGTTTGTTTGTTTGTTGTTTTTTTGCTTTGGTTTTTTTTTTTGCTAGATAGATGGCTTGATGAAATAAAGAAAATTTATTGCTTACTCAATGTACCATCTAGAAATAAAATTTTGGTTTTGATTTTGACTCTCTCTCTCTGTCTCTCTCTCTTCTCTCTTCTCTCTGTCTCTGTCTTTTTTTCTCTCTGTCTTTCTCTCTTTTTCTCTCTCTCTCATTCTCTCTCTCTCAGCATGTCATGTACAAGCTAAGGCATCTAGAAGACAAACACACACAACACACACACACACACACACACACACACACACACACACACACACACACACACACACACACACACACGTGCGCACACACACTAACACACGCGTGCAGAAGGGCACACTGATGCCTGTCGGCTAACCTCAAGGGCACACATGCCCACAAACCCACGCGTGCACCCACATAGGCATAAAAAAGTACTACACCAAACAAAAAAAATACAAAAACAACCAAAAAACCAGCATTTAAATGAAAATACAAAGCTTCTCACACAGCGGCTGTATTGCATAATTATAGTCGGAACTCCTTGCTGCAATAGCACAACCAAGACCGTGATTTAAGCGCACACGCACACTCCCGCGCACACACAACCGACAGGCAATTAAGGTTAGGTTACAAAGACGGATTGGATTTTCCACTGTCTGTCCCCTGTTTTGGAAGGGCTGAGTATCACGTTTCCCGGGTTTATCATCTGTAGTTGTGCCCTACCTGCATAAAGCTAAAACTCTCTCTGCCCCTCTCTGCCTCTCTCTTTGTCTCCCCCTCTCTCTCTTTCTCTATCCCTGTCTCTGCCTCAGTCACTGTCTCTCTGTTTATCTGTCCTTGTCTCTATCTGTTTGTCTGTCTGTCTATCTGTCTCTATCTCTCTGTCTCTCTGTCTGTCTCTGTCTCTCTCTCTCTCAAATAAGGGGGAAAATGCTACAATCCTTACAAGCTGTGTATGCATCTGTGTTGTGTTGCATCCGCTCATCTTCAGGGTACTCTGATTACTTTGAATGTTTTCAGGGCCTCAAACAGGGTTGTCTTGCTTCACCTGCTTTATTTTCCTTTTTGATAAATAAACTGGCAACATATTTCATAAGAAATGGGAATCATGGAATTTTAGCTCAATCAAAATGTCATAGAATTTTTCTTCTGATGTTTTCAGATGACTTTAACTTCTCTCATCCTGGCGAGGCGACCATCCTCAACCAGGCGGGTCCCCGGATGGTGGATAGGGAGACAGCCCTCAGAAATGGGGGTTAGCTGCGAAAGCAGCCCCGGACCAACTGGCGATGTTCCTACCAGGACGGGGCGGGGCAACAGGTGGCTCTGTTGTCTCCATGAAATATCCCATATGACCTATGACGGGAACATCACGCGATCAAGAGCCGCGTTAAAAGCTCTGCCCCCTGGGCTCCCAGGGTAACAGGAGATAAGGGTGGGGTAACCCTGACAGAAACCTAGAGGGCTGAAGTCAGCGGTATCGGGCCATAGGCGCCCTCTAACAAATCACGATACCATGCAAAAAACTGCATGAAGACACTGCTCTCATACTCTCATCCCCTGTAGGCCTACAAAATCGGCTGAACAATCTACATCATACTACGAGTAAATTTAGGTGTATGCTTCAATAGATAAAACTTATTGCATTAAAACAAAGACCAGCTAAAAGTGTGTTGGGGGTTGTGTATATTATATATATTATATATATATATATATATATATATTATGTATATATATGTATATATATATATATATATATATATATATATATATATATATATATATATATATATATATATATATATATATATATATGGGGGGGGGGGGGGGTATGTGTGCGTTTCAATTTGATATATGATAACTTTACAAATCCCTCGTGATATCTATCCTCCTATATGGCTGTGAATCATGGACTCTGACAGCAGAGTTAGAGAGGAGAATCCAAGCATTCGAGAACAAGTGCCACAGAAGACTCCTCAAAATATCATACAAAGAACACAAGACCAATAACTATGTGATAGAAGAAATCAAAAAGCGTGTGGGCCCCCAAGAGCCTTTGCTCTCCACCATAAAGAGGAGAAAGCTGATGTGGTTTGGTCACACCACAAGACACAACACCCTAGCAAAAACCATCCTGCAAGGAACAGTCGAGGGCAAGAGAAGAAGAGGCCGCCAAAAGAAATCATGGGTTGACAACATCAAAGACTGGACCGCCCAACCCCTGCAACACCTCCTACTAGCCACGCAGGATCGTGAAGCATGGAAAAAGATCTCTGTTGCGTCTTCTCTCATGTCCCCCCTACGTCCCTTGGGACATGGGACTGAGTGAGTGAGTGAGTGAACTTTTAAGAAATATAAGACCACAAATAGGTGATGATGATGAATCGGGGAACATAACAGCCCTAGTAATGCTAGTAACACTGAAAAATATTGTAGAAAGAATTTACAACCTACAAAAGTCAATACAAAAACAATAACACCATTAATCAAAAAGTGAAACTCAACTTCAACCAACAGGATTTAAAAATACGGTGTGTGTGTGTATGTGGTGTGTGTGTGTGTGTGTGTGTGTGTGTGTGTGTGTGTGTGTGTGTGTGTGTGTGTATGTGTGTGTGTGTGTATGCGTGCGTGTGTGCGTGTGTATATGTGTGTGTGTGTGTGTTCTGCCCGTTCAGTTTTGAACGCGGACACTGTGCCAAAGGCAAAGCACAGGCACGGTCACTGTGCCAAAGGCAAAGCACAGGCACGGTCACTGTGCCAAAGGCAAAGCACAGGCACGGTCACTGTGCCAAAGGCAAAGCACAGGCACGGTCACTGTTCCAAAGGCAAAGCACAGGCACGGTCACTGTGCCAAAGGCAAAGCACAGGCACGGTCACTGTGCCAAAGGCAAAGCACAGGCACGGTCACTGTGCCAAAGGCAAAGCACAGGCACGGTCACTGTGCCAAAGGCAAAGCACAGGCACGGTCACTGTGCCAAAGGCAAAGCACAGGCACGGTCACTCGTCCAAGAAGCAGCCCCGCTGACTGCTGCCTCCCCTTAGCTTGGGGAAAGAAAATGCTCTGACCACAAAGCTGTTCCCTCTGTATCCCATAATGAAGACGTCATTTTCAAAAGATGAAAGTCAAAAAGGAACATAGAGAAACTTATATAACACAGAAAAGCTATAGAAAGAAAGAAAATACGGAAAAAAGAAGAAAATACACAAAGAAAAGAAAAGAAGAAAGACGGAAAGAAACAAAAAAAATGAAGTACAAAAGGTATCCTAAGAAGAAATTAAAAGAAAACAACAGAATCCTCTGAGCCACATACAGAATATATATACAGGAGACAGGCAGCTAGCAGTTACACTAGAATAAACTTATTCCATTTAAAAAAGACCAGCCAAAAGTTGACAGAAGAGGTGGGAGGGAAAGGAAATAGAGTAACTGGGTGTCGTCTGTGACATTTCTGATCTGGCAGAAAAAAGAAAAGGTGGGGCCTACACCTCTGAAATGCCTACTGGCAGTAAAAGTTAAAATAAAAGGTGTGTGTGTTGTGTGTGTGTGTGTGTGTGTGTGTGTGTGTGTGTGTGTGTGTGTGGGGTGTGGTGTGTGTGTGTGTGTGTGTGTGATGAAGTCAAGTCACGTCAAAAACATTTAATCATCCCCGAAGGGCAATTCAATCTACACATATGAACAATTAATCAAAGACACAAAATACTGACATATTAATTAATTCAAAGATCAATAGCTTCAAATTAATATATTGTTCAGACATTATATGATAGCTTCAAAAAATGTCACAAACACTCACACTCGTACGCGCGCAAGTGCACGCACGCACGCAAACGCACACATACATATACACCAATGCATGGATACAATGTTATGAAAACAATTGACTATAAAAGACATATGATTACTATTATTTGCACAATGTACTTTGATCTTACTGTTTTATTTAACTGTGCAAAAACAGAAAGATGTCACGGGGCTCCTTCATTGCTACGT
>CM060332.1:39561458-39583958 GCA_030674155.1 Stramonita haemastoma
ACTGGAATAAGCACGTGTTTTTTTTTTTTTTTACATCAAATCCTCGTGTGTATGCAGTTTTGTAATCTTGTCATCTGTTCCCACCGGCACATGATGGCCTACGCCTACGAAAAGCGGAACAGGATTTAACGTGTGCGCAAGATGTTCTGCGTGCGCCCCCACACGGGGCTTCGGTTTATAGTCTCATCCGAAGGACTTGTGGGGAGGGTGGAGTCAGCACTGATTTTCACTCCAGGGGAAAATGTTTTTAAAATGATGTGGGAAATGGTTGCCTGTGTCTGTGATATCCATTTGCGCTATTTTCTTTACATACTGACTGTTCTTAGCTATGCCTGCCTGTAACCCACATGAATCTCTCGCCCTTTTTGAAACAATAAAGATTTCGTATTCGTGTTCATGATAATAAAGAAATGAGAATAATTATACATGGAATTTTTATAGCGCTATATCTTGCAAAAACAAATCAAATCGCTTGCATTCGACCTATACAACATACAAGCATCCAATCAGTTAACAGACTTAACAAAGTCAGATGCACACATTCACGCACGTGCTCGCACGCGCGCGCGCACACACACACACACACACACACACACACACACACACACACACACACACACACACACACACACATACACACACACACACACACGTATTTATCTACGTGTACGCCAACTGCAGCAATAAACACAAAATAATTATTTCCATAATAAAACAATGAAAATAAACAAAATGTAATGTAAAACAAGATGCAGAAACATGGCTTTCAAAACAACCGATAATCAACGTATTTTTATTTATTCATTTATTTATTCTTTTATATCGAGGATAACAGAATAAGCAATCATGTGCTTTTTTTCATCCGGTCCCCGTGTGTATGCAGTTTTGTAAATATTGTCATCTGTTCCCACCGGCACACGATGGCCTACTCTTACGAAAAGCGGAACAGGATTTAACGTGTGTGCAAGATGTTCTGCGTGCGTTCGCACACGGGGCCTCGGTTTAAAGTCTCATCCGAACATACACACAACGTGCTCTGCCCTGTTGTCTTACCTAACCCCGGATCAGCCGGTCTGTTTTCAACCTGTGCAGTACAAACACACAAATCACACCTCACCAACACTCTGTTGCTCTAACACATTTTCAATGAAACTTTATTGCACACATTTATTTTTTGTGTGTCGCTGTGCAATGTTTAACTACAGGCAGAGTTCACATTCAAACATTATGATTTATTAAAAAATGTTTAAAATACATAGGAATCTAAAAACAGGTGTTTACCGTAGCAGAGTAATATTTAAGATTATCAAAAGAGATTAGTATATTATGATGTTTTCCTATATTATGTGAAGCAGATGCTTATCTATCTATCTATCTATCTATCTATCTATCTATCTATCTATCTATCTATCTATCTATCTATCTATCTATCTATCTATCTATCTATCTATCATTAGTCTGACGACTGTGGGGGCACCCATGAAGACTTAACAACCAGTTTCTTCCATTCCTCTCTGTGTTCTGCCTTTCTCAGGGTTTTGCTGAGTTCTAGGCCTGTCCATTCGCTGATGTTGTCCTCCCATCTCTTCTTTGGTCTGCCTCTTTTTCTTCCTCCTTGGACAGTGCCTTTCAGTATTGTTTTTGCATGTCCTTTTGATCGTGTTACATGCCCGTACCATTTAAGTTTACGCTTCTTTACGATTGGTAGAAGATTTTCGTAGGGACCAATGGTTTGCTGGATTCTGTTATGCACGCCTTCGTGGGTTATATGGTTTTTGTAGGAGGTGCCAAGGAGTCTCCTGAAGCATCTCATCTCTACCTCCTGTACTCTTCTCTCCAAATCAGCAGTCAGGGTCCACGATTCACGGGTGTACAGGAAAGTTACATATGTTTGTCTAAATCATGAGGGGGTTTTCTGCCATTGAGAAAGATGAATATTGTCACGTTTTAACTATGTGTGGCTCAAGATTAGCGTTTTTTTTGCCACAAGAAAAAAAAGTTACATATAGAAGTACTACCTTTGATAAAAAAGACTTGATAGTGTGATGTAAAGATGTAAATTAAAAGACAGGGTTTAGACAATAAAAACATATAATGGATAAATAGTAAAAGAAGACAAAAAGCAAAAAACAAAAAAGAAGTAAACAAAACAGAAAAAGAAAAAGAATCAATAACTGAAAGAAAAGTAGACGGGACAAGTGCCAGGAAAGAAGAAAAAGGACTTTAAATACACACAGAATGTACACAGGGGATGGGCAGGTAGCGAGTACAATCATGTAAAGTATTCCACAGACAGAAAACAAAAACGTCCAGAGTCGGCGGGAGGGAAGAAGACAAGGTGTCAGCTGTGATCTGTCTGATCTGTCAGCCAGCAGTGAAAAGGAGGGTCGATGACTTCTAACATACTCGCTGGTAGCAAAACGAAATCTCTGTCTGTCTGTCTGTCTGTCTGTCTATCTGTCTGTCTGTCTGTCTGTCTGTCTGTCTGTCTCTCTCTCTCTCTCTCTCTCTCTCTCTCTCTCTCTCTCTCTCTCTCTCTCTCTTCTCTCTCTCTCTCTCTCTCTCTCTCTCTCTGGGACGGGATAGCCTAGCACTTTGACGACCCAGGTTCAATTCCCGTCCTAAGGGATTTTTTCCGCTGGAGTTAACATCTATGCCGACTCCACTCTCTCCAAAAGTCCTTTGGATAAGACTATAAACCGAGGCCCCGTGTGCGAACGCACGCAGAACATCTTGCACACACGTTAAATCCTGTTCCGCGTTTCATAAGAGTAGGCCATTGTGTGCCGGTGGGAACAGGTGACAAAATTTACTAAACTGAATCCACATGAGGACTGGATGTAAAAAAGCACACGAGTGCTCATTCCATTATCCTCTATATAAAAGAATAAATAAATGAATAAATAAACCTCTCCCTGTGCAAATGTGTGTGTGTGTGTGTGGTGTGTGTGTGTGTGTTGTGTATGTGTGTGTGTGTGTGTGTGAGAGAGAGAGAGAGAGAGAGAGAGAGAGAGAGAGAGAGAGAGAGAGAGAGAGAGAGAGAGAGAGAGAGAGAGAGAGAGAGAAATGAATGAACACTGAACACTGAAATGGTTTAATGGTACCTTGGCCTTGGACCACAATACACCAGGTGAGGGGGCAGGGGTGTAAGTGTAATGCAAAATGTATCCCTTACTATAGCAATAAAAAAAATGAAAGCATGGATAAATTCCACAACTACTATACAATGAAAAATCAGAGCATGGATACACCTCCTACATATCATATATAGCAATGAAAAATGACAGCAATATCATAGTTCACACAGACCACTACAATGAAAAATTAAATCATGTATAGATTTCTCACTTACTATAGCAATGAAAAAAATGAAATCATGGATAAATGTCATGTATAATATGGCAATGAAAAATGAAAGTATGGATACATTTCACACCTACTATAGCGATGTAAAATGAAAGGATGAATAAATTCCACACACACTATAGCAATGAGAATGATAGCATGGATAAATTTCACACCTACTATAGCGATGTAAAATGAAAGGATGAATAAATTCCACACACACTATAGCAATGAGAATGATAGCATGGATAAATTTCACACATACTATAGCAATGACAAATAAAAGCAGTGATACATTTCACACATACTTCAGCAATGCAAAATGAAAGCATCATACATGTCATACCCATTATAGCAGTGAACACTGAAAGCATGGATAAATTTCACACCCACTATAGCAATGAGAATGAAAGCAGGGATAAATTTCACTCACACTATAGCAATGAGAATACACAAATACTGAAGCATTGAAAAATGAAACCATGGATAAATTTCACACCTACAATAACAATTTTAAAAAATCACATATTATATGATAGCAATGAAAAATGAAAGCATACATAAATTTCACATCTACTATATCGATGAAAAATGAAAGTATGGATAAATTTCACATCTACTATAGTCATTAACAATGAAAGCATGGATAATTTTCACATATACTGTAGCAATGAAAAATGAAAGCATGAATAAATTTCACACCTGCTATAGCAATCAAAGAAGAAAGTATGGATAAATTAGAGACAGAGGGTACAGAAATTGTAACCAACTGACAATGACCTTAATACTAAAGGCATAGTTAAAAAGCCCAAACTTCACACTACACTCATCATTTCCACCACCCACTGAATTCACTAACAACAGAAACCTTTTCCATTTTGCTGTAGCTCAGCCACTAGCCTACCCACAATGCACTCAGTGGAATAAAGCTACTTTCGCTTTTAATGCCTACCACAATTCATTTTCATGGCGGAAGCCGCTTGTGTAACTGTTCCTGTCTTTCCTTTGAGAGGTTATGGCTTTCCGTCTGCTGCTTTGCTTCCTTTCTTTCTGTGTCATTCTTTTCTTTCTTTGTGTCTTCTTTGGGCAGGAAGACAGTCTGCCAGCATAGACATCTGAAACAATGACGTCATACAATTTTTTGTTAGTTTGTTAGCAATGAAGGTATGCAAAAGGTTTTTTAATGGAAATGAATGCTATCGGAAAAAAAATAAGAAGCAAAACAAAACCATACAAAGCAATTTTTTCATCAGTTATGTCAAACACTATACTGGTGATACCCCACTTCATAAGGAGTCGCATTGCTCACTCGCTCACTCACTCAGTCCCATGTCCCAAAAGACATAGGGGGGACATGAGAGAAGACGCAACAGAGATCTTTTTCCATGCTTCAAGATCCTGTGTGGCTAGTAGGAGGTGATGCAGGGGTTGGGCGGTCCAGTCTTTGATGTTGTCAACCCATGATTTCTTTTGGCGGCCTCTTCTTCTCTTGCCTACAACTGTTCCTTGCAGGATGGTTTTTGCTAAGGCGTTGTGTCTTGTGGTATGACCAAACCACATCAGCTTTCTCCTCTTTATGGTGGAGAGCAAAGGCTCTTGGGGGCCCACACGCTTTTTGATATTTTCTTGCATTGCACAAGAGGTCAATTTTTAGTTATTGACAAATTTCTTATCTGCAATAAAAAGGCTATTCAATACAAAAAACAGATTGAAAATCAGACAATTCTGTGCAAAGTTATTAGAAGTAGAAATGACAGACTGCAGGATGTGACAAAATGAGAAACGGGCAAGTTTATTTTCGTAACAGGTGGTCAGAATGAGGGCTTGGGTATTTTCAAAACACATTTGAAAGCAAAAGGAATATAATAAAAAATTAGGCCTTGATATTTCATTACAAGGTAGAATAACGGATATCGTTTAGTATTGATCAAAATCTCAAAATTGACAGCTTGACCCTCATCTGCCTTTAATGGCTCCTAGGGCAAAAATGGGTAATGTGCTAAGCGACTCATTTTGCCGTGGAGCGTCATTTAAACTTAGGGGCGTGGTTAAGACTGTTTGACTTCAATCTCATGGTTTATGAAGTCGGGGGTTCGTGGGTAACCAGGCAGCTGCTATTGATCTCACAAAGGTATGTTGCAACCTACTTTCATCAACGACATCTTTCGAGAAAAAGTGACTTTTTCTTCAACATCGGAAATCATATATCTCTGTTATTTTCCTAGTGCTATAGCTAGAGCTATGACATTGTGTGTGCCATCTCTACATATAAAAAGCTGGTTTCTGAATCTCATTCAGGATTATGCCTGTGATAACTTAGATTTCGTGATCCTTTAATTTGAGTTATATTTTGATGAACTGTAGCATTTTTAAAAGTGTGAAACTCAGAAAGTTACCGTAGAAATGTTCTATTGGGGGTTCATAATCCAGGTAAACTACTTTTACAGCTACATGCAAAAACGTATACCTCTAACTCTACTCAGAGCTGAATAAAATGGGTCAGAGTAGTAGTATGCTACTATAAATAGAATCCCTAGCTATAGAACCAGTCTTCGACACAATAAAAAAAACAACGATTAAACATAAACTAAGTAATTTCTATCAAAAAACAATGTTCTTTTCATAAAGCGGCCAATTTTATTACACTGATGAAAACTACTTCAGATACAAAAATCAAACAAAAATTACTCTACGCTAAGTAGCACTTCCACCTTAAAGGTGGGTACTTTTACCATCTCCCAGGTCAGTTTCAAGTGCAGACCCTGCCAATGCCGTAATTTCCATCATGTATATACTTATGCTGAAGATGAAACATGCACTCATGTCAGCATTCGCCAGGTTACGGAAACATGAGCATACCCAGCTTACATTCTCCAAAAGCTGAATGCAGCTACTTTAATGGTGAACAAAATTGGTCGCATACCAACATCTCACCATTGGTCAACCTCGGTGGTCTAGCTGAGGAACGAAACAATAGCAGAAAGCTCTCTCACCACACACATACACACACGCACGCACGCACACACATACGCACGCACACACACGCAGCACGCACGCAGCACGCACGCACGCACGGAAGAGTAGGCCATTGTGTGCCGGTGGGAACGGATGAAAAAACTTACAAAACTGTAAACACACGGGGGCTGGATGTAATAAAGTACATGATTGCCTATTTTATTTTCCTCGAATAAGTTGAAATTAATGAATAATAAATAACAAATATAAATAATATACAAATATAATATATATATAATTATATATGTATATATATATATGTATATATATATATATATATATATATATATATATAATTTATACACACACACACAACAACAACAACAACAACAACAACACAAACAACCAATACCCCGAAATTTAGGAAAAGAAGCAAACCTCAAACAAGGTAAAGAAGAAGGTAAGAAAAAGAAACAGAGGTTAGAAAAAGAAAAACCCAGAGCAGGCAATGGACACACCACAGGAAACCTGTCATGTGGGCTGAGCTTATGTCTGAGGAGGAAATCCAGACTATGCCAGAATTTGATATAAAAATGCAATATAAAACAAAACAAAACAAACAAAATAAAGCAAAACAAAGCATAACAACCCGTAACAAAAAACAAAACAAAATAAAACCGCCAGCCTTAAGGTCAGAGTCTGATTTAAAAAATAAAAAAAACATCAAAAAGATAATTAAGATGTCCTATTGATCTCAGTCCGAAATGATATTTTTGGTTCTCATATTTCTAGAATTTTCCTCAAGTAAAATTACCTTCCTTTTCCATAATCGTCCTTTGTTTTAGTGTCTTTTAGCTCCTTTTGTTCTCATCGGTTAGTTTTTAACTTGTCCTCCTGTTCAATTTCTGGAGGGTTATAATATGTTTAATCAGATTATCAATAACGAACATTCAACGGCTTGCCGATGTAAATATAAAAAAGTGTTCCTGATTAGCTTTCTCCGTATCCTTTCTCTGCCTCAGGTGAGCACTGGCCCTTTCTTGTAACAGAAATGTGTTTTCACAAAAAACAGTTCTTATGCTCTGTAAGAGCATTTGTAGCAAGACAGTGGCCAGGGCTCTGTAAAAGAGAGCACATGAGCGGATAGACAAATAAATGAATCAAAGCCTTTGGAATTGATCGACAGGAAAGGTGATTAAAAAAGAACAAATCAATGTCATGTGCACACACGCAGGCGTGCGCGCCACACACACATACACACACACACAAACACAAACACACACACACACACACACACACACACACACACACACACACACACACACACACACACACACACACACACACACACACACACACACACACACACATATATATATGGGAGACGGCATTGCCCAGTGGTCTCGCAATTTGACGACCCGAGTTCGATTCCCGTTCGAGGGGATTTTTCCCTGGAGTTAACATCAGTGCTGAATCCACTCTCCCCAAAAGTCATTCGGATGAGACTGTAAACCGAGGCCCCGTGTATGACAGCACGCAGAACATCTTTCGCACACATTAAATCCTGCCACTTTTCATAAGAGTAGGCCATTGTGTGCCGATGGGAACAGATGACAAGATTTACAAAACTGTATACACACGGATCTGGATGAAAAAAGCACCTGAATGCTTATTCCATTATTCCCAATATAAAAGAGTTTAACCAATTTAACCTAACTATCACAAACACACACATACACAATTTGACGACCCGGGTTCGAGTCCGGTTCGAGGGGATTTTTCTCCTTGAGTTAACATCAGTGCTGACTCCACTGTCCCCCAAAGTCCTTCGGATGAGACTATAAACCGAGGCCCCGTGTGTGAACCCACGCAGAACATCTTGCGCACACGTTAAAGCCTGTTCCGCTCTTCGTAAGAGCAGGCCATCGTGGGCCGGTGGGAACAGATGACATTTATAAAACTGCATACACACAGGGACTGGATGTAAAAAAAAAAAAGCACAAGAGTGCTTATCCTGATATCCTCGATATAAAAAAATTAAATAAAAATAATAAAACACACACACATACGCTCACGCTCAGGCTCAGTAGAAAGAAAAGAACAAACAAGGATACCTTAAAAAGAAAATAAAACAACAAAAGACAAAGATATACAGACGAAAAAGAAACAGACAGAAAGAAACAAAGAACAAGAAAAATGAAAAGAAAAGTGAAAGAAAGAAAAAAGAAAGTTTGGTCCTGTCTTGGAAGAAATTATTGACATTTTTCACCCTTTTTTTTCCTTCTTTAAAAGCTAATCTCGCCAAGGGGTGGATTTGTTTTCTTTTCTTTACCATCATTGTACAATCATTTCTGTTTCTGTTTCATTATAATCCATAGGATTACAATGTCAGTAATCTGAACCCCCCCCTGATCTCGCTGAAGGATGGATATGTCAGTTACATATGCACCATTTCTTTAGTTTAGGGATTTAAAATATGAGTTATCTGTGTCTTAATATGTGTGTCACTTTTGCCCCATTTCATTAGTTTAGGGATTAAACTTGAGAAATCTGTGTCTTAATACGTAAGTTACTTTTTCCACATTTCTTTATTTTCGCAATTAGAATGTGAATAATATGATTACTTGGGTCCCATTCTCTTAGTTTAAGAATTTGAAAAGAGAGTAATCTGTGCCCTCTCTTTGCCCTAGGGATCAAAATATGAGTAATTATGTGTCCTTTGGCTCAAGGATTAAAATGTTAGTAATCTGTGTTATCCTTCTCAACCTAAGGGTTAAGATTATAGTAATTGTGTCTTTCTTCATTAACTCAGGTATTCGTTATGTTGAGTGTGTATCCGAAGAAGTAGTTTTTCTTTTGTCACGTGCAGTGTCAGGTGTGTGTTTTTGAGAGAAAATGTGAACAGTGAAGAGCCTCAGTTATCATTAGCATGACTGCCTATCTCTCCATACAGTTCCATACAAATGATCATTAAGTACAGAAAGGCAGACAGACGTACATTTGACGAGGATTTTGTCCTGTTCGACATATGGATGAATAAGCGAGATGAAATAACAAGATAAAAGGACAGAGGTAGTATCACATATTTAGAAAGGTAGACTAAGGGGTAGGCAGCAAGTTGAATTAATAGGTACTCTATTCCCTATTTTCTATCATTTGAGTGCTGCAACAATGTTTTACAAACAATTTTGTTTTCTTTTTAGTTCCATCATATAAGATTCAGTCTTAAACGAAGAAGCAGAAACGAAAGCTCAACCAAAGAGAAAATCAGTTTTCAAAAAGATGGGGTCAAAACAAAATAAAACACAAAGCAAGAAAAAAAAGTTCCACCATTGATCGTTTTTCTTCTTTTGAATTTTTTAGTTCCTTTCTTCCATTCTTGTGGGCTGATATTTTAATTCTTGTTTGCTTTTTTCTTTATTGTATCATCTTAGCACACGTCTGTTTATTTTTGTGTGTTCATACCCCTCACCCCCCTCCCTTTCTTAAAAAAATCGTATTCTGTCTCGTTCAATCACAGTTACAGTTTCTATCTATCTATCTATTATCTATCTATCTATCTATCTATCTATCTATCTATCTATCTATCTATCTATCTATCTATCTATCTATCTATCTATCTATATCTATCTATCTATCCCTTAGTCTGGCGACCGTTGGGGGCACCCATGAAGACTTGACAACCAGTTCCCTCTATTCCTCTCTCTGTTCTGCCTTTCTCAGGGTTTTGTTGAGTTCTAGGCCTGTCCATTCGCTGATGTCTTCCCATCTCTTCCTTGGTCTGCCTCTTTTTCTTCCTCTTTGGACAGTGCCTTGCAGTATTGTTTTTGCAAGTCCTTTTGATCTTGTGACATGCCCGTACCCTTCAAGTTTACGCTTCTTTAGACAGTTAGTTAGAAGGTTTTCGTAGGGACCAATGGTTTGCTGGATTCTGTTATGCACGTCTTCGTTGCTTATGTGGTCTCTGTAGGAGGCCAGGCTGGCTCAGGCCAAAAGCTGTGTCAGTTACTGGTATTAGGTAAGTGCCATTAAAATGTTGTTATGTTGTAAAATGCTGTGTTGAGATTGCCTTCAGCCATGAAAAGCTCTTAACATAACAACCTGCACTCTTTTTTTCTAAACTATGATGTGGCCCCGTCCCCTTTAAAATGAGGTGTGTATTCGAAAGAAAAATCTTCCTCGGCAATCTTGACCTTTGCTCCAGCTTTCCTTACTGTTTGAATCTGAATTTGAATGGCTGCCTGTAAGGCGATGTACTTAAAAAGAGTCATACACGCAAAATTCTCATTCAGTGTACTTCCTATCGCTCAGTGATTCCCAGGTGGGATGAGTAAGTAAAGAGCGCATAATTATTGTGGGTGACACCCGAGGTGTTAAGCTTGGGAACAACAACTGGCCAGACAAACTTAGCTTCCTAATGAATATTTTGGTGGGGAGATTGAGAGAACGTATTAATATTATGAATTTCCCAAGTGGTGTGGATGGACGATACCAAAGAATGGATAGAAAATCCATCGTAGAGATCCAACCGTTAGCATATTAATATCATAAAGGGTGCAGTAATCTTGTATACAGCTCTTCATTACAATACCCCCCCCCCCCCCCGCCCACCCGAGTCTAGGTAAGTAAAGAGAAGAGATAAAAGAAGTGAGTTTTGAAGATGAAAACTATTCTACGGATTTTTATTTTAAGAGGAAGAAAGTAAGAAAGAAAGAAAGAAGAAAAAAAGAAAAAAGAGGAAAGAAAGAAAGCAAAAGAAGGAATGAGAAAGAAGAAGAAGAAAGAAGGGAAAAGAAAGAAAGAAGAACGAAAGAAAGAAAAAATGAAGGATGAAGAAAGAAAGAATAATGAAAGAATGAAGGAAGAAGAAAGAAAGAAAAGAAGAACAGAAAGAAAGAAAAAAGAAAAGAAAAGAAAGAATAAGAAAGAATGAATGAATGAAAGAAAGAATGATAAAAGAAAGAAGAAAGAAAGAAGAAAGAAAAATGAACGAAGAATTAAAAAGAATGATATGAAAGAAAGAATGAAAGAAAGAAAGAAAGAAAGAAAGAAGACGAAGAAAAAATGAAGAAGGAATAAAGAATGAATGAAAGAAAGAATGAAAGAAGAGAAAAAAGAAAAGAAGAAAGGTGAGACAGGAGCGTAACAAAATGCATAGGAAAAGAGAAAAGAGAGAACTGAGAAAGATTATGAAAGAGAAGAGAAAGAAGACAGGAGACGAGAGAAAAGAGAAGAGAGAGGGAAGGAGAGAGAGGGGGGGAAAGATGAGGGAGAGAGAGAGAGAGAGAGAGAGAGAGAAGAGAGAGAGAGAGAGAGAGAGAGAGAGAGAGAAGGAAGAGAGAGAGAGAGGAGAGAGAGAGAGAGAGAGAGAGAGAGAGAAGCAAGAAGAAGAATGCAAAGAAGAAGAATGAAAGAAGAAGAATGCAAGAAGAAAGCAAGAAGAAGAAGAAAGAGAAGAAGAGAAGAAAAATCAAGAATAGTTTTTCTCCTGTCAGCTCTGATTTTTTTTCTGGGATAACCGCTGAGATGGCAGGAGATTCAAACAGTAAGGAAAGCTGGGGCGAAGGTCAAGCTTGCCGAGGAAGGGTTTTTTCCCGAGTACACACCTCATTTTAAAGGGGACGGGGCCACACAATATTTTCCTAGACAGAGCTGACATTGTCCACAGGGTCAATACACTCAGTGGCTCAGTGGCTTTGGGAGGAAGAGGGATTTACTATGGCGACAGCCCTTCAATCAAGGAAGTGAATGAAAACATTGTTCATTCTGCCGTGATTGCAACGAAAATACGAAGGATTTTCTGTCATCTTTGTTTGACTTTGCTATTCAGGCTACAGTTTAAGCCGTTGCCTTGTAGTAATTATGCACATTCCGTTTTCGTAGTCTGTGCTTAAGTAATTATGCACAATTCCGTTTTTCGTAAGTCTGTTGCCTTGTAAGTAATTATGCACAATTCCGTTTTTCGTAAGTCTGTTGCTTGTAAGTAATTGCACAATTCCGTTTTTCTAGGATTGCCTGTAAGTAATTAGCACAATTCCGTTTTTCGTAAGTCTGTTGCCTTGGAAGTAATCATGCACAATTCCGTTTTTCGTTTCATTACGGTTTTTTCTGTGTGAAAAAAGATTGGTTGCCCTTCTTGGAGTAGGTTACCTCAGTAAAAGTGCTGTTTAGATTTATTGTTTTTTTACGGATACGTGTGTGTCTGCTTGTTCACTGGTTCCAAGTCTTTACTTTGTGTGCCCGAATGCAGCAGCACTGTGCACCACGGTCACCCTTCCACTTCCACTCGGCAACCATGTTGGGTAGATCGGTGGTCTAGAGGTAAGGGGCCTGCATAGAAAGCGAAAAGTTCGGGTCCAAAGTGTGCGGTGTGATGAAACCGAGGTCCTATGTGTTACACATATATATTTAGCGTACGTAAAAGATCCCACTGCAACGAAGACAACTCCTTGGCAAAATTCTGCAGAAAAATCCACTCTGATACGGAAACAATTACAGTTCTAGACGGGAAAAGAAAAAAAATAATGGGTGGCGCTGCTCTTGTGGCGACGCTCTCTCCCCAGGTAGTACAGCATGGATTTCACCCAGAGAATTCTGCTTCGACAAAGTGGTATGAACATGAAAATTATTTTTTTATGTTCAGTCTTCAGATGGTTTGTAGAAAATGAAACTGTCTCTCCCCCCCCCCCCCTCTCCAAAATGATCTCTGTATGCAAAGAGCCAGCCCCCAGTACCACTTTAAAGTGAGGTGTTTACTACAGAAGTCTTCTTGATGTTGATAGATATGCTGCTCACAGGATGTTGGCAGGTGGAGGATGACACATTGGGAGAACGGGACAGCCTGGTAGAGTGATACGCGCTTGCATTCCTGATCCACTGACCTGGGTTCGATTCCGTTCGAGAGGATTTTTCCTCTGGAGTTAATGTCAGTGCTAATTCCACTCCCCAAATGTTCTTCAGATAAAGACTATAAACCAAAGTTCCGTGTGCGAACGAGAACATCTTGCGCACACGTTAAAACCCGTTCCACTTTTCGAAGGGTAGGCCATTATGTGACGGTGGGAAACGATAACAAAAATTACAAAACTCCATACACACGGGAACTTAAAAGGTAAAAACGGTAAAACTGCCCTATATTCTAGGCGGTCGTAGGGGAGCGAGGTGTCAGAGACCTCAGCTTCTCTAGGGGCCAGAACCCATCTCCTCTCCCACGCTGAATTACCGTCCCTGACCCTAAAGAAGGCAGGTACCAATTTACAGCTGGGTGAACTGGGGGGGAAGGGGACTGTACTGAAGCCAAGGCGCGCAAACGGTCACCCATCCAACTGGTAACCACGCTCGACGCTGCTTAACTTGACTTGGGGAAAGCGATCGCTCTGACCACTTAGCTATCCTGCCCCCACACAGGAACTAATGTAACAAAGAAAAAATGAATAAATAAAAAAACACGGGAACTTATGTAAAAAATACAACAACAAATTGCAATAGAAGCGCATACGTATAATTCTGTTATCCTCAAAATAAAAGAATAAATAAACAAATGAACAAATAAACATGATCTGAGGGTCACTCAGAGCACAGGTTCAAATCTGTGAGGGGAGGTCGGGTGGAAGAGATCCCCACCAGGTGTTAGAATTTAATAGGATATGAAGACAAGACAGAGGACAGGACAAGACAGAGGACAGGACAAGACAGAGGACAAAGACAGGACAGAGACAGGACAAGACAGAGGAAGACAAGACAGAGGACAGGACAAGACAGAGGACAGGACAAGACAGAGATATGACAAGGCAGAGGATAGGCAAGACAGAGGATAGGACAAGACAGAGGACAGGACAAGACAGAGGACAGACAAGACAGAGGATAGGACAAGACAGAGGATAGGACAAGGGGGAAGACAGACAGAGGACAGGTCAAGACAGAGGACAGGACAAGACAGAGGATGGACAAGACAGAAGGAGGGACAAGACAGAGGACAGGACAAGACAGAGGTTAGGACAAGCAGGGATGGGACAAGACAGAGGAATAGGACAAGGCAGAGGATAGGACAAGACAGAGGATAGGACAAGACAGGGATAGGGACAAGACAGAGGATAGGACAAGACACAGGATAGGACAAGACAGAGATAGGACAAGGCAGAGATAGGACAAGGCAGAGATAGGACAAGGCAGAGGACAGGACAAGACAGAGGATGGGACAAGCAGAGGATGGACAAGACAGAGGATGGGACAAGGCAGACAAACTGTCTTAAACGATAAAAAGGCAGACCGACAGTCTGGTTTGTGGACAGATAAGCAGATATTCACATGCAGATGCTTATCAACCAGATCTTTGCTGTTAATGTCGGCTGTTCCACCAGCCTCTTAGGATCACTCAGAATCTTCACTCTGTCTCACTTTGCACCTCTGGGAATCACATTTATTTATTTATTTATTTATTTATTCTGTTATTTCGAGGATAATGGAATAAGCACCCATGTGCTTTTTTTACATTCAGTACCCATGGTTATGCAGTTTTGTAAATTTTGTAATCCGTTCCCACCGGCACACAATGGCGTATTCTTAAAAAAATGATTCTTGTGAAATAAATGTTGCCTTATCTCTGCATGAGGGATATAACTTGCTACAAAACGCTTGCTGGAAGCATTTCAGAAAGAAGATAAATGAGTCTGGCTCACACTCACTCACTCACTCAGTCCCATGTCCCAAAGGACGTAGGGGGGACATGAGAGAAGACGCAACGGAGATCTTTTTCCATGCTTCACGATCCTGTGTGGCTAGTAGGAGGCGTTGCAGGGGTTGGGCAGTCCAGTCTTTGATGTTGTCAACCCATGATTTCTTTTGGCGGCCTCTTCTTCTCTTGCCCTCGACTGTTCCTTGCAAGATGGTTTTTGCTAGGGTGTTGTGTCTTGTGGTGTGACCAAACCACATCAGCTTTCTCCTCTTTATGGTGGAGAGCAAAGGCTCTTGGGGGCCCACACGCTTTTTGATTTCTTCTTTCACATAGTTATTGGTCTTGTGTTCTTTGTATGATATTTTGAGGAGTCTTCTGTGGCACTTGTTCTCGAATGCTTGGATTTCTCTCTAACTCTGCTGTCAGAGTCCATGATTCACAGCCATATAGGAGGATAGATATCACGAGGGATTTGTAGAGGTGGTATTTGGTGCAGAAGCTGATGTTGTTGCTTCTGATGATCCTCTGGAGTCTGACTAGAGCAGATGTTGCTGTTGCAATGCGAGCTTTCACCTCATTGTTTGATGTGCCATCAATTAGTCTGGCTATTGTCCGTATAATAGCCGCACAAGCAATGTGATAGATTTTCAAAATGCTTTAGTATGTAACAAAGTGTCTGGTTGGTATAATCGGAGAAATGTGTCATCCCTCATTTATAGATTTAAACTTAACGCATTCAGGACAAAATACGTGAAAGATGTAAACTGTATTTGTGGTGAGAAGATTACAAATAGTCATGTCATTTTTAATTGTGAACATTTAAAAACATTTTTAACGGCTGTACCTAGTTTGTCACTGGATCAGATTTTGTCTGAACCTTCTTTGCTGTTGGACATTGTATTAGCGTTGAAAAGAAGTCCAATAATCCAGTTTTTGTAGTGTTAGGATTAGTTTCTTATTTCAGCATTGTTAAATGACATTTTTCAGTTTATTGTTAACTCTTTCAGGTTTTTGTTTTTGTTGTTTTGTTTTTTGTTGTTTGTTTGTTTGTTTGTCTAAAATCACGAAATGTGAATAGACGTTAAACTGAAGATACATACATTCCCAAATGGAGAACGATTTTTGCCGTGTGCGCAAGATGTGCTTGCGTTCGCACACGGGACCTCGGCTTCATCGAAGGACTTTCTGCGGGAAGTGGAGTCGGCGACCGTGAGAGCACTGCCCAACTTCCCCTTCACTTGTCCTGTAGTCTTATGGACCGTTTGGGCACCACTGGAGATTTTGCAGTCAGCTTCCTCCACTCCTTGCTGGTTTTAAGCTTCTGTAGCGAATCGTTCCACTGAAAGAAAGTTCACTCTGTGATGTTGTCTTCCTATCATTTTCTCTGTCTGTCTGTCTCTTCTTCCTCTCCTCTCCTTGTTTCCGGTCCTGAAGGAGCAGCATTGATTCACTGGAAGAGAAGTCTGCCTGTAGTTTGCCTGCATCGTTGCCTAACCCTATACACTACCAGGGTCTGACTCGAGAGGGTAAACAGAACAATAAAACAATCCTGCTTCCAGCAGACGTTTTAAATTGTTTGGATCTGAATATTCCTGGAGAAAAAGCTGCACAGTTTGGCGGTAAATTTAAGCCTTAAGCTTTAAACTTTCCTTAAGGCTTCCTTCCAATGCCACTCACTCTCCCTCTTCTTATCCGGAAGGATTGTTCAATCTTTTCTCCTAATTCCTGTTCTAATTTTTTATTCAGCTTCTTTTGTTTCAATTGTTTCTTTCCAATCTTTCTCTATCCACTTATCTAGCTCACTTCCTTCTTTCTGATTAGCTTCCCGGGAATGGTTGGCTCATGCTTTATCAATCTGATTTTTTTTCACTACCTTCTTTCTGTTTAGCTTTTCCGGAATGGTTGGCTCATGCTTTATTTATTATTTATGCTCATGCTGTTATTTTTTATAAGCTGTGACATCCCAGTTCTGCTACTCCAGCATCACTATTTTCTTTTTATTCTATACCAATTTAAGTCACCACAGATTTCCAGAAAATTCTGTGCTAGGAAATTCTTCTTTTCTCTTCCTGTCTTTGTTTTCTCCTTGTTCTTTCTCTTTTTTTTATTACCCCCCCCCCCCCCCCTCCTAGGCCAGTGTTTATATCCCTGGTCCACTCTCCAGCTATTCTTTTTCTCCAGGAAGACTTTAAAGACTCTCCTATGCCGAGGTGGCTATCCGACACAGTGCCTGACTTGTCAGTGCTCTGAACGGACAGAGGCAACAGTGTAGGAAGAAGAAGAAAGAAGAAGAAGAAGAAGAAGAAGAAGAAAAGAAGAAGAAGAAGAAGAAGAAAGAAGAAGAAGAAGAAGAAGAAGAAAGAAGAAGAAGAAGAAGAAGAAGAAGAAGAGAAGAAGAAGAAGAGAAGAAGAAGAGAAGAGAAGAAGAAGAAGAAGAGAGAAGAGAAGAAGAAGAAGAAGAAGAAGAAGAAGAAGAAGAAGAAGAAGAAGAAGAAGAGAAGAGGAGGAGGAGGAGGAGGAGGAGGAGGGGGAGGAAGAGAGGAGAGAGGAGAGGAGGAGGAGGAGGAGGAGGAGGAGGAGGAGAAGAAGAAGAAGAAGAAGAAGAAGAAGAAGAAGAAGAAGAAGAAGAAGAAGAAGAAGAAGAAGAAGAAGAAGGAGGAGGAGGAGGAGGAGGAGGAGGAGGAGAGAGGAGGGCGGGGAGGAAGAGGAGGAGGAGAGGAGGAGGAGGAGGAGGAGGAGGAGGAGGAGGAGGAGGAGGAGAGGAGTAGAAGACGAAGAAGAAGAAGAAGAAGAAGAAGAAGAAGAAGAAGAAGAAGAAGAAAGAAGAAGAAGAAGAAGAAGAAGAAGAAGAAGAAGAAAGAAAAGAAGAAGAAGAAGAAGAAGAAGAAAAAAAAAAAGAAAAAAAACAACAACAACAACAACAACAACAACAACAACATTAACAAGAACAAGAAGAACAAGAAACAAGAACAAGAACAAGAAAAGAAGAAACAAGAAGAGGAACAAGAACAAGAAGAACAAGAACAAAAACAAGAAGAGCAACAACAACAACAATACCAATAACAATGACAACAAGAAACATAGACTGCTAAAACTTCTTTGCTGTGATCTAGCGATGTCTCGAGGGGTAACAAATAGTTCGTTGTCTGGTGGAAGAGGGAATTTGCAATGACTGCCACCATTCAACACAGACAAGTGACAAAATGTTATCTGTCTCGTGTCCATTGTTGACAAAAGGAGAACCATAAAACACTTCTGTTATGTCCCAATTGTGCAGTGGTCTGAGAGGAATAGATATGTGACCTACAGTCGGATGCTAACAGCTCTGAGTTTAAGAGATATTACTGTGTCTTTGATTCGTGTGCATATCGTAGGCATTTCCAGAAAGAGACATGGATGTTTCTATGTATCATGCACACACAGATACCCGCACGCGCCCATACACAGACACACATACACACTTATTCACATGTATGTATGTATGTATGTATGTAAGTATGTATGTATGTATGTATGTATGTATGTATGTATGTATGTATGTATGTATGTATGTATGTATGTATGTATGTATGTATGTATGATGTATGTATGTATGTATGTATGTATGTATGCATGCATGCATGCATGCATGCATGCATGCATGCATGCATGTATGTATGTATGTATGTATGTATGTATGTATGTATGTATGTATTAATATTGTATGAAAATGCATTCATACATACATACATACATACATACATACATACATACATACATACATACATACATACATACATACATACATACATACACACATACACACATACACACATACACACATACACACACACACCATACATACATACATACATACATACATACATACATACATACATACATACATACATACATACATACATACATACATACATACATCATACATACATGCATCAGACAGACACACAAACAGACAACATGACAAGAACAGGCAGCAGGCATGCATAGGTAGCAGGCAGGCTGGCAGGCAGGTCGCAGGCATACACAACCACACACATACGATACATACATACAACATACAACATACATACATACATACATACATACATACATACATACATACACTACATACATACATACATACATACATACATACATACATACATACATCACATACATACCATCACATCCATACATACATACATACATACACAACACAGCAGGAGCACATGCACATACATACATACATACATACATACATACATACATACATACATACATACATACATACATACATACATACATACATACATATACATACATACATACAACATACATACATACATACAACAACATACACTACAACAACAACAACACACATACATACATACATACATACATACATACATACATACATACATACATACATACAACAAATACATACATACATACATACATACATACATACATACATACATACATACATACATACATACATACATACATACATACATAATACATACATAATCTTCACCTCCAGCTCCACCTGTCCCGTAGTCCCATGGACCGTGGGGGCACCACTGAAGATTTTGCAACCAGCTTCCTCCATCCCCATTGTCCTCCACCCTCCGTAGCAGATCGTTCCACCCTAGGCCTGTCCACTCTCTGATGTTGTCTTCACATCGTTTCTTCTGTCTGCCTCTTCCTCTCCCTCCCCTTACTGTTCCTGCAAGACTGCTTGGCCAGTCCAGATGATCGTGTGACGTGCCCGTACCACTTCAGCTTGCATTTTTTCACTGTTGTTAGAGCTCTTCATATGGACAGGTAGCATTCTTTATTCTAGTTTTCACTTCTTCATTAGTGATGTAATCTCTGTATGAAATTCCAAGAAGTTTGCGAAAGCATCTCATTTCTATTGCCGCTATCCTTCTTTCAAAAATATGGACATAATCAGGGAACGCCAAAGACAAGAACAGATTTCCTAGGGAAGGCAGTTTGCCAATCAAGGTTATTTTTTCATAAATTATTTCTTTTTCAAGTCATTCTTATCATGCTACACTTCAAACAGTGCCTATGTTTCATGATGATTTTTTCAGCTTTAATTTTCTTTGCTTACTATCATCATGTCATGTATCTCTACTCAGTCTCTAAATCCGTTGTTTCAGTTCAGTTGACACATAAAGTATTGGAACTCACCAGACACAAATGGAGAAAGCTGATAAATAGCTATCAACGCTGTGCTCCAGTGACTGTTTGTAGAGAACGCGGAAGACGCAGAAGAAATCGATGTACCTAACACAGTAGTGCTGTGTTCCAGGAACTCTCATAAACACTAAAACCAGAACAAATAAATTCTGTTGATATTCCCTTTGCTTTAACGACCTACCTTTTCGTGGACCTTCACAATGTAAAAAGACAAAAGAGTTTGATGTCTGCCGAACTCAAGTTTACTACAATGCAGGAAGAATATTGTCTCAGCCAATTTTTTTTCTCTTACCATCTAACAACGTTTAGAAAGCATGCTATTGCAACAGTAATGAATCAGCACGTTTCTTTTCGTTTTTTATATATACAACTAGGGAACAGAAAAAAACAACAAAAAAGTGTATGCAAACAAGAAATCTCTTTGCATTGTGGAAAAGCAAATCTATCAAAGTCTGCAATAACTTCTGTTTATTCTTTTTTTTTGGTTTGTGAGGATCATGGCAATCCGATAGACGAAAAGAGTTTGATGTCTGCATAATGTTTATAAAACGTAATGGTGTAGCAACAATGAATCAGCATTTTAATAAATTTGCATTGTTAGGGAAAAGAAAAACTGCAACAAAAACGACATACTAATGAAATAACGCATTTACATTATGAAACAAATGTCTGCAAATTTGTACCAGTTTGACACATTAATGGACTGCCCGGATGCTTTTCTCTTGCACTAGTTTAAAGCTGGGAAATAAAGAATAAGCTAATTTTCTTTAGATATGATTCAGCTTATTTATGACATAATATATGTCACTCCATATAAATGGTGGCAATGTTCAAAACAGCCTCGTTTATTGCGTTTTCATATCAAATCAGCTTTTACTTTTTAAAAATAGAATACTTTTGGTGGAATCTGTTCCGTTATCTGTCTGTATATCTGTTTCTCTGTCTATGTCTCTTATCTGTCTATTTGTCTGTCTGTATGCCTGCCTTCCTGTCTATCTACCTCTACCCTCTCCCTCTCCCTCTCCCTCTCTCTCTCTCTCTCTCTCTCTCTCTCTCTCTCTCTCTCTCTCTCTTAACGAGGCCCTGTCGACGCACGCGATCTTTCCCTCACTTGAAATCCTGTTCGCTTTTTAAGGTGCCATCTGCGTGGACAGATTGACATATTTACAAAATGCATACACATCGTGTGCATAAAAGCTCTGATGCTTATACTGTTACCTCTAAAGAATCTCTTTCTGCTCTCCCTCTTCCTATGCTCAACTTCTGCTTCTCGTCTTCTCATCTCTCTGCATATTTCTCAGTTCATCTCTCTCTCTCTCCTCTCTCTCTCTATCTCAATTCTTTGTTGCTTCTTCTCTTTCTTCTTCACCCAGACATTTGTTTACATTTGTTCACACATTCTCTCTAGTTTAGGAACACTTTTTCTGCCCTTTGCCTGAACATACAACTTGCTTTGCCTTTGCATTCCTGGCAATTTGCAGTGTAATCAGATCAAACATAGCTCTTACCCAGCATCTGGTGCAATCCACAAGAAAATGAAACTGAGACTGCCTGTCATCCATTTTTTCTTCACCTAAGGACATTCTGATTACTTTGTGCAGCAGCAGGGAAGGAAGAAAGGAACAGCTTTTGTTTCATATGAGAAAAACGGCCAGGCAGCACTAGCACAGGCAGTCAGGCCATTTGCCCAGCAGAGGACTGGGTACTTCAGGGATGAAAAAAATGAGAGTGATGATGGCGATGGGGAGGACAAGCTGCAGTGTTAGCTGATTGCTTCCTGTAGGTCAGGGGGACTGGTTCTGTCTGCAGCCAGCCCGAATGGTTTTGTCTTGCTATGATTGAAAAGCGTAAAACAACACAGGGCAAAGCAAACACAACGCAACACAATACAACACAATGTCTTGTCTTGTCTCTTTACCCTAGGGCCTATTGTTTCTTCTTATTGCTTTTGTTAAAAGATACTGACCAAAACAAAGAAGGGTGAAAATCATATTGTATTGCACATTGCATTGCATTCATTGATTGCGTATTCATGTATTGTATTGCGATTGGTATTGTTTGTTGATTGTACGTTGTATTTCATTTTCATTATTGTATTGCATATCACTTTAAGTCACGGCCGGCCCAGGCCAAAAACTGTCAGTTATTGTCAGCTTATTGCCAAGGCCTACACTAAAATGTTGTTATGTAGTAAAATGTGTTGACATAGCCTTCAACCAGGGACAAGCTCTTAACATAACACCTTGCACACTCATCTGAAGTCGGATATGATTGCCTGTGGCAAGATACTCGAAAACATTACTGAGAAATTCTCATTCAGTGTGCAATTTCAGTCTCACAAG
>CM060332.1:39588958-39601458 GCA_030674155.1 Stramonita haemastoma
ATCTATTAAAAATTGTACATGTAATATAAATCATACATTTGGAAAGAAGGGGATTTTTTTTTAAACTAGAGAGAGAGAGGAGAGGGGGGGGGGGGGAGAGGACAGACAGAAAGACAGACAGACAGCAAATAAATATATATTACACTCAGTGAGCATTGAAAGCATAACTGAGCGATACTAAAAAAAAAACTGATGATACTGAAAAACTGATTGCCTTAACCAACCTAATGCTTTCAGACAGACCTTGTCTCATACCTCAGCCTGGAAATGGCTCAAGACATTTTCCTGGGTTAACAAGGATGTGGAGGTCAGCGAATGTTCGTATAAACCATTTGAATCTAATTTGGCGCGCGCGCGCGCGCGCCGCGCGGTGTGTGTGTGTGTGTATGTGTGTGTGTGTGTGCGTGAGTGTGTGTTGTGTTTTGTGTGTGTGAGTGTGTGTTTGTGTGTGTGTGAGTGTGTGTTTGTGAGTGTTTGTTTGTGTTTGTGTGCGTGCGTGCGTGTGCGTGTGTTTGAGAGAGACAGAGAGAAAAAGTAAAGAGAGAGAGAGTGTGTGTGTGTGTATGTGTGCATGTGTGTGTTTGAGTATGTGTTTGTGTGTGTGTTTGAGTATGTGTTTGTGTGTGTGTTTGTGTCTATTAGTGTATGTTCTAATTTCACACAACACACACACACACACACACACACACACACACACACACACACAAAACACACACACACACACACACCACACAACACACACACACACAACACACACACACACACACACAACCACACACACACACACACACACACACATTTTTCTCCTGGAGTTAACAACAGAGATGACTCCACTTCCCCCCAAAGTCCTTCGGGTGAGACTATAAACCGAGGTCCCGTGTGCAAACACACGCAGAACATCTTACGCACACGTTAAATCCCTTTCAGCTTTTCGTAAGAGTAAGCCATTGTGTGCCGGTGGAAACAGATGACAGTTGCAAAACTACATACGCACGGGGACTGGATGTAAAAAAGAACGTGAGTGCTTGTTCCATTATCCTCGATATAAAAGAATAAGATAACATAAAAAATAAAATAAAATAAATACACACACAAACACACACACACATACATCCCTCACACGCACGCGCGCGCGCACACACACACACTTACACACACACACAAACATACATACATACATACATGTGTGTATATACAAATATAAATATAATATAGATAGATAGATAGATAGATAGATAGATAGATAGATAGATAGATAGATAGATAGATAGATAGATAGATAGATAGATAGATAGATAGATAGATAGATAGATAGATAGATAGATAGATAGATAGATAGATAGATAGATGTGTATGTGTGTGTACACACACACACACAAACACAAACACAAACACACACACATACAAACACACACACACACACACACACACACACACACACACACACACACACACACACACACACACACACACACACAACACACACACCTAGACTTGAAAGCTTTTATATAAATCTCAATGGAAAGAGATCTACCAGAGACAACCTGAATCCTTTTCTTTGAGCAGAGACATAGCTAGGTTGACTGAAGTAGATAACTGCACTTACGCAAGAGGGGAGGGGGGAAGAGAAAAACGTACAAGGAGAAACAGAATCCACTAAAGAAAAGAGCGTTCATAACAAGAAAGCTGCTGCTTTAATAGAAAATAGAAAAATGCAACTACTTTGATACAAGATATTTAACTTTATTGACCGAAAGTATTCAATTTGTCAAAGAATAAATGCAATCCTTTTTTTTTTAAAAAGAAACTTTCTTTCCTTTCCTTGAAGACTTTAGTGACTGTGATGGACAGAATTTGATGACTTTGATAGAGAAAATCAACTACTTTGCTAAAGAGTATTTTTAATGATGTAAAAGAATACTATGACTTTGATAGAAGGAACAGTACAGTCTTAAGGGATGTGGGAACGCCAGTACTCTTGTCAATATGGGAGGAAATATAGCTCCGTGGAAAGACGGCGACTTCAGAATGTTTCTTGCAAAATATGAACATTTGTTGCAATAATAAATTATTTCAGATAATTTGGAGCAGAAAGCAACCCCTTTCCCAAGAAAAAGAAAAGACTACAAAACAAAAGAAAAACAAAGTCAAAATAAAACAAAATTTGCAAAACAAAAATAATTATTGAAGACATTAAATCAAAGGAAACATGACATTTCTTTAAATCGGCGTAAAAAAACACAAAAACGAAAACTACATGAAGGAAAATGAAGGCTCGTAATAAAGAGAAATTGTATGCCAGTTTGAGGTCGGGTTTTTGCTGTTTCTTCGTGGCTGCATTACGTTACGTGTTTGTTTATGCCTTATTGTTGTTGTTGCTTTTGTCCTCTCTCTGTCTCTGTCTCTGTATGTCTGTCTGTCTGTCTGTTTGTCTGTCCGTCTGTGTACCTACCTGTCTGTCTGTCTGTATTTGTATGTCTGTCTGTGTCTCTCTGTCTCGGTCTCTGTCTGTCTGTCTGTCTGTCTGTCTGTCTGTCTGTCTGTCTGTCTGTCTCTCTTTCTCTCTCGTGTGTGTGTGTGTGTGTGTGTGTGTGTGCGTGCGTGCGTGCGTGCGTGCGTGCATGCGTGTGAGTGTGTGTGTGTGTGTGTTGTGTGTGTGTGTGTGTGTTTGTATGTATGAGTTCTTTTTTGTTATGTTTGAATTCCTCCTGACATCTTTAAAATGTTGCCATGTAATCTGATGCAATCTAGCTAATTCTGTGTGTCACAAACAATTTGCCCTTTCTTTTGAAATGAAAAATATCGCCCACAAAAATGGAATCAATTAATTTTAAGAGAAAGAATGAATAAAGACAAGAAAGAATTAATGGGTCATCGTCAAAGAAGCGAACCAGTAAAATAATAAATAACGACTAGCAATGTGTCTGCACACAAAAATGCACGCTCCTATATTCATTTAGCATGTATTTGCATATATATAAGTACATATAAGGCTCACATGGTAGCATAATCGCTAAACAGTATATGGGTCAATGCTTGAGTGCGCACATTATTCTTCATATATTCTCCATGTGGTAAATTGCAAAACTTCTATACACCCACGTTTACTCATCTGACAGAGAGAGAGAGGAGAGAGAGAGAGAGAGAGAGAGGAGAGAGAGAGGAGAGAGAGAGAGGAGAGAGAGAGAGAGAGAGAGAGAGAGAGGATGAAGAGGAGAGAGGAGGGAGGAGAGAGATGAGGAGAGAGAGAGAGATTCTTATATTTTGAACTTGATCTATCACACATAAATTAAGAATAATGGCTTTCTGGGGTTTGACAGCCCCGTTGTTTTGATTGTATACTACTTTAAGTCACGGCAGAAACTGAAAACTCGCGCTGCTCTACCGGGTAAGAGCGCGTCGCCACAAGAGCAGCGCTAGCCATTGTTTTATTTTCCTATCTGCAGTTGTATTTGTTTCCTTATCAGAATTAGTTTGTGAACAGAATTTTCCAGGTTCAACGCTCTAGTTGCTGTGGGTTCTTTAAGGTGCGCTAAATAATTACCGTATATAACCCACAGTGCCCAGGATTATCGTCTCACCCGAAAGACTGGCACCCAGACCAACACTCATGGTCTAATGGATGGAGAGATAGTTTGGGGCCCAAACGGGGATAGAACCACCGCACATTGCCGAGCCGGACTTTTTGCTGTCTAGGCAGGTGCAGACCATGGATCTACAGTTGATGAACACGTCATCTCAAACATGCAGCCAATCAGCACACAAAATATTGGGGGTATAGGTCAAGACATATTTTAAATGCTGTTGCAGGAAGTACATAATATAACACTATTTACTCGCGCAGTCTTATTTTCGTCGACAGAAGAGTTACTCTCAAGCTACAAGAATTATTCAGATCAGAAAAGGTTCGGCACAAAAGCCAGAAACAGGTTTCACCTTTTCCAGGACCTTGATATAATCGGTATTATGGTTTATCTTGATCGTTATCGTAACCTTTAAAACTATGACAAGTCATATCTGAAACACAAATCGGAATTTTGTTAGCGCATATCCAGCATAACTAATACTTTTCATGGGAATGTATGTTTCTTTATAACAAGATATTTTCAATAACCTAGTCCTAGCAACTATCCGCTTTGTATGTGTGTGCATGGTTGTGTCAGTCTTGCCCTATAAAATCAGTCACTCTTTTTGGTACGTTTTTGATAAAGAATGCATTGTACTCTTTGAATTTCTTACACCAAAAGTCCCATATGAATTTAAACACTTACAAAACGTGACATCCAAGTTGTTTTTGTTTTTGTTTTTTTTCATACAGATCATGAAAAGTTTTATGTTGTTGGTGTTGTTTGTTGTTGTTGTGCGTCACCCAGAACGTGCCCCTCTGACTCACTCATCACAGTTGGGAATCACTGTGAGATTGAAACTACACACTGAATGAGAAGTTTACGAGTAAGACGATTTCCAAATATTTCGCCATATAGGCAGCCATAAACAGGATTTTTTCTCCATTAAAGGAGATTGCAGGTTAAAAGTTTAATTTGACTTTAAAGGCATTCTGGATTAAGCCATGCAAGTACTCTCAATCTAATGCTTCATACATTTCAAGCCTGAGTTTATATAACTATGAATTCTCGCAAGCTCTCCATAATCGAAATCGTTGGGGGTTCAGAAATCAACGTCTAATTAGATATGCAGAATCAAATACATACCTTTTCCCCCAAACTCATATTACATCCCCACTATACATAATTGACTGTACTGCAGCATCGATCAAAAAGTTTTGTTTTTTAAAGATCTACGGTGTAGTTCATGCAGCACATAAAGAGAGGTTTGGGTCTGCTAAAGTCTTGACATAACCAAGACAAAGTCTGGCTGAAATAAAAAGAGCCAAGATATTTCTATGCATTGGCTACCTCTTTCTAAACACCATCATACATTCCTATCTGTAGACGTATCATATACAGACTTAACACAAAAAGTCATGTCATGTCATATCTGCCTGTGGTCCCTTCTGGGGCATAGGCCGCCAACTAGCTGTCTCCAGGCATCTCGGCTCTGGGCTAGGCGTTCCAGTTGTCCCCACGTCTTGCCCATCTTTTTCGCATCTGCATCCAGGTCCCGGCGCCAGGTATTTCTAGGCCGCCCTCTCTTTCTTTTCCCTTGTGGATTCCAGGTGAGAGCTTGTCTTGTGATGCTGGATACAGGTTTCCGTAGGGTGTGTCCTATCCATCGCCAACGTCTCTGTAGGATTTCTTTCTCAACAGGCTGTTGTCTGGTTCTTTGCCATAATTCTTCATTACTGATCTTGTCTGGCCAGCGTATCTTGAGGATCTTCCTGAGGCAGGTGTTGATGAAGACCTGGATTTTCTTCATGGTGGTGACGGTGTTTCTCCAGGTCTCTGCTCCATACATTAGTATTGGCTTGATGGTGGTGTTAAAGAGCCTGGTCTTGGTGGCGATGCTGATGTCGCTTGATCCCCAGACGTTTCTGAGCTGCTTGAAGGCTGCCCTTGCTTTACCGATGCGGGTTCTAACGTCTGTGTCTGTTCCTCCCTGTATGTTCACGATGCTGCCGAGGTATGTGAAGCTTTCCACCTCTTCCAGCGCTTCTCCTTTGACTGTGATGGGTGTTGCATTGGCTGCATTTGTCTTGAGTACCTTGCTCTTTCCTCTGTTGATGTTGAGGCCCAGTTTAGCCGAGTTCTCCACAACAATGTTGGTCTTTTCCTGCATCTGTTGCTGGGTGTGGGAGAGAAGGGCCAGGTCATCCGCAAAGTCAAGGTCGTCTAGCTGTTTCCAAGGTGTCCATTGGATGCCATTACGTTTCTGGTCCGTTGAGGTTTTCATGACCCAGTCGATGGCCAGCAGGAACAGGAAAGGAGACAGTAAGCATCCTTGCCTTACTCCAGTATCTACTTCAAAGGCGTCGGTGAGCTGTCTGCCATGAACTATTCTGCAGGTCATTCCTTCATATGATTTCCTGATGATGTTGGTGATTTTCCCTGGCACTCCATAGTGTCTCAGTAGCCTCCAGAGGGTCTGTCTGTCAACGCTGTCAAAAGCCTTCTCATAGTCTATGAAGTTGATGTATAGTGGCGAATTCCATTCCAGGGACTGTTCCAGGATGATGCGCAGTGTTGCAATCTGATCCGTGCATGATCTTTCCTTTCGGAAGCCAGCTTGGTCACGGAGATGCGGGTCTACTGCGTCCTTCATCCGGTTCAGCAGGATACGGTTAAACACCTTTCCTGGGATGGACAACAGCGTTATCCCTCTGTAGCTGGAGCAGGAACTGAGGTCGCCTTTCTTGGGGAGTTTGATGAGGTAACCCTCTTTCCATTCTGTTGGTATTTCTTCTTCCCCCAGATCTTGCCGAAGAGTGGGTAGAGGAGCTCCACACTGGTCTCGACGTCGGCTTTCAGGGCTTCTGCTGGGATGCTGTCAGGTCCTGCAGACTTACCATTCCTCAATTGCTTGATGGCGCTGCGGATCTCTTCCTTTGTGGGAGCACTACACTTGATCGGCAGGTCGCTTGCGGCTGTCGGTATCTCTGGTGGGTTTGTAGGTGCTGGTCTGTTGAGTAACTCCTGGAAGTACTCAATCCACCTGTTCTTCTGTCCTTCGTTATCAGCTATTACTCCTCCGATCTTGTCTTTTACTGGTCTCTCTGGCTTGGCAAACTTCCCTGATAACTTCTTGATGATGAAGTACAGGTCCTTGGTGCTGTTCTGGTGAGCTGCATCTTCTGCTTCTTTTGCCAATGTCTCCAAGTAGTTTTGCTTATCTGCTTTAATGCTTCGCTTTACAACCCTATTTGCTTCTGTGTATTCCTCTTGGGCTTTTGTTTTTGCTGATCGTGTCCTGCTGCTGTTGACGGCTAATTTCTTTTCTCTTCTTTCTTCTATTTTCTCTAGGGTAGCTGCTGAAATCCATTCCTTGTGTGTGAATGATTTGGGGCCCAGTACTTCCTGACATGTTGAGGTCACTGTCTCTCTCACTCTCTGCCACCTCTCTTCTATCGTCTCCTCTTCAAGCAGCTCTCCTAGGACTTGGAACTTGTTGGATAGAGTGACCTTGAACTCTTCTTGCTTCCTGTTGTCCTTCAGCGCCGTGGTGTTGTAACGCTGGCGTTGACTGGATCCCCCCGTCCAATTTCTCTTCAGCTTCTGCTTCAATCGGGCAACAAGTAGATGGTGATCCGAAGCAACGTCTGCTCCTCGCTTGACGCGTACATCCTGCAGGGAGCGGCGAAACTTCTTCACGATGCAGATGTGGTCGATCTGGTTCTCCGTTGACAGGTCTGGCGACACCCAAGTTGCCTTGTGTATCCTTCTGTGCGGGAAAACACTTCCTCCAATGACCAGGTTGCTTGTGGCACACAGGTCTGCGAACCTCTCCCCGTTGTCGTTCATCTCGCCTAGCCCATGCCGCCCCATGATCTCCTCGTATCCCTGGTTGTCACTACATATCTTGGCATTGAAGTCGCCCATTACGATGATGATGTTTCTCTTCGGTCTGTCTTGTATGATGGTCTGCAATCTGTTATAAAAGTCGTCCTTCTCCTCCTCCTCGCTGTCGTTCGTTGGGGCGTTGCACTGGATAATGTCCATGTTGATCCTCTTCTTCTTTGTACGGAAAGAGGCTGTCATGATCCTTGGTCCGTGTGCCTCCCACCCAATGAGCGCTCCCTGTGCTGGCTTCGAAAGCATCAGGGCGACTCCCTGGGTGTGTGCAGCATCTTCCTGCTCGTGCCCCGAGAACAGCAGCAGCTCCCCGGAAGTCAGTCGCTTCTGCCCGGAACCAGTCCATCTTGCTTCGCTGATTCCTAGGATGGTGAGGTTGAATTTCCTCATCTCTGCGGCTACTTGCGCTGTCTTCCCCGTCTCGTACATGGTCCTGACGTTCCATGTACCGATGGATGTGGTGGTCCTGGTGGAGATGATGGTCTTCGGTCTGACGGCTTCCAGATGATTCTGGCTTTCACCGCCCGACTTCATACACCTTCCAGCTGGAGGTCCATCCCTCCCCAGGTCCGCGATGTCTGTTAAATTGCTATTTGGCGTTTCTGTAGCTAGAGTTTTTTTCACAGGGTGGGGTAGCTAACCCTACGCCAAACCCTCCTCCTTTTTCAGCCGGGCTTGGGACCGTCCTAGGCAGAGTTAACACAAAAAGTACGGACATGAAATTTTGTCCATATTTGCTTTGGGTTCTTACCTTGATGCACCTATTAACAAGCTATTGAGTTGCGAAGTCTTTTGGTTTTGAATTGTTGCTGCTTCATTTTCCGTGACGGAACTGTCCTGCTGATCCTACGCCGCTCATGTCAATGTCTCCGCCCCAGCCATACCCAGATTGGTTATGACCAGCCATACCCAGATTGGTTATGACCAGCCATACCCAGATTGGTCATGTCCCGTTATCCAGGTCAGACATCCACAGGGATCCCATCCAAGTCAGGCCGCCGTGGGGTAGTCATCCGATCGAGCCCTGCGCTGCTGCTGGGTCACTTTGATGGTGGTCAGTGGTGCCTGTTCTGAGCTACCATACGTAGGACATCACCTACTAAGCCCCCTACTAACAATAGTAACAGCGGAGCCAGACTAAGTGGTGGCGACCACCACAACGTCCCTCCTTCTTCTGCTAACCCCCAACTCCTACACTTTGACACAAACTGACCACAGCCAGAAAGAAGACTGCGGGGAAACTGATCTTAAGTCACCTTGGGACCAGAGCGATAGAGGCCGACAAATCAGAAGAATTATTTTTTTTATTGCATAATGAGGATAATGTGATGCTGCTGCTATGGATGTGCCTGTGCTTTCAGGGCTCAACACAGCGCTTCCTATCCCAATATATCCAGGAGTCGACCAGGCCCCAGAGAGACAGGCAAATGCAGTGCTAGTCGGGTAGGTTGGGCAACATTCTTAAAAACCGCATCCGGAAAATAGATGGAGCTCGACTGTGTAGTTCCAGTCTTCCCACTGAGCCCATAGCACACTCACTTTGGTAGAAGCCGGCCAGAGTCCAAAAGCCTGTATGCCTCTCAAGGGATTCAAACCTTTGACCCTCCAGTCCATCACCCAGGATACTTACCACTGCACTGAAGCGGCTGATTATGAACTGCTATTGTAGGCCAGTACTGGTGGTAGTCTGCTATAAAGAGGAAGAGACAAACAGGCTGATAGACTGACAGAGAAAGAGACAGAGAGAGACAGACACAGAGAAAGAAAAAGAGACAAACAGACAGACAGACAGATAGACAGACAGAGCATTACTTGAATCGAAAATAACCAGGGCATACTTTTTATCTAGCTTGTTTATCTCATCACATACACACACACACGCGCACGCGCGCGCACACACACCACACACACACACACACACACACACATCACACACATACACATGCACACACACACACAAACACACAACACACACACACACCACACACACACACACACACACACACACACACACACACACACACACAACAATTCACCCTGTCACCATAGTGAGACAAATCCTTATTTACCAGCGTCATTAACCAGCAACAAACCCAGACCAAGGAGTCAGCCCCGAGGTGTCCCCACAGTTTACGATGGCTGCTGGCGGTGCACAGTGACCACAGTGAGAAGGGCAGCGGTCACTGAGGAGGGCAGTGTTTCCACACAGCTGTTCCCAGAGCTGAAAGTCACCGGCCAGTTTCTGCTTCAAACTGGAGCTTAAGTTTCTTGATGTAGTTTTATATGTGGGCTGTACTGTCTTTGCATCTCTCAGTCTTGAGTTCATATCTTCTGTTTCTCGGTCAGTCCTTTTTTTCACTGCTCTTTTACACTCTTATCAAATCTTCACGCAGCAACACGTGTCTGAAGGTTCACCCAATTCTCTTCTCTCTTCTAGAGAGAGAGTTAGGTTGAATCAGGGCAGGAGAGAGGTGAAACCTATAGTTCACACTCATACCACCCCTTGCGTGTTCATTCCAAACCGTCTTTCAGAAACGTCAATACACTCATTCTAATCTCTGTTTATTCAATTGAGAAGGCTACAGCACAGCAAACGAAAAAGCTTCTCACCCAATTCTCTCGTTTAAGCAACCTATGTTCCATAAGCAGATGATTTTGCCCCATCTTTCATTGAGATTTTTTCTGTCTACTCACTATATCCATCTCCCAAGAATTCCACAAATAACAATTTTTAGCAAGGCAGTTGGACCTTGTTACACAATCGCACCATTGTAGCTTTCCTCTCTTGACCTAGGTCAGATGTTTGTATGGACGAGTCAGCTGTGATGGATTCAGTGCTGAACACTCTCAAGGTCAGTAAAGGCAGCAATGGCAATGTGTCGATGGAAACCTATATGGAAGGACAGAAACACCTTTGTGAAACATAATGTTTCTGTGTCAACTGGCATAATTATGTCATCTTCTTGTATGCATGTAAGTCTTGGGCACTGATCACAGATCCGGAAAGGACTGAAGCTACGGAACTGAGGGGTAAGTGTAAGGTACTAAACATGTATGTAGGTATATGACTTTTGAAATAAGGGGGAAAAGATGAACTATGGTGAACATATCACCAGTGAACACGTGTACTGGCACCTCCTCCCTCCCTCCCTCTCTTCCTCCCTGTCTCACACTGCAGTACTAAAGATCCTGAATATTGGATGAGAGCACCCAGACACTGTTTGCAATGCACAGAAGGACAGTCTGAGTAGGCTTTTTTTCTCCGTCTGGGTGCAGTGAGTGCTGCTGTAATTAAGTGTGATGCACTAGTGTGAAAGTGGTGATGGTACTGTGGTGTCTATGGTTGATAAGAACACAGTACTTATACACAAAACCTGTATTTTCTGTGTAATAATCCTAGCTGTAATGTGCTTGTATTGTTTTTCTTTTTCTTTTATTTCATGTGTAATTGAATGAGCACTGGTGTGCTTTTCTTACATCAAGTCCTCCTGTGTGTGCAGTTTCGTATATTTTGTAATCTTATCCCACCGGTATACACCCTTCCGAAGAGTGGGATATTTTTTAATGTATGTGCATGTTTTCATCACAAATGTTTACTATGAAATATGCCCTGATATACATTTCATGCTGGAGACTTCATCGTTTTTTCTTTTCTTTCTTTTTTTTATTTATTTTTTAAATACTTTTTTTCAAAAGTCATTTACCTACATGCTGTTTGTTTGCTTGTTATGTTTTTTCCATTGCAACTATCTTCCTTATTCTTTTATCATACTGTTACTTTTTTCCGAAGAATTTTACACTGTCTTTAACATGTATGAGCATATCAGTTATGTACCTGAATCTCATGATCTGTCTTCGAGTCAGTCTGTTTTCTCTGCCTATCCTTTTGTGTCTGTCTGTCTGTCTGTTCTTCGGTCTGTTTTCTCTCCCTATCCTTCTGTGTCTGTCTGTCTGCTCTTCAGTCTGTTTTCTCTGTTCACCCTTCTGTATCTGTCTGCTCTTCAGTCTGTTTTCTCTGTTCACCCTTCTGTGTCTGTCTGCTCTTCAGTCTGTTTTCTCTGTTCACCCTTCTGTATCTGTCTGCTCTTCAGTCTGTTTTCTCTGTTCACCCTTCTGTGTCTGTCTGTTCTTCAGTCTGTTTTCTCTGTTCACCCTTCTGTGTCTGTCTGTTCTTCAGTCTGTTTTCTCTGTTCACCCTTCTGTGTCTGTCTGTTCTTCAGTCTGTTTTCTCTGTTCACCCTTCTGTGTCTGTCTGTTCTTCAGTCTGTTTTCTCTGTTCACCCTTCTGTGTCTGTCTGTTCTTCAGTCTGTTTTCTCTGTTCACCCTTCTGTGTCTGTCTGTTCTTCAGTCTGTTTTCTCTGTTCACCCTTCTGTGTCTGTCTGTTCTTCAGTCTGTTTTCTCTGTTCACCCTTCTGTGTCTGTCTGTTCTTCAGTCTGTTTTCTCTGTTCACCCTTCTGTGTCTGTCTGTTCTTCAGTCTGTTTTCTCTGTTCACCCTTCTGTGTCTGTCTGTTCTTCAGTCTGTTTTCTCTGTTCACCCTTCTGTGTCTGTCTGTTCTTCAGTCTGTTTTCTCTGTTCACCCTTCTGTGTCTGTCTGTTCTTCAGTCTGTTTTCTCTGTTCACCCTTCTGTGTCTGTCTGTTCTTCAGTCTGTTTTCTCTGTTCACCCTTCTGTGTCTGTCTGTTCTTCAGTCTGTTTTCTCTGTTCACCCTTCTGTGTCTGTCTGTTCTTCAGTCTGTTTTCTCTGTTCACCCTTCTGTGTCTGTCTGTTCTTCAGTCTGTTTTCTCTGCCTATCCTTCTGTATCTGTCTGTCTGCATGCTTTTCAGTCTGTTTTCCAAATCCATGTCTGGGCACACGTGTCTACGAGCAATCCAATAATTAGACTCCCTCTCCAATACTGTCTTCAGGGCTAATTGTGTGTGAACAGTGCAAGTGGCTGATGACAGTTCGGGTGTACACTCACACCGCTCCTTGTGTGGCGACTTCAAACCATCGCTGCCCTTTTTCTGGAAAAAGGCCTGAATAATGGA
>CM060332.1:39606458-39681458 GCA_030674155.1 Stramonita haemastoma
CTTTTGAGTGAAGTGCTGTGTTAACTAGGTAGTTAAACACTATGACTATGGATGGTGTGTGTGTGTGTGTGTGGTGTGTGTGTGTGTGTGTGTGTGTGTGTGTGTGTGTGTGCGCGCGCAAGCGTTTTAATGTGTGTCCTTCTTTGTTTCGATGCATTTATTTCTGAAGCTAATTGTTCTTCAATATGAATTTTGGTTTTTTATAGTGTGTCTTTATTCTGCTATTATATCATTTTGTTGAGTTTTTATCATAAATCAATGTCTGTTTTGTGTATTAGATGTTTTGATTTAGATCGGAAAGGCTGAATTACTTCTGACACAAAGAATAAACGTCAATCTTCAATTACGTTAAACTGGTCGAAAGATGAAGTTATAAATTGTAAACAGAAACCACACAGACAGAGACAACACGAGAAAGAAAAAAACACGAGCAAAACGGAAACATCAAAGGAAAAAAACAGGGAAGCAAGCAAATGCGAACAAAAATGATTTTAAAAAAAAAAAGCCAAACCCCACAAACGAAATGTCAAAAGTTGAACTGTCATCTGACCACATGTATGCTCTTGTAGGTATGTTTTCTTTATTTGTTTTCTTTTATTTTATGTTCTCTTTTATAGTTGGAGGCTTTTTCGTCCAAGTATGATTTGCTTTGTCAGGTAGAATTTATTGAATTTTGCATTAAACTGTTTATCATTGTATTCTGTGTTGATTTAAACACTGCATGTTGGTGATGATACACTATGGTCTGGCAGGTTATCGCAATACAGGAGAAGTTAGAGTTGTGTGCAGCCTTTACTCCTTTGACAGTAACAAGATGATGGCTGCTATCTTGCTATTGAAAATAACTGCACTCTTTTTTATTCAAAGTTTTCCTTTTCATCGAACCACAGCTTCTGTTTTTTGTCAGAACTCCTTTTTTTCATTTTGTTTTGTAAGTTTTCTTCTTTCTCTTTTTAATTTCTCTTACTTTGGGGAGGTTTGGTGTTGGGGGCTGTAGGGTTAGGGTGGGTGGAGGGCGGGTCTTTTTTATTGTATAATTTCTCTTCTTTTTTCTCCTACTTTGATATATGTATCTGTTCCATAAATACGCGTGCATACACGCACACACAAATATAAATATAACAAATACATAATGTATAACAATCTATATTACACTATATATTGACTATTCATAATATGATTGGGGGCGGGATTGCTAAGTGGTCAGAGCGCTCGCTTTCCCCAGGTCAAGTTAAGCAGCATTGAGCGTGGTTACCAGTTGGACTGGTGACCATTTGCGCGCCTTGGTTTCAATATAGCCCCCCCCCCCCCCAGTTCACCCAGCTATAAATGGGTACCTGCCCTCTTTAGGGTCAGGGAAGGTAAAGCAGCGAGGGAGAGAGATGGGCGCCTGGAGAAGCTGAGGTCTCTGATCCCTCGCTGCTCTACGACTTCATAGGTTATGGGACACCTTTACCTTTTTTTTTTTAACCTATAATATGATTATGGCAACGATATACATTATATATGCATGTGTGTATGAAACAGTTGTGTGGTTGAGAAAATACATTGGAGGAAATTAAGTACAGGTAACCAATTGCAACTTCATTCTAATCATAAAACGACTTTTGTCAAAGACTCGAAACAAAATCCACGCTAATTTTTTTTTAATCACTACAAGATAAAACAAAAATCTTTCAAGGTGGCACTTAAGGGGTAATCGGATGAGGACAATGCTTCACTCCTGCCCTGACTCGAGTAATGGCTCCTGGTGGAGCACTCTTCAGAGGTCCTGCGGGGATCAACCCCCCCCCCCACCCTCGCCGTACTACCTAAGAGCAGGATACTTTCCATCATTTAGAAGTGTCTATTGTGGTCTACCACCATTGCTAGCAAAAGATGTCTGTAAAAGGAAAAATATGTTTAAGATATAATTTTATGTTGTGAAAAGTGAATTATAGAAGAAAATACACAGCTGGTGAATTCTCAGATATACATACATACATACATACATACATACATACATACATACATACATACATACATACATACATACATACATACATACATACATACATACATACATACATACATACATACATACAATACATACATACATACATACATACATACATACATACATACATACATACATAACATACATACATACATACATACATACATACATACATACATACATAACATACATACATACATACATACATACATACATACATACATACATACATACATACATACATACATACATACATACATACATACATACATACATACATACATATTTTGCCATATTCGTTTTATATGCATTCATGTGCCATCGAACA
Organism: Stramonita haemastoma; assembly: GCA_030674155.1. Lineage (NCBI taxonomy): Eukaryota > Metazoa > Mollusca > Gastropoda > Neogastropoda > Muricidae > Stramonita > Stramonita haemastoma. The sequence continues at coordinate 39,608,783 of CM060332.1, forward strand.
CAAAACTTTAATACTCAAACACATTTATACACACTTGCATGGAGAGAAGGGGGGAGACAGACAGAGAGAGAGAGAGAGAGAAGAGAGAGAGAGAGAGAGAGAGAGAGAGAGAGAGAGAGAGAGAGAGAGAGAGAGAGAGAGAGAGAGAGAGAGACGCTTTTTTTAACGCTTTAACGCTTTAACAGTTTATTGTCATTGCTCATCTTGGCCTTATGACAAGGGAGGTAACACAGATATCTGTTGTGTAAATTTTACATAAAAAAATGACACTCAGTTTAGTGAAAAAAAACACACAAACTCTCATCAATAATAAATTAATCATAACATTGGCATTGATCCCAATGCAAATCAAATACAAAGAAAGAAAACAACAACGACGACAACAAAATACATACTAATTCGGAATCGACCATCCTTTTAAATTTCATGTTACAAATTATATCAACGACCCAAAATATCTGGCTCAGAACCTACATTGTTCTTGATATTAATCAATTTTGTCCTGGCATATTAATACAATTGGTATCGACTTGGCTTCGTCTTATTTTCTGTGCCTCTGCAATATACTTCGCTAGAGATTTGACAACATATTCATTATCTGACGACAGAATAGAAACTATATCTGGACTGACTGCTGCTTGTACAGACAAGAAATCATGCTTGTTACGTAGAGTTTCGAATGCTTTACAGTGAAATAAAAAGTGAATTTCATCATCAACACCGTGACCACATAGTGGACACGGTAATTTCGTGGCTGTCTCAGGCTGGAACCATCTCTTGTTTGCATTAAACCCCAGCGTTCTTAATCTGAATCTAGCATAATTAAGCCTGTGCCATTGATCGGTAATTATTTTCAAATATTTTTCTGTCTGGAAAACACATTTAAACGAAAAGAACCAACTATATTTACTTTTATTCTCCATGTCCGAGTGCCAGTTTTGTTTAAAGGAACAAATGAGCCTGTCTTTGAATTCTGAGAGAAACTGGCGCTCATTACCTACTTCCTGAGACAGCCATACAATCCCAAAACCATGTTCTGACAAAACTTTTTTAATTTGATATACCCAGTTGTCTTTACCTAAGTCCATCTGTATAATCATCATATCATATGCTTGTCTACACAAACGAGTCTGTGGAAGTTTCAACAACTTTAGCCAATACTTAATACACTTTACAAAAGTTCTTATATGGAGAGGATATCTTCCCATCTCTCCATATAGTACCGTATTAGAGGAGTGAATTGGTACATTCAAAAAACGTTTTATAGCAAATGTATGGACTTTTTCCATTTGTGGATTTACATATAATCCCCATATTTCTGAGGCATAAGTTAACAAAGGTTCTATTTGAGTGTCAAATAATTTCAGAATAAAGAACAGTCTATCGAGTTAAGCTTTCGTAGCGTTTTAAGTATTTCTATCACACCTTTTTTCCCCTTCTTGCAAGATTCCTGCCATGCAAAATTGAGACTAAGCCTTGTTGAAAATATCATTCCTAAATATTTATAAGTATTAACTATTTTGACTTCATTGTTTCCATTGAACCATTTTTCATGTACTGATAAATGCCCACCCATTCTGAAAACAATAATGTTTGTTTTATCCATATTTACATTTAGATCAAACCGATCTGCTTCCTCTTTTAAGACATTTAACTGATTTTGTAAACCTATGACTGTCTCAGACAAAAGAATGATATCGTCAGCAAAAAGTAACAAAAACACTTCTACTGCTCCAGGTATAAATTGAATACCGTGTTTACCTTTCCTTGACAGTTCGACAGCTAATTCATTTATAAAAAATGAGAACATTTGTGGGCTTAAGATACACCCCTGCTTCACTCCCTTGGGGCATTCGAAAAAATCAGAATATTCATTTCCAGCACGCACACAGGCTAATACTGAATTATAAACAGCTCTAAGGGCCATGTATAATTTACCATTTACTCCATTTTTGCGTAATATATTCCAAAGTATATTTCTATTTACAGAATCGAAGGTCTTCCTAAAGTCTACAAAGGCAACAAATAGTTTTTTATTAGAAAGCAAATGCTTTTGCACAAGAGAATACAGAGTAAATATATGATCAACAGTGCTGTACTTAGCTCTAAAACCTGCTTGTTCTTCAATTATTTTTTCTTCATTATCTGCCCATTTAGTTAGTCTTTTATTCAAAATATAAGTATAGAGTTTGCTCAAAACACTAGTGAGAGCTACACCTCGATAGTTATCAGCATTATTGATATCTCCTTTTTTATGAATTGGTATAATTATAGATTTGGCCCACTCTAAAGGGAAAGCACCCTTTTCGAACAGGTGATTAAATAACTGTACAAGAAAAGTAATTACATGTCTGTTTGCATATATAAGCATTTCTCCAATTATTTGATCAGGACCAGCACTTTTTCCCGTTTTTAGATGTCTTATGCCAGCAATAATTTCACTCTCTAATATAGGATTATTGAACAATGGCTCTAACTCCTCATCATCTGCTTGTAGCCTATCAATGTACTCTTGTGCTCCTGTACTACTAAAGTCATTGAAAACCTTAAAGAAATGGTCATGCCACTGTTCAATAGTTATATCATTATGTATTATAGACTTACGATTAACTGATCTCACAACAGACCAGAACGTTTTGGAGTCATTAAAAGAGTCTCTAAGTCTTGCTAGTCTCTTTTCATCAAACTCTCTTTCTTTTGTTTTCCTTAAATTGATGTATTCTTTTCTTGCAGTAGTGTACATTTTTCTTTTTTCTGTCTTATCCTTAATTGTTTTGCACCGTTGAAATCTTTTTAATAATCTTTTAACTTCTTGTTTTTTTCGTTCACATTCAGCATCAAACCAATCATTACATGTTTTTCTCCTTTGACTAATTGTTCTAACCATGCATGTAGCAGCTCCACATAATGCCCTAACAAAGTGATCTAAACTTGCATTCATATCAGTGTTTAATAGTTGAGTAGCTGACTGTATGGATTCTTGGAATTCAGCACTATCAAGTTCTTTTTTGTATATTTCTGTAAAATCTTCTGACCATATAATTTTTTCTGTGTTCTTTTGCTCTCTAATTTCAGTTCTAGTACAATCACTATCTCTTTTCCACGTTGTTTCAACTGGAAGGTGCCATGAATCAATACAATCTCCAATACACAAATCGAAACTTGACAATAAATGACTAGGTACAAGAACATAATCGATAACACTGCAACCATTCGGAGATACAAATGTATATTCCCCTTGATTATCTCCCTTACAACAACCATTCAAAATAATCATATCAAACAAAAAGCATAAATCTAGCAAGGACCTGCCAAAATTATTTATCGTATCATCCTTGGAAGAACGCACATGAAGTTCATCATCCATACTATCATACTCAACATCATCACAATAATTAGACATAATTTCAAGGTCGGCTTGTTCATGACCTGTTCTAGCATTTAAATCTCCTACAATCATAAAATAAAAATCGTCTTTTTGAAAATAATGCAACAAGGCTTCCTCTAGTGATACAATACCATCCTTAATTATTTTTTCAATATAGATAGGACCACCCTCTGGTACAATGTAACATGCTATCAGAATAAGATCTTTATCTAAACTGGAAATACATTTATTTATTCTTATGGCAATAGTGTTGTCACACTCTATTTTGATTTCTTCTACATAATTTTCTAAAGACTTTTTCACTAACAAAACCACTCCTCCAGAATTTCTTCCATGATGGGAAAGTTTTTTAGCAGGAACATGAAACTTTATATACTCATGAAAAATACCACTGTAATCAAAAGTGTGGTCAAGGAATGTCTCTGTAAGGCAAACAAAATCAAAATTATTTACATAGTTCATGAATGTGACATCCTTTAATTTATTATACAAATTTTCAACATTATAATTCAACAACGTCAGTTGACTTGGATGGCCGGGCCTGTCCTAGCTCTTCCGTAGGCTGCTGGGGCGCTGACTCCTGCGACAGTTCTCACTCGCCACTTTGCCACGAGCAGACGACTTGCGCGGCGGGTTTCCCAGGAAAGCCGGCATACCCGTCTGCTGGTATGACAGAGGCCTGTCTCGTGCAGCACGCTCGTCACTGCCGGAAGACCCCGCCACGTCATAGCGAGGGGAATCCCCGCCAACCGTCGCTGAACTGTGTCGTTCGCCTCGTGTAGTCGCCCCGTGGTTGCCTCGGTAACGCCCGCTCGCACTGCTTTCGGTGACGTCACGCCCGTGCTGGTCCCGTGTTGCACGTGCCCCAGATGAGGAGGGAGAAGGGGGCCTGCTGCTCGTGGTCGTCTGTCGGCTGCCAGGCGTGGTGCGTCCCTCTGACGTCACAGCCCCTCTGCTGGTGAGGAAAGGGGAATCCCCATGTTGACTGGGCTGTGAGGAGGGGACAGGGATGGAGGACTGCTGTGCACCCCCACTCTCCACCACCTTTGCGTAGGACCGGGGGTCTGGAATGCTGGGCCCGATCACCATCTGCCCCCTGTGGAAGTAGGCTCTCTTCCCCTCCCTGCGGGCCGCAGCCACCATCTGCGCCTGTGCCCTGGTCAGGTCGTTGGCCACCCTGACACCTCTGTCTTGTAGCTTCTGCCTCAGGTCTTTGTTTGTCAGGATGGACATTTTATCTTTCCACCGACTAAACTTTGCAATCATCGGCCTGGGCTGTCCGTATCGTGCCTGACCTGTGCGATGTGCCCGAGCTATGTCATCCACAGCCCAGGACCTCTGGTCATCCACACTGTTGAGCATGTCGATGACTGACTGCGCACATGATTCATGGGATTCGGCTGCAGCACGTTGTGGTATCCCGAAAAGCCGCAGATTGTCTCTTCGTGAGAAATTTTCCAATCTGTCAGTGTCTGTTTTCAATTGCTCTACTTCTGTCTTCAGGTCTTTGATGGTGTCAGACAGTTGTTGGACCTCCTCTCTATCTTCATTCCTTTCTTCAAACAATTGGTAGATATCTCCTGTCATGTCTGTCACTGTTTCTGCCAGCTTTCTGTGGTCTTTTTCCAGTCTGTCACATCTCACATTTATTTCTTCACACTGTTGTTTCACTTGGATTAATTCATTCTTTATTTCTCCCAAGTCGTTTCTGATTACACTGGTTTGTTCTGAGAACTGTTGTTGTATGTTCTGCATAATTGTCTTCATCAGATCACTGACTTCTGTTGGTGCAATCATCACTGTGTCTGTTCTTTCCGTCTGTCCATCAGTATTGGGTCCTGGGTTTGTTTCGATGTCGCCGCTAAGCAACAGTCTACGTAGCGAGAAAGCAGCGTGCTGCACGCAGAGCGCCATCAAAACCACAGGCACGTGCACAGCTGACTGACAGGCTGGCCCGCTGACACTGTCACACATCTCTGTCAACTTGCACCAAATTGTCCCCTTTTGGATTGATTTTGAAATAACCCCAACAGACTCAGAAGACATAAATTTGTCCATATTCCACCAGAGACAGTTTATAAGAGAGATGAGCACAGCACAACAAAGATAGCCCGTAACGACATCAGCTGATGTGACAGTGTCCGTGCAATTGCTCACCTGTGACAGGTTTGGCGACATTTTTTTTAAAAAGCGTGACACATGTTGACACTTTCCAAACATCCCAATTGCAGCCCTCCACGTCACTAAGTCAACCATTTTTAGGTAGTTACGGGTAGTGGAGACTATCACGTGAATTGTAACACAGGCAACAGTTTGAAACAGTCCTTTGGAAGGATGTAACACACAGAACTCGACAGCACATTTCACAGCAACTGCCACTCGGTCGCCATGTTTTCTCGCCCCCCGAGAGAGAGAGAGAGAGAGAGAGAGAGAGAGAGAGAGAGAGAGAGAAGAGAGAGAGAGAGAGAGAAGAGAGAGAGAGAGAGAGAGAGAGAGAGAGAGAGAGAGAGAGAGAGAGAGAGAGAGAGAAAGAGAGACTGACAGACAGATAGAGAGACAGACAGAGACAGAGGCAGAGAGACATACAGACAGACAGACACACACACACACACACAAGCACACACACATACACACATACAATCACACACACACACACACACACACACACACACACACACACACACACACACACACACACACACACACACACACACACACACACACACAATGTCTCATCAGTTGATAGTTACTTTTACCTTTATATCACAATTTCCATCAGAATAGCTGTAGGACCACCACACCACTGTTTTAAAGGGTAAAAGTGGACGCTTATAAAACACAATTTAGTATGAATGCATTTTTTCCTTGTGGAAAAAAAATTACAAAGCAGCATATAGTTATTGAGTGCCCAGGTTTTCAATGTATTTCACCTTGTTTCGAAGGCAAGAAAACATTCTCGCACATTGAGTTAATGCGAGAGATAAACGTTATGTTTATTTCATTGTGTGTTCAGTAGATTCCTTTACATTCTGTTAATCTTGCTTGTTAATAGGTTGTTATTTGTTTATATTTGATTTGGTGTTTGCTGTCCAAATCACAATTTGTGCATGGACATTAATTTAAAGACTACTACTACTACTACTACTACTACTACTACTACTACTACTACTACTACTACTACTACTACTACTACTACTTTTCCCTGTAAAACTGTTTCTGTGCTTAAGGACAGATCTTTGTGTTATTTCTGATCAATGTTACTTCTCTCTAGCGCTAAGGATGGATCTGTATGTTACAAATCTGCTAAATGAAGGAAGGTGGTAGGATGGTTAAGATATTTGCCTGCCAACAAGTAAAAAATGTGAGGCTGTTTTGGGTTCGATTTCCAGCCTCGCCGTTTTTTCCCCCAGTTCCAAATCTCCGCCCCCACCCACGCTTGTGAATTTGTGCTAAACAAGAAATGCTAAAAAAAATGTCTCTCAGTAGTCAAACAAAATATCAGCAGAAAGTATTTGCTAACTTTCATTACTGCACACAGGTAGTCCACTCACTATCCCCCTTCCTGCTGATCTACGGTTATTGATAGCCATCTGGATGATCTTAGCACCCGCTGTGCACTGTGCTTATCACCTGGTGATCAGATTACACGTCAGGCTGCCTCTGCTTTACTGCTCTGAAGGAAATTCCTACTCATACCCCCCCCCCCTCATGCCACCCAGACAATGATAGTACCAAGGGTTTAAGGTTCGTCTGAAGTTGACAATATATCTCTGTTATTCTGGCAGAGATGTGAGCTAAGTGTCTGGCTTCAGATAAGACGGTGATGTTTTTGTTAAAAAAAATAACTGATAAAGCATTCTAAATGGATCCCTTTTCCTTAAACCGAGGTCCTGTGTGCACACACGTTGGAACCTGTTCCACTTTTCGGAAGAGTAGGCTATTTGTGCCTGTAGAAATGGATGACAAAATCTACAAAACCTCATGCACACAGCGACAGGATGTAAATAAAAGCACATGATTGCGTATTCCTTTATCCTTATAAAAGTTTTTTTTTAAACAGGGAAATCTGGGTCAGCGTGGACTGTAGTTATGTCGTTTTTATCTTTTTTTTCAATATGAATCGTATTCTTTGGTATTTGCTTTACTGTGAAGCTTTGCAATAAGTTTAACAATTGTCCTTACAATCCAAACTCACTGAGGTCAGAGCTTATACATCTAGGAGACAGGAAAAGATATACTGGCAATGCAGCTTTTTTAAAAACCTGATTTATGTTTCGAAGTTCGAAACATTTTATTTGGTGGCCATATTGGATTGTTTCCATGGCTTAGTACCTGATAGATTCTTTAGGCTTTACAAGCGATGCCATTTCAATGCAATGATACCACAACTTCTAACAGTTTGCAAGCAGCACTTGTCAATTGAGATTCTGATGTTCCCTCTTGACGGCTTGCAACCTTTAACATACTACTTGGGGATTGATCTCAAGTTGTCAACATTTATAAAAAGCTGTTCTGTATAGCGTCCTGTTGTGTGTATTGTATTGTATTGTATTGTATTGTATTGTATTGTATTGTATTGTATTGTATTGTATTGTATTGCATTATATTGTGTTGTATTGTAACGCATGTACTGCATTGTACTGTATTGAGTTGTATTGTAATGCATTGTAATGCATTGCATTGTATTGTGTTGCATTGTGTTTTATTAATGTAAAAAAGGTAAATGTATTGTATTATTTTATTGCATTGAATTGTGCTGCATTGCATTGTCTTCTTAAAACAAAGTTAAGGTATTGTATTATTGCGTTGTATTGTATTGTATTCCATTGTATGAAATACATCATATTTCTTTGCAGTGCTCATTGTGCTCAATCTTTTATTTGTACTCTAAATTTGCATCATCATTAATCAAGCGCTAGCCTTTTCCCTTTGTTTCCTAGTACGCTGTTTTTGCCCTCTGTGTACCTGTCTGTCTGCCTGGTAGATGAAGAGGCGTGTCAACATTTTGCCAGAGATAATTTTCTCTGTTTTTGATGATTTTGGGTCCTTTATTTTTACATGCGCTTAATGCATGTTACCCATAGAATTATCGTTTAAGAACTTGTCTGCAACAGTGGCTTTTAGATTACTGCTTCTGCGAAGTCAGAATGCGGCTACCTAAAGGATGAAGGGGGAGGGGGAAGGATGGTGCTGTTTGCAAAACCGCAGACCAAGAGCAAAGACACACAAAGAAAAAGGGTCACCACTAAAAAGCCCCGGAGAGTGGGAGATAATCTGTGCTCAGAGAACTCGAGTCAGCAGACCTCGTTGATGTTTGTTCTACATTGGTGCATCATCTGCTGTACCGCATCTTGATAGAAAAAGATGCTTCAAGCATGCTTACAATATCAGCACACGGAAAAGCTCATGGCAAGAAGAGCGTTGAAACGTTTACACAGAGGAAGGAGGAATCCCACAGTAGTAGATAGATATTCTTGTGAATGCAATGGTCACTCTTTAATTCTGAGAAATATCTTGCTGTGAGGTACCACAGCAGGTGGAGCTTCAAGTCCCGCTGGGATCCCTGACGAAGGCTCATCCAGGAGCCGAAACTCCTGTGAGGCGCGATTCTTACTATAAAAAAAGCCTAAAATGCTGCCGTTGAAAGATATTATTCCCTAGAATTTATTTTCTTTCTTCTTTACTTTTTATTGAGTCTTTGATGTTACTTTCAAAATGATTGAGAAGTTGTAAGTGGTTACCTGCACTTGCCCCCCCTCCCCCGTCCCCCCCCCCCCCCCCCCCCCCCGCTTTTTCCTCACAGTAGTAGACAAAGAGATGCACACCCTGATAGCAAAACTGATAATGACGACGCACCTTTGTCAAGGTAAAAGGTACAGGTAAAAGTACAGGTGGACATAATCTTTTCTCTATGGTTAATCCTTCCCTGGCCCTCCGTATCACCTGGAGGTCAATTTAAATGATATGCAAAACAACAGTTCAGCTGTACAATAACTCAGTAAAATGCAAAGAAATCACAAAGCAACGGGCAGGCAAATGTGAATATTTCTGGCAATATGTCAATGTTTTGTTGTTGTGGTTGTTGTTGCTGGTGGTGGTGGTGGTGGGGGGTGCTGTTGCTTATGCAAGCTGCTTGGCTGAACTTCCATCTTGGAGTCTGTGGGATTATACATGCACACTGGATAAGACGTTGCCGTGTGTGACCATGCCACACTGGCAGCCATACTCCGCTTTTAGAGGACTGTTAACCTTAGAAGGAACAATTCTGCTTCTGTGCTACAAGCTTCTCTAAGTTTCAGATAACCTCCATCTAACATTTCACAACATGACAGCATGTTGATATCGACACTTAGCTTACATCAATAAAAAACGATCTTTTAGCTTGTGGCTTTTATCAAGGTTTTGATCTTTTTTAACCCCAGTTTCCTGTGTGGTGAGGAGAGGGCAGGTGTGATGTCAGTTGTGGATCAGATAGTGATAGAAAAGGCTTTGCTGCTTAGTGTGTGAGCATAAGTGTTGTAGAAATAGTGCTTACAAGTTGAAAATGTATTTTTGATGAAGTTGTCTGTGTGTGTGTGTGTGTGTGTGTGTGTGTGTGTGTGTGTGTGTGTGTGTGTGTGTGTGTGTGGTGTGTGTGTGTGTGTGTGTGTCTGTCTGTCTGTCTGTCGTCTGTCTGTCTGTCTGTCTGTCTGTCTGTCCGTCTGTCCGTCTGTCCGTCTAGTTATGTATTTGCCTTTGTCAGTCTGTTTATTTGTCTAAACACCTCTGTCTATCTATCTGCCTGTTTCTATCTATCTATCTATCTATCTATCTATCTATCTATCTATCTATCTATCTATCTATCTATCTATCTATCTATCTACCTATCTATCTCTATCTATATATATCTATATCTATCTATATCTATCTCTCTATCTCTATCTCTATCTCTATCTATCTATCTATCTATCTATCTATCTATCTATCTATCTATCTATCTATCTATCTATCTATCTATCTATCTATCTATCTATCTATCTATCTATCTATCTATCTATCTATCTATCTATCTATTAATCTATCTGTCTGTCTGTCTGTGTAATTTTCTGCCTACTATCTGCCTGTCTGTCTATCTATCTATCTATCTATCTATCTATCTATCTATCTATCTATCTATCTATCTATCTATCTATCTGTCTGTCTGTCTGTCTGTCTGTCTGTCTGTCTGTCTATCAGTCTATATATCTACCTATCTGTCTGTCTGTCTATCAGTCTGTCTATCTATCTACTATCTGCCTATGTATCTTCTCTGCCTCAGTGACATGCTGTTGTTTCATCTCTTTCATATCTGTCACAATCTAAGTCTCTTTCTCTCCGCCTCTGCCCCGCTCATGTTTGTCAAGGTTTGGTATACATGCATATGTAACACATAATTACGTGTGAGTGTATGTGCGCGCGAGGCACGTGTGTGTGTGTGTGTGTTTGTGTGCGTGCGTGCGTGCGTGCGTGCGTGTGTGTGTGTGTATGTGTGTGTGCATGCATTATCAAGAGTATATCTAAGGTAAAAGTAAAAGTGTTCCCATGACCTATGTGGCCGATGGGGAGCACGGTGCCAGAGACCTCAGCTTCTCTTGGGACCAGCACATTAAGGGCGATGCCCTTCTCCTCTCCCTCGCTGCTTTACCTTCACGGTCTCTAAAGAAAACAGGTATTTATTTAGAGCTGGGTGAACTGGGGAATGTACTGAAAACAAGGCCAACAAACGGTCGCTCATCCAAGAGGTAACGACGTCCAATACTAATTAACCACACTCCTCACTCGGGGCATGGGTTTTGGGGACGGGATAGCCTAGTGGTCAGAACATTGCGCTCGCAATTTGACGACCCGAGTTCGATTCCTGGTCGAGGAGATTTTTCTCCAGGAGTTAACATCAGTGCTGACTCCACTTTCCCCAAAAGGCTTTCGGATGAGGCAGTAAACCGAGGCCCTGTGTGCGAACGCACGCAGAACATCTTGCGCACACGTTAAATCCTGTTCCGCTTTTCGTGAGAGTAGGCCATTGTATGCCGGTGGGAACAGATGACAATATTTACACAGCTGCATACACACTGGGACTGGATGAAAAAAGCACACGAATGCTTATTCCATTATCCTCGATATAAAAGAATAAAATAAAATAACTAAATAAAATCAACTTAACTTGGAGAGGTCGAAAGCTGTGGCTACTGAGTTACCTCATCCCCCATATCTGTCTGTTTATTTAATGAATAGTTGAATTATTTGAATTGAATTTTGGATTGGTTTGTTCATTGCTCCTGTCTTGCTCTCTTAACAAGAAGTGAGTTGCAGTAATTGTAAGCAGACGTTTTCAATGATAACAAGAAAGGCTAAATTGTTTATGGCACACAGAACTAACCACATTGTCTCTGATTGCGTTTAAGCAATTCAAGATTGACATTGCGATTGAAATGCAAAGCACACACACGCGCGCGCGCGCGTGCACGAGCACACACACACACACACACACACACACACGCACGCACGCACGCAACGCATGCACGCACACACGCACGCACATGACCCACGCACACACGCTCATGCGCGTGCGCACACACACACACAAACACACACACATACAAACACACAAAACAAACAAACAAACAAACAAACGATCAATACAAAAACAAACTAAATACCGGTTGAGTAGCTGACAGAATAATTCATTTGTCTCTGCGATTTTATTTTAGTTTTTCATTCTCTTTTCAAATCTCAGTATTGCCATTCTACAACTTGAAAGCCATACCAATCAGCTTCTCTTTTGCCTCAATTCTATTTCATTGAATTACGTTTCCAATCTCATGTTTTGTTTTAGAGTGAAAAAAAGTGACGTATGCACTGCTATAATGATGGGGGCAGGGGAGGGGGCAAGCTGTTACCCATGCTGCAGAGCCCCCTCCCCCCTCCCCTCCTTTCTCTACGTCGCTGGAATAGTCCAATGGAAAAGCAATCGCCGATACACATGGTGCCGTCGGAGGAGCCGCCAGAACGTTGCCATATACAAGCCCCGAACCGCCCTGGGGACTCCAACTCCCGGTGATTTTTTCTCAGGGATAGTGTCTAAACACCACACCTGTGTGTATGCTGTTTTTTTTTTAACTTTGTTGTCATCCGCTCCTATCGGCACACTTTAGTCTGCTCTTTCGAAATGCAAAACGGTTTGTTAATGTGTGCGCAAGATGTTCTGCCTACGTTCGCATACGGGGCCTCGGTTCATAGTCCCAGCCGAATGAGGACTGTGGGTGTAGGGCTGCCTTAAATGGCCAAGTGTAGATACGCGCTACAGGCCCACCTCTCAGGCACAGTGGAGTCTCATGATGATTTCCATGTGTGATGAGTAGGACAGAGTGCATAATATAATGCAGGGTGTGTGGATGTGTGTGTGTGTGTGTGTGTGTGTGTGTGTGTGTGTGTGTGTGTGTGTGTGTGTGTGTGTGTGTGTGTGTGTGTGTGTGTGTGTGTGTGTGTTTGTTCTTCAGTTTAACTTCCTTCCACTAAATAGTGATATCAGACAAAGAAGTGTGTGTGTGTGTGTGTGTGTGTGTGTGCGCGCGCGCGCGCGCGTGCGCCTGTGTGTGTATGTGTGTGTGAGTGTGTGTGAGTGTGTGTGTGTGTATGCGCGCGTGCGCGTGTGCGTCTGTGCGTGCGTGCGTGCGTGCGTGTGTGTGTGTGTGTGCATGTGTAAATCGCTTTGGTCATTATTTCATTTTAAGGGAGAGTCGGGTGGACTTTTGCTTTTTTCAATGTTTCTGTATCTGTAGAATGAATCCAACAAAAACTGTAATCTTTCTATCACAAAGAACGTGTGTTTAGCTGGGCACCTTTTTTTCGGCTCGTCATCTGTTGTACAACGTCCCACAGACAGACCACAGCTGCCATTCAAACACGTGTGCAAGAAGGATTTTAAAAAGCCCTGATCATAGACCAGAAGAACCGGTAAGCAACAGTTCTCGAACGGTCAGCCTGGAGACAGACTGAAGAGAAGAGACGAAGAGACACTTGCTCAGCAGCACGAGGCAAAGAGATCGAGAAGAAAGGCTGCAGACCAGGCAGACAGACCAGCGTCAGGCTTCATCTGTGCCCTCTGCCATAGGGACTGGCATTCCCGTGTCGGACTGGCCATCCACACCCCACGCTGTACCAGAATGAACTGCTAGAGCGCACCTCCAGTTTTGCGGGACTGAAGGAAGCCTACAATGAATGAACGTTGTACGTACTGTTCTCTGTTTCTTTTCCCTGGAAAACATTGACACGTCCTCTGCTTTGCTTTGTTCGTAATTTGTTTCTTCATTATAGACAGTGATCCCAATTGATCTAGCCATAAATATCTCTCTTTCTCTCTTGTTGGTACTTAAACTTCTCGGTATCTCTGTCTCTCTCTGTCTCTGTCTGCCTGTTTGTTTGTCTGTCTCTCTTTGTCTCTGTCTCTCGCTGTGTGTGTGTGTGTGTGTGTGTGTGTGTGTGTGTGTGTGTGCGTGCGTGCGTGCGTGCGTTATTTTATTTATTTTTTTATTTTATTTTTTATTCTTTTATATCGAGGATAATGGGATAAGCACTCATGTGCTTTTTTTCATCCAGTCCCCGTGTGTATGCAGTTGGGTAAATATTGTCATCTTTTCCCACCGGCATACAATGGCCCACTCTTACGAAAAGCGGAACAGGATTTAACGTGTGCGGAAGATGTTCTACGTGCGTTCGCACACGAGACCTCGGTTTAAAGTCTTATTCGAAAGACGCGTGCGTGTGTGTGAGTATGTGTGTGTGTGTGTGTGTGTGTGCGTGCGTGTGTGCGTGCGTGAGTGCGTGCGTGCGTGCGTGAGTGCGTGCGAACTTGCGTGTGTGCGAGCGTGTTTTGTGTGTGTGTGTGTGTGTGTGTGTGTGTGTGTGTGTGTGTGTGTGTGTGTGTGTGTGTGTGTGTGTGTGTGTGTGTGTGTGTGTGTTGACCAAGTAGCAATAACCAATACTTTATAAAAGTTTCCTTTTCCAAGAGACAGAAAATCTGACTTTTTTAAAGGTATATAGCGCTAACGATAAAAACAAATTTAGTTCCACTCCGATCCCCCATGGAAGAAAAAAGGAAACCAAAACTGTAGGTACTTTAAACAAGCTCACCATGCAACACTTCTCAGAACATTTTTCAGACAGAGAGCTAAATGATTTTGATCATTTCCAGAAATAGGAACTGAATAAATCCTAAGATAAAAAAGATAAGGAGAGTAAAAAAAACCAAAAAAACAGACTAATAAAACAGCACTAGCAGTTGGCTTTGCTTTTCCCAAGAAGCACCAGCCATGATGAGAGGATTTGGGTGGCAAAGACAGATGGAGAAACTTTACGTGTGTAAAGAATTCATGTCAGCTGGAAGAAACTCACTGCGGTCTGAGGTGTTCTTTTATTATTATTATCATGGGTTTAGACACCATCCCCGAGGAAACATCGGGGAGATGGAGTCCCAGAGCGGCTCGGGGCTGTTGGTATATAGCAACGTTCTGGTGGCTCCTGCGACGGTACTGGAACCATTCGTATCGGTCATTGCCTTTCCAATGGATCATTCCAGTGCCGTTGAGAGGGGGGTGGGGGGTCTGCTGCATGGGTAACAGCTTGCCCTCCATACATACTTACCCAGGCTTTGCGCTCTAAAGACTAGAGCACAACTCCATAGTCCTCCGAGACTGATGGGTGCCTTCTACTACTACTACATGGGTTTGAGATCCTCAGTAGAAGCAGCAAGCAAGTGGCATTCATTTGGAGTGAGTTTTATCCAATCTTTTGCTTTTATGCTGAATTGCAAGTGTTTTCTTTCCAGAGTTCAGTTCCCATTCACCAAAAATATTTTCTAATATTCATTATTGTCAAATGTCTTTTAAAAGTGTTTTTGACTTTTTGACTTGACAAAGCACTGATGTTAACTTTTGGGAAAATCCTCTTTAATTAACAGGGTTTCGAAGATGGCTGGAACCCAGGCCGTCAGGATCACGACCATGACGCTCGTCAGAGCGATCCCTTTGCCCTCTATCCAGACACACCGTTCCTTCTTTCCCTTCTTCTCCTGCTGGCTTTCTTTCTGGGGGAGTCAGTGCCCCCCCCCCCCCCCCCCCTCTGCACTGAAACCTTCATGTCCAGGGCAAGTCAGGAGGGCCAAGCCATTACATCTCTTATTCTTCTCCTTCTTCTTTCTTCTTCTCTTCTTCTCTTCTTTCTTCTTCTTCTCTTCTTCTTCTTCTCTTCTTCTCTCTTCTTCTTCTTCTTCTTCTTCTTCTTTTCTCTTCTTCTTCTTCTTCTTCTTCTTCTTCTTCTTCTTCTTCTTCTTCTTCTTCTTCTTTTCTTCTTCTTCTTCTTCTTCTTCTTCTTCTTTCTTCTTCTCTTTCTTCTTCTTCTTCTTCTTCTTTCTTCTTCTTCTTCTTCTTCTTCTTCTTCTTCTTCTTCTTCTCTTCTTTCTTCTTCTTCTTCTTCTTTCTTCTTCTTCTTCTTCTTCTTCTTTCTTCTTCTTCTTCTTCTTCTTCTTCTTCTTCTTCTTCTTCTTCTTCTTTCTTCTCTTCTTCTTTCTTCTTCTTCTTCTTCTTCTTCTTTCTTCTTCTTCTTCTTCTTCTTCTTCTTCTTCTCTTCCCTTCTTCTGCGTTACTCTATGAACTGGGTGGGTGGTGTAGTGCCAGGTCTTCTCCTGTATTGTAAGCCTGCAGAAGGTCTGCCTGCTGGCCTCAGCCCACACACCTCAGCTTCAGGGCAGCTCATTAAAAAGTTTATAGCAAAGTACGTGTTTTCAGATTTTTAAGCGAGAAAATGGGCTAAAGATAAGTATGAGATAGAGAGGAAGGGAGGGTAGGGAGCGGAGAGATAAAGATAATATATATAAGAGAGAGAGAGGAGAGAGAGAGAGAGAGAGAGAGAGAGAGAGAGAGAGAGAGAGAGAGAGAGAGAGAGAGAGAGAGAGAGAGAGAGAGAGAGAGAGAACAGAGAGAGAGAGAGAACACAGAGGGAAAGAGATGGTTGATGGTGAAAAGGAGAGAGAGATAGAGAAAGAGAGACGGACAGAAAGAATAAGAGAGTAAGAAAGAGAGACAGACAGATAGAAAGAATCAGAGAATGAGAAAGAGAGACAGACAGACAGATAGAGAGAAAGACACAGACAGAGATAGAGAGTTAGAGAGAAACGGACAGAGAACGATTTTAATACCCTCAAAAATGGTTGAGTATCTTAAGCCGTTGAATTACGATGCTACAGCCTGATTTTCGGTGTTGTCTTTAAAAGGATGTCACGAATAAGTGTGTGACATCCTCATATAAACCATCAAGTGTTATAAAGACCTCATTACAGTAGTCAAAAAAGAAAACTAAGGTGGCATGAATATCCTTCAGGATATGACAGACTTACAAACGGACAAACTTGAACACAAATGGACGGATAACATTACTAATGCAACTCTCTCTAATAAACCGTAATTAGATGGGAATTAACACAATACTACCATAATTGGAGAGAGCTGTTGTTTTCGTCAGTGCAGTAATATTGGACTACTTTTCCACAGGATTAGAGACAAATAGTGTGTG
Organism: Stramonita haemastoma; assembly: GCA_030674155.1. Taxonomy (NCBI): domain Eukaryota; kingdom Metazoa; phylum Mollusca; class Gastropoda; order Neogastropoda; family Muricidae; genus Stramonita; species Stramonita haemastoma. Next base: position 39,625,755 of record CM060332.1, read on the forward strand.
CAAGATAACTAATTTTGTATGCATTACTCTATGAAACCTCTCTTCAATTTTTCAACCAAGAGACTTGTCAGGAAGGGGTATCAATACCACTGTGAGGTTAGGGGAAATCTGTACCCTTGAAAAGTTCAGCTACACCTAAAGCCTGCACTGAGAGATCACTTCACATCACAGGTGCAGCGCTTCTCTCACTGAGCCATGTGCCCCGTAACCACACCTGTCCTTGATAAAGGGCACCCTGCATATGTCATGCTGGATTACAGCACACGCCAACAGGCAGATCTAGCCTCCAGCAGTTCGGGATCTCCTTCCGTGAGTGGCTTCATGGGGGCCGAATGTCAATGTAGATTTAGATTGGCTCATACGTAGACAGAATGAGACTTAGTGTGGCTGTATACGGCGAGACCGAACCAAATGCTGGCAGAGTTATAGCTTTGAAATGTCATCGCCATCATTCATCCATCCCTCAAGTCGAAAACAAAATAAAGAACTGTCTGCTCCTCCAATACTACTGACAAGTTTGGGTGACTGTTCTTTATGCACGACAGCAGTCGACATAGATTCTTCTCTCCTATGGCCGTGTATTGTCTATCGGACCTATGGCCGTGTATCGTTAATCCGTCTGCTTGTCTCCCAGACTGTGGATTTAGAGTGCCGCCGTCATTTTGGATGAGCTATAAAGTTTTCACACAACAATGTGTTTACCTGAAACAGTTGGCCTTTGTTATAACCCACGGTCTCCAATATTATAGTTTCAAAACCTCCTGCACTTTAAAGATCAACCGCAGTACACTTATCCACGGATTACACATACAAATTTAATATTTATACTGACTCGACAATCTCTCTCTCTCTCTCTCTCGTCTCTCTCTCTCTCTCTCTCTCTCTCTCTCTCTCTCTCTCTCTCGTCTCTCGTCTCTTCTCTTCTTCTCTCCTCTCTCTCTTCTCTCTCTCTCTCTCTCTCTCTCTCTCTCTGTCTGTCTTCTGCTCTCTCTTCTCTTCTCTCTCTCTCTCTCTCTCTCTCTCCTCTCTCTTTCTCTCCCTCTCTCTCTCTCTCTCTGCTGACAAAGCATATATACAAAAAATATACAGAAACACACTAAGATTTATTTCATACAAAAGAAGGAAAAAATCAACAATATTAGATAAGCAAAGTTATGACACACACACTCACACTGGGTTAAGTATCTTATAATGGTGCCCGGGCCTGTCAGTCAGTATAAACAGCTAGCTTCCCCACCTTCTGTAATATCTGTACTAGGAATTTTCCTCTTTCTATCCCTCTCTCTGCCTCTACCTCATTCCCCTTCTTCCTGTCACCTTCTTCTTTTTTCTGTTTTCAAAACTTGTAGAGACAATAGGAACTGTTAGATTTTGATTTATTTTTCTTGCGACATGCAGTGTGTGTGCATTGGCACCTTACCTGGTGAAATAAAGGATGGAGATCTATTTCCATAAGAAATTGCCAGAACCAGGAAGACGTCTGCTTGCCTCGAGCCTGTCCACTTGGGACAACAAGCACTTTTCAACACACACACATCATTTATGAATAGTCGTCTTTGGCGTTGTGTGTGTGGTGTGTGTGTGTGTGTGTGTGTGTGTGTGTGTGTGTGTGTGTGTGTGTGTGTGTTTTTCCAGAAATACGCAGGTTTCGTTTTGTTTAGTCACGTTTTACTTGTTCATTTGTTTGTTTCAATTTAGCAGAGGTCAGACACTGATATTTTCATTTTACTAGAGACGTCTAGATCGTAAAACTTAATGTCATATTTCAAAGTAGAGAACAGAATAGAGGTCGTTAGATGTTAGATCTATGTGCACGGTTCGCTCGGGTTTCGGAATCAGATTCAAGCGAACTTTGCTTGGTTTTTCTTTTGAAATTTTCCTCACCATTTTTGTTGCGTCTTTCAGAAATCATTAGGATTCTGCACTCAAGAGCTATTCAGCTGATTCTTCCATTCATGTCAAATGATACGCCAAACCGAGATGCTAATGAAATTATATGAATAGATTTAGAGAGAAAAAAATAAACAGTATTTTAACAAGTGAAAAACTGATAGAAAGTAGTAGGTACTCATCAGTCTCGGAAGACTATGGAGTTGCGCTCTAGTCTTTAGAGCGCAAAGCCTGGGCAAGTATGTATGGAGGGCAAGCTGTTACCCATGCAGCAGACCCCCCCTCTCCACGGCACTGGAATGATCCATTGGAAGGGCATTGACCGATACGAATGGTTCCAATACCGTCGCAGGAGCCACCAGAACGTTGCCATATACCTACAGCCCCGAGCCGCTGTGGGACTCCAACTCCCCGATTTTTCCTCAGGGATGGTGTCTAAACACGACACCTGTGTGCATGCTGGTTTGTTATAACTTTGTCATCCGCTCCTACCGGCACATGATGGCCTACTCTTCCGAAAGGTGGAACGGGGTTTTATCGTGTGCACAAGATGTTCTGCGTGCATTCGCACACGGGGCCTCGGTTTCGAGTCTCATCCGAATGACTTTGACATTCAGTTCGATTTTTTCGTCAAACTGGGAAGAAAGGGCGAGGCTGGGTACAAACCCAGAAACTCACGATTTACACATTGGCAGGCGAACGTCTTAACCATCCTGCCACCGTCCTTCAAAGAGTATGGGGTGCGGGATAGCCTACTGGTCAGAGCGTTGTAGGCTACTCGGGCTTTGATGGCACTGGTTCGAACAGCCACCGAGACGCTTTGTCAAGGGACTTTTTTCTCCTGGAGTAATGACTGCGAGCTCCCATAAGTCAGTCCTTTGGATGAGACTATAAGCCGAGGCCCCGGTGTGGGCGAACACGCACGGTATATGTTGCACACAAGTTTACACCCGCTCTGTCTTTGGGAGAATAAGCAACTTGTGCCGGTATATTTATATATTTTATTATTTATTTATTCTTTTTTTATTTATTCTTTTATGTCGAGGATAATAGAATAAGCATTCATGTGCTTTTTTACATTCAGTCCCCATGTGTATGCAGTTTTGTAAATCTTGTCATCTGTTTCCACCGGCACACTCTTACGAAAATCGGAACAGGATTTAACGTGTGCGCAAGATGTGCGTGCGTTCGCACACGGAGCCTCTGGTTATAGTCTCATCCGAAGGATGACCTAGTAATGGGTGGAGATAAACAAACATGGGGGAAATGGACTACAAAACCACTTCACCTTCGATCGACACCCCTTCCTATCATTTTCCAGTGTTCCCATGCAAAAAGAAATAGCAATGGTCATGTGATATGTACAGGAGCTCTCCACTGCCTGATATACATGCTATAGCTCTGAACTACGGGACAGTGTAGCCAATGCCAGAACTACAGAACAATCAGCCTCATCAGCCACCCTAGCAAAATCATGCTACAGTCATCCTAAACCGGTTCAAGAAAGAGGCTGAGGAACACCTAGCTGAACAGCAAGCAGGATTTAGGGCAGGCAGAAGCACTGTGGAGCAAATATTCAACTGCCGTATTCTGATGGAGAAACACCTACATCACCAGAGAGACTTGTTCCACAACTTCATAGACTTTAAGAAGGCCTTTGATAGAGTGTGGCACGAAGGTCTATGGCGGGTCCTGAGAAACTTTGGCATAGAAGAGGGTCTAGTCCAAACCATCCAGGCGCTGTATCCCACATCCAACAAAGCAGTCCTCCTCAACAGCCAGATAGGCGACTACTCCAAGACCACAGTTGGCGTCCGACAAGGTTGCCTGCTATCCCCAATCTTTTTCAACCTCTTCCTGGAAAACATCATGAGAGATACCCTCCACGACTTTCATTCTACCATCTCTTTAGGAGGGAGAACGATAAACAACCTACGCTTTGCCGACGACATCGATCGGTAGCAACACCGAGCTACAGGATCTCACAAACAGACTAACAGACAGAGCAAGAAAGTCCTGGTCAACAGCACAAATAACATCCATGCTCAAATCTTCATGAATGGAGAACAATTAGAAGAAGTGGACACCTTCAAATACCTTGGTGCCACTCTCACCAAAGATGGCCGCTCTGCAACAGAGAGTAAGACCAGACTGGCCATGGCAAAATAGTCAATGGCAAAACTCAGCAAGATCTGGAAGAGCAAAAACATCAGTTTCCACACCAAGATGAAAATCTTCAAGTCCCTAGTTATGTCCATACTGCTCTACGGCTGTGAAAGTTGGACTCTGACAGCTGAAACCACCAGGAGAATTCAAGCATTCGAAACAAAATGCTTCAGACGCCTCTTTGGGATCTCGTGGAGGGATCACAAGACCAACGACTTTGTGCGGGGCCAAGTTACACAGCTGGCAGGCCCCCAGAACCCCTCCTGTCAATACTAAAAAGGAGGAAGATGTCTTGGTTTGGGCACGTCACCCGACACAACACGCTGCCCGAGACGGTTCTTCATGGAACCTTGAAAGGGGACAGACGCAGAGGAAGGCAACCCAAGAACTGGATGGACAACATCAAAGGAGTGGACCGGGATGGACTGCGCAACGCTGATCCGCAGGGCAGAGGACCGGTCTGGATGGAGGAGAACAACGTCATCAACATCCTCATGTCTCCTCTACGACCATTCCGTCAGGAGAATGAGGTGAGGTGAGTGAGGTAGCCTGGCGCTCAGAGTGATGCGCTCGTGATCTGCTAACGCGGGTTCGAATCTCGTTCATGCGGATTTTTCTTCTGGAGTGAACATTGGTGCCGACTCCACTCCCCCAAAAGTCCGTCAAATGACACTATAAACCGAGGTCCCACGTGCGAACGCACACAGAGCATCTTCTGCATACATTAAAACCTGTTCGGCTTTTGGGAAGAGTATGCCATTGTGTACTGGTGGGAACGGACGACAAAATTTACACAACTGTATACACACGAGACTGGATATAAAAAGGCACGTGAGTGCTTATTCCAATATCCTCGAAATGAAACAATAAAAAACAAAAATTACTGCAATTCAAACGGATTAAAAATCGCCTTTTCAACCTCTTCTTGAACCTCGACTTGGTGCCGTGGCTCTATGCAATAGTTCAACATAAGCGGGATTGCGTGATTTGTACATAATGACGTCATTTCAGGTGCACAGAACTACAAAAACTACGTCAGAAATGCAGTTTAAGTGGCAAGATACGATTTCAGCTTTTTTCACCAAAAAACCACGTTAGACTAATTAAACCAAATGGCAAAAAGTGACAAACGGGTTTTGATGCTTCTGCAGACTGTTTTGTGTTAAGGTTTTCTCTTCTTCAAAAGAGTGATTCGTGTTTCGTGGCAAACCAATGCAACACGCCCTGCTCAAGCGTTGGAAGATTAGAGCCACATTGATCTGAGATCAAAGCTTTTCTGTCTGGATTTTTGAGCACAAGGACAGTGTTGTGTTCTTATAGACATACCGCCGATGTGTGACGTAGCTCTGCAGGTATTCGAGGTTTCCATGCAATATTTAGTTTTTGAGATGTTATGGATGCATGTGTGTCATAAGCTATTTAGTTACGTGTTGTGTTTTGTGTGTGTGTGTGTGTTGTGTGTGTTGTGTTGTGACGCACGTGTGTTGCGTGCGTGTAAGCGCGCGCGCGCGCGCGCGCGCGCGTGATGTGTGTTGTGTTGTGTGTGTGTGTGTGTTCATGTACACATAATTTTGTTGCTGCGATGTTTGATGCTGTGCATGCAATATAGTTTAATAAACAATTACATGACCCCCCTCTCTCAAATATTATATATATATATATATATATATATATATATATATATATATATATATATATATATATATATATTATGTATATGTATATGTACATATACATATATAAATATATATACATTATATGTGTGTGTATAGATAACACACACACATATATATATATATATTATATATATATATACTATATATATATATATATATATATTTTATAATACTCATTGTGTATACTTTGGTTATTTTGTCTATCTGCGCATGCCACTGTTATCATTATTTGCACATGACTAGAATAGAAAATAGTTATGGCTCTATTGCAGACACGCCAACATGTTTTTGCAGCGCAGGATTAAGAGAAAAATATCGGCATAAGTGATATTTTACTAATGATTCACAGAAACACAAGTCAGAATAAGTAATATTCTGTTGACGATTCAGAGAAACATCAGCATAAATGATATTCTATTGAAAACTTGATGATTCAGAGGAACATATGTCAGGATTTTTAGGAAAATTGTTAAAATATGTGGCATTCTATTGAAAAATCGATCATTCAGAGAAAATATGTCAGCATATCAGAGACATTTTAAAAAAAATTTGATGATTCAGGGGAAGTATATCAGTATAGGTGACGTTTTATTAAAAACTTGACGATTCAAGGGAAATATGTCGGCATAGGAGATTTTTTTTTTTTTTTTTTGGAGGGGGGGGGGGGGGGGGGGGCTAAATCTCGAATATTGAGAGGAAATATGCAGCATAAGTTATAATCTTATCAACATCTGATAATCAGCAGTTTCCCTCTGAATTCGCAGCACACAACAAACAGATGGCACCATGCAGAGGACAGACAAACACAGAAATCTTTTGGACTGGTGCAAATAGGAAATGTTGCTTTGGAACTACAACTCTGATTTCATCAAATACTTTTATATCAAACCTTTGTGGGGTCAGGGAATGTCAGGTAAGGACTTGGAGCACTGTGAGGTATAAAAGATTTTCCTTTGATATAGTGTAAAAATTATTCATGTTTGTACGGAAAGTTCTTTTACGTGAGCTAAATGTGTGCTGCAGAGGGGCCTGGTTTATCGTCTTATCCGAAATATTAGCACCCAGACTCCCGCTCTTGGTTTAGTGGATGGGGGAAAAGTTTCGGGCACAAACGGGGATCGAATCCAGACGCAGATTGAACAGGGACTTTTCGTTTCCTATGCCAGTTCCTTGCCTCTAGACCAGCGTTCTACACATGTCGCCAGTCGCCAGGGCAAGGACAAAGTCAGAAGTGACCTGGAAGGATGCCATGCTCACATAAACCAGAGATCTCTTCACATACGGCCAGCCGTTTGCTTCGTGAATTACTTGTCACAGTCAGCTAGTTGTCCAATTACACACTTTTTTGTTTGCTTCACTTGATGGGCGACAGCTTGCCCGCCATACTTACTTACCCAGGCTTTGCTCTCTAGAACCTGTATATGTTTGTCCGTCGTGTTCGACGATGACCTCCAAAACAGCAGAGGAGGCAGCTGCTGTTTCGGAAATGGGGCAAAAATTTGATTATAGTGGTGGTGCCTTGCCCACAGCACACCCCCACTCTCGGCCAAGAGGGCATAAGGACAGTCAGCGTTGGAGATGTTCTCCAAAGGCCAACTAGCCCCCAGGGCTGCAGCACATAAGGACTGCAAGTCAAGCCTCCTAGTCAGAGAGTTAAAGTTGATCACTAAAGACTAAGCTGTAAATTGGAATTCCATGAGTGGGAAAGCCACTGATCATACAGCCTCTCACTTTGTTGTTGCCCCCAGCGTCAATGGTTTAATAAAGAACTGTGATAAAGCCTAGGCACTGAAGGCACAAAGAACCCAGAGCTTGTGCTCTGCAGTCTTCCAAGACTGACAGATGCCTACCTACTTTCAATTTTCTGCTCTCTTCAAATTTCTAAATATTATGTTCCCCAGATAGTTACGCGTGACTGTAGAGCAAGCTACAAACTAGGGGCTCTATCTGGTCAAAGCTATGATGACGGACCTCGATGATAAGACTTGCTTTTGCACTTTCTACGGACCACAGGTTTAAAGGATTAGTCTTCTTCCTTGTTGAGACAGCTACAATTGCTGCCGTGTCACATAAGCGAAAATCTGTTTTACTGCCATTAAGCCCCTGACAAATCAGGCCGAGTACATCCGACTTCAAGTGGGAGAGAATGATCTTCTACGTCTTTCTGAAAAAAGCAGCACGGGAATGAACCAAGAAGGAAAAGATAGGCGAGAAGGGGTGACAGGAAGAAAGGGAACAAGGCAGAAGCAAATAGAGGGATAGAAAAAAGGGAAATCTTGCACAAAATTTCCAGAAGGTGGCAATGCTGTTTATACTGACTGTCTCCCGGCATCACCACAGGGGACTTAAGTGGATGATGTTACGCTCGTGTCATTAGAAACGAAAAGTCGTCATTTCTTTTATCAACATTTATTTGAATTAGGAAGCAAACAACAGCAACAGGCCTAAACAGAACTCTCTGCTTAATTCGACTGCCAGACTCTCATGTCAGTGAATAAACAGAAAACGTCAGAAATGCAACCGGGATACAGACCATACTTAACTATGGGACGTCAAAATTGGTGTATGTAAACTAGAACCTTAAAATCACAACAAGCGACAACTACAGCCTGTAGAAAAAGAACATTTCTGTAATCCATGATCCTCCAGACAAACAGACTACAATAACACATTCTACGCATAGTTTCAACATGTCAATAGTTCAAGATTTTAAAACAAAAACTAATGCATACAAACTCAGGCATAAAAATCTCATAACTTGAAACTATGCGTCTGGTTAATTTCTAAGCATTTCATGCACATTTCATTTTATACCTTGTAAATCTTGTTTTATTTTAGATAAATTACATAGAATGAAACCAAAACAGCAAAACAAAACCAACAAAGCAACTATCAAAAGAATTGTTTTAAAACCCTTACAGATTACATTCCCCACCAAGCATCATTCTCTAAAGATCACAGAACATTGCCCACTAAACGTCATTCTCTAAAGATCACAGAACATTGCCCACTAAACATCATTCTATACAAGATGAGAAGAAAAGCCACGAATGATGATTGCATGGGCTTACATTGGATTTCCAAAGTTACACACTGTTTGTCATTTGTGTCATATCCAGTCACAGAACATAATATATATATATCTATATTTATTTATTTATTTATTTATTTATATATATATATATTTATCTTTGCATGAAACCAGAGCTGGTCTCTCAAGGGACAGTGCTCCTTTTCAGGAGCAGCGGCACCCATTATGATGTTTACATTACTGTTTTGGCGTGTTTGTCTATATGAAATTATCTTTATGTTTCCCTATTAGTGGCCTTTTTTTTAAAGACATTGGAAAGGGAAAAGTGACCTGCCATATCTTCTGAATAAATTTCGTGTGCTGCACACGGGACTGTGGTTTGTTTTCTCATCCCAAAGACGGACGCCACTCAGTGGCATGTACATGGAAGAAAAGTTCCAGTTCAAAATGGGTTCAAACCTGTGACTCCTTTGCTTTCTAGGCAGGTGTGCTACCACTGGACCCATGTGCACTGATATCAGCACTAGAGGCTAATCTTTGTGAGGCGAAGGAGTGGTGGCTGTCAACAGGACGCCACCCACACAGCAACTGTGGCCTCGTCATGGCAAAGGTCGTCTTCTTCTCCGTCCTACGCTCTGACAGCAAACACTGTTCCCTGCTCTGTGAGGCAAATGTGCTGCGCTGCCGTTAGGGGACAGAGAAGGGCAAGGCAAGGCAAGGCAAGGCCAAGGCCAAGGCCAGGCCAGGCAAGGCAAGGCAAGGCAAGGCAAGGCAAGGCAAGGCAAGGCCAGGCAAGGCAAGGCAAGGCAAGGCAGATTCTTTTATTTCGACGATAAAGAATAAGCACTCGTGTGCTCTTTTTACATCCAGTCCCCGGTCTTATCAGGGATAAGATCAAGATTAAAAACCTTTTAACTAGACAGCAGCAACAATGATCCAATACCAAGAACAAGAAACTATACCCAGTACCGAGCAACAGACAAGAAATAAGTACAGCAAGAATATAAGGCAATAAAAATGCACTCATTCAGAAAACAAAAATAAGAAATAACAATCAAATGATCTTGATTAATAAAAAAAAAAAAAAAAAGCGGTAATAGACAAAGAGCAAGTAAGAGAACATAGCGAGGTAAACAACTGAAAACATCAATTCACCACCATCTATCAATACAATAAGTCATATGAATAATAACATTTTGATAAAGGGGAAGAAAAATCAACTAACATCCCCATTGGGGAGGGGGGAAGAGTTAATACCAATAACAAACTACAGAAAACATCACAGATATAAAAACAAGCATAACATAAATATAAATTGGATAATGATTCTCTCTCTCTCACACACACACACACACACACATACACACACACACTCACACACACACACGCGCGCGCGCACACACACACACACACACACACACACACACACACACACACACACACACACACACACACACACACACACACACACACACACACAGAGATTCTCGCGCATGTCATCAACAAACTTCATTGTGAGGGAAATATATGCCTTGAAATCTAAATAAAATCATAAAACGGAACACAAGAGGAATCTATCCGCTATAAGGCACACATTTTGGGACACATATACTCTAATGCCTAAATTTATCTTATCATTATAGTCATAAAAATTACGTTCATAATCATATCAAAATCCTGATGGACAGCTTTCTTGAGAGAGAGAGAGAGAGAGAGAGAGAGAGAGAGAGAGAGAGGAGAGAGAGAGAGAGAGAGAGAGAGAGAGAGAGAGAGAGAGAGAGAGAGAGAGAGAGAAATTGAATAAAATTGAATTGAATTGAATTGAATTGAACAAATCTTATTTAAATAGGGTTATGGCATAAGCAAACATGCTTTTTGCAACCAGCCCTCTGGGTATAAAAGAAAAGAGAGAGAGAGAGACAACGCAAGGCAAGGCAAGGCAAAAGTCTTTTATTCGAGGATAATGGATAAGCACTCATGTGCTTTTTTACATCCAGTCCCCGCCCTTTTCAGGGATAACATCAAGATAAAAAGATAGCCTCAACTAAACAAGAACAATTATTATGATCCAATTACCAAGAGCAAGAAACCATACCAAGTATCAAACAACAGGTAAGAAATAGACAGAGATACAATATTAAGGTAATGTTATAAAAAGGGCACTCATTCAGAAACGAAAATAAGAAGTAAAAATCAATGATGATTTTGATTTGAATAAAAAAGCAAACAAGCAAACAAAGAAAAAAACAATACAAAAACAAAACAAAACGAAACAAAAGAAAAGGCGCAATAATTAAAGATCAAACATGAGAATATGGTGAGGTTAGATGACTGAAAACATCAATCCTCCGCCATCTATCATCAAAATAGTCCCATAAAACATAAGATTTTGATAAAAGGTGGGAAGAACAACAACAACAGGTAAGAAATAAGACAGAGATACAATATTAAGGTAATGTTATTAAAATGCGCTCATTCAGAAACGAAAATATGAAGTAAGAATCAATGAAGATTTTGATTTGGATACAAAAAAAACAAAAAAAAACAATCAAAGCCAAAAAGGAAAAAAAGAAAAAAGAAAAAGGCGCAATAATTAAAGAGCAAACATGAGAATATGATGAGGTTAAATGACTGAAAATAAATCCACCACCATCAATCATCAAAATAAGTCTCATAAAACATAAGTTTTTGAACAAAAAACCCCAACTCACATCAGTTTTTGAACAAAAAAACAAACAAACCCCAACTCTCTCACACACACACACACACACACACACACACCACACACACACACACACACACACACACACACACACACACACACACACACACGATTCAAGATTCAAGATTTAATTCGCCTTTGACCCCTCTTGGGGCATGGAGGATTTCAAACAAAATCAACTGTAACATATATATTTTGCATTAATAGAATACGTTCATACACATAATTTTTCACAGAAATAAAAATATAGTCAACCTGAAGACTTGAGCGACGTTCGTCGAAGAGAGAGGACGTGTTGTGGCGCTCTCCGTGCAAAATGCATTGCTAGCGCCACTCTTATGTCGCGGTGCAACTTAGCATAGAAGACAGCTTGCTGAGAGCCACACAAGATAAACAACAACTGAGATGCTGAGATGTATATACATGTAGGGGGATAGGGGAAGAAAAAATTACTGAAGAAATTCCAACATTGAAACGAAAGCTACGCATAAGTAAAACAAATCAAACTTCACTCGTCTACCGGAGATTTGAAAACATTGAAATTTTCACGGATTGTTTTTTGACATTACTGTAAGTAATTTTTTTTCGGTTCAACCTCTGCTGTCGCTCTTTGATGTTTTCGATCTCTATAAGTTTTCGGTTTCTATAAGTTTTCGGTTTCCAAAAATTTTTCGGTTTCTGTAAGTTTATCCACAAGTATTCGACCACTATGCCCAAGGGGAAAAAAAATAGGAAAAGACCCGGCAGTTCGGGAGAAGACTCTAGTTTTACAAGCACAGTAGCAACTCCCGAAAATCCAGCCCCGACCAGGGAGAGGTCAGTCAGCAAAAGGAGAAAAACACTGGATGTCCTGGATCAGCAACACAAAATAACGAAATATACCAGGCAGCCAGACAGACACAGAACAGCTTCAGTGTCAGAGGAAGACGACAAAGAGGAGCGGGGGGAGGATGGATATCCAACCATGCCAACCACTCTCCTCATGAACAAACTGGAAACAATGGACCGCAACATTTTAGAAAGTAAGGAGGAGTATAGGAGAATGGATCACAAAATAGAGCAAATTCTTCATGAGAGTTTTGAAATTCGGAAAGAAAATATGATGCTAAAAAAACAAATAGAAAATTTAACAAGATACTGTCAAGAGGTAACAGACGACGTCGAAAGACTTGAAAAAATGGTGAAAGAACAGAAGGAAATGAGAAATAATCTGGAACAATACACGAGGAAGGAGAACATCAAGATAATCAATCTGCATGGAGACAAGAAGGAAACTTCTGAGGAGACTGAGAGTGGAGTCATTGACTTTTTACACCGCCAACTAGGACTGACCAGTGTCACCAGTGACCACATCAGCATCGCCCATAGGGTCGGCTTGTACAGACAGCTCCAGAACAGACCCGTCATTGTTAAGTTTATCTCCAGGAAAACCAAAGCACTAGTCATGAAAAATAGGAGCATCCTGAAAGGTAAACAAATCTACATTAACGAAGACTTAACAAAGCTCAATGCTCAAAGACTCTCAGAACTAAAGAAACATTCCGGCACTCTGTCTGCCTGGAGCTTTGAAGGGAGCCTGTACTGCAAGCTGATCGACTCTAAAGTCTTCAAAATTGAAAATGGTGACACTGGGGTGATTGAGAGACGCCTGGCGGATATGTCGCCTACACGTCAGCAGCAACTGCAGCGCACAGCACGGGGACCCAGAGGCCGGGAGGACCAGCCAACCCTCATCGGCAGAGCAGCGCGGGGAGCGGGAGGCAGAAGCAGAGGCGGCCCGACGCAATACGGCAACCGCAATGTAGCGGCACAGCAAAAGAAGGTGACGCACCGCAGCCCAGAGAGGAGGGGCTCTCAGAGGTCAGCCCCCAGTGCCGGAGAGTTCCAGACGCCGGAGGAAGCGGAACACCAGGAGAGCCAACCCGTTGTTCCAGACCGCCCAGGGAGCAAGAGGGTGTCCTTCTCCGCTGACCACACGGACACAGACAGGCCGCTGTCTGGGGTGAGATATCCAGGGTCTGCGGAGAGGGAATCCAGTGAGGGGAGAGAGGAGGGAGAAGGGTTGGGGAGAAAGTCACCAGCAGATGTGGAGGATGCGGTGACGGCGTGCCGGGGTCCTGAAGCTATGAGTGGTATGGACACCGCTCCGGTTCCCAGTGCCAAAGAATAGGAGGTGGTGGACAGCCTTTATAAGGTAAACTTCACACTTTGTATTGGGCATCTACAGGCCAAGCTTTTCTCAGTAGAGAGAAAATCATACTTGACGTGCGCATGGGCGCGCGTGCACACAGACATTCACACAGAATTTAAGGCCTATTATTATCTTTAAGTTGGAATGGGTATCAAGACAGTTCGCATAAAAATCTTTTCTCCAGACACAAGGATTTCCTTGAGTCCTGCTGTCCACCCACCTCTAGGTAAAAGATGGAAAGAGAGGAGAGGAAACTGACAAAGAAAGCACAAAGATGGATTAGCTATGTACATTATTTTCTCCACGTAGATTTTTTTGTTATGAGCTCTACTTCTGTACAATCAGCAGCGGGCTTTCACTGACAAATTTCTGGTTGCTCTTGGGGGTTTTGTGAATGTGACATAGTGCTGTGTCATGCGATGCCCAGTGACGTGAGGGACAGAAGCGGTGATGATAGATGACAGCCAGTGCTTCTGTGCCGATGTGGTGGGGGACCGGACTCAGGCTCCAACTATTCATGCAAGAAGAAATCTGTACCCAGCATTTTGGGATATGCACATTTCCCCCTTTGCTCTGCATCATAGTATACGTTTACCCACATCTTTCGGCAGGAAGATTAACTTGCATGTACATGAGCACACACTGGCGGGGAAAAGTGATGTATGTGAGTGTATGTATGTGTGTGTGTGTATGTATGTATGTATGTATGTATGTATGTATGTATGTATGTATGTATGTATGTATGTATGTATGTATGTTGTATGTGTGTGTGTGTGTGTGTGTGTGTGTGTGTGTGTGTGTGTATGTGTATGTGTATGTATGTGTGTGTATATGTGTATGTATAGGCTTGTGTGTGTATGGGTATAGATGATGAGATGATGATGATGATGATGATGATGATGATGATGTGATGATGATGTGTGATGAGTGTGTACGTGTGTGTGTGTGTGTGTGTGTGTGGTGTGTGTGTGTGTGTGTGTGTGTGTGTGTGTGTGTGTGTGTGTGTGTGTGTGTGGAATACATGGCATAGGATATGTTGATGGTAGGAAAGTGCAAAGGAAGTAAAGAGAGAGAGAAAATTTGTTGTGTGTGTGTGTGTGTGTGTGTGTGTGTGTGTGTGTGTGTGTGTGTGTGTGTGTGTGTGTGTGTGTGTGTGTGTGTGTGTGTGTTGTTGTTTGTTGTTGTTTTTGTTGTTGTTGTTATGAGAAGCTGTTTCCTGGGGGTGGTCTGGACTTGTCCATTGCATGGACTTCCCCTTCTCAGTGAAGTATATAAATTAGATAGCTCTCTTTTGAGGCGATCGCTAATTTGGACGGGATGTATTCCCAGGTATTAATACAGAGTAAGGAGTTAAAATTTACCCCATTTGATTTCAGAAGAGAGGTGAATGTATGATGTGGAAATAGTGCCCAATTACCCAATGTGAAACCCATGAAATTATGATGCAGGCTTCTATTGGAAATTACACTGTGGCCTAGGATGGGGTAGGGGGGGGGGGGGGCATCAAGGGTGATGCTGTAGAATGGAGATGGCCGGGCTTGCTGGCTGGTTTGTGCACTGTGAGCTGAAGTGGACAGGCAGAGGAAATGCTGATGGTGTGTTGGATGAGTGATAATGGTGGTTGTGGGGGTGTGATGATAAACCTGTTCATTGGTGTGCAGTTGCAGAATGTGGCTTATTGTAGTGATAGTGGGATATAACGATTATCCCCTCCTTTCGATATTCACTGATTTTTTGTTTTAAATCATTATTCATTTATATAGTTAACTATATCATTGTTGTAGAGAAAGTGTTTACAAATCGATGTGTGATAATGGAAACTACAGATGTTGGTTTCATTACCATTATTTTTGCTATTATTATTGTCATTAATATAGTTTGTTCTCTTGTTTTGGGGCTGATGGGGTGGATGCTCGTGTACTTTTTTGCAGCCAATCCCCGTGTGAGTGCGATTGTATAAATTTTGCCTTCTGTGCCTGCCGGCGCACGTTGGCCTGCTCCTCCGAGGAGTGGAGCGAGTTCTGAAATGGAAGGGGTGGTCTGCGTGCGTTCGCGCGCGGGATCTCGGTTTGTGCTCTCATCCGGGGGTTTTTGGGAGGGGTGGAGTCGGCGCGGATGTTGACTCCCGAGGAGATTTCCCCTCGAGCGGGATTCGGTCCCCGGTGGGCGAGTGGCGGGCACATCACTCTGACCACCAGCTATACCATCCACGACTACCACAAGTGTGGTCAGTGGCCTGAGATGTGTGGCAGGGTGGTGGGCCGTGTACTTCTTTACCTTACAATTACAGCCAGAACTTCGGGAACACAGAGGGAGGGAATGTGACGTAAAGAAAATGGTAATCATAGGAGTGGAGTCCTCTTTATGATTGACAAGTGTGTGTATGTATGTATGTATGTATGTATGTATGTATGTATGTATGTATGTATGTATGTATGTATGTATGTATGTATGTATGTATGTATGTATGTATGTATGTATGTGTGTATGTGTATGTGTATGTGTATGTGTGTATGTATGTATGTGAGTGCGCTCTTTGCATACGCCCTCCCAGCTGTGTACCTGTATGTGTGAATGCACGCCGGCTCACACTCGCATGTAGGTAGAGTGGGGCGGCTGCCACCTGTACTTTACCCCTCCCTCCCTTTGCTTGATGATGGTGTGTGGCTTAAAGCAAGTGTCCAGCAAGAGACGATTTTGTGGTGCACTGCGACAGGAACTGAGCTCATGGGTGAAATTGTACTTTTTATATCTGGTGTAAGTTTTTCTTTTTGTTTGCAAGGATTTGGATGTTATGCTAGGTATGCTGTTTTGAGGGTGCTTCCAGGGTTGCAAGTTTTACTTGTACGGGGATGCTTCTCACCATGTCTATTTACTTTATTATCAGAGACTTATCAGAGGCGTATGTCTCCATACAGAATATTATTGTTGTATACCAATATGTACATTGTTATAATAGATTTCATTTTCAAATTCCAATAAGATGACTCAGAATATAAGCATTTGTACCGTAAACTGTCAAGGGCTTGGAAACCCAAAGAAGAGGAGAGACATATTTCACTATTTAAGAGAAAAGAAATATAACATATGTCTACTTCAGGATACGCATTTAAGTCCTAGTATGGACAAATATTACAGAGCTGAATGGGGTTACCAGTGCTATTTTGCCTCGTACAATACGAACTCGAGGGGGGTTGCCGTTTTGTTTAATAACAATTTCGAATACACACTTAAGAAAGTACATAAGGATACAGAAGGGAACTATATGTTTGTTTCACTTAATTTTCTGAATCGGGATTTTTTGATAATCAATTTGTATGGCCCAAATAGAGATAAACCAGAATTTTATCAAGAAATAGAAGAACATATACAAGGATTATTAGCACCTAACCTTATCTTAGCAGGGGACTGGAACTTAGTATTGAATCCTAGCGCAGATTATGACAATTATAAACATGTAAATAACCCAAAGGCAGTGGAGAAGGTGGATGAAATAATGGAAAATTTAGATTTAATTGATATATGGAGAGAGCTCCACCCCCACAGTAGGCGTTTCACTTGGAGAAGAACCCAACCTTTACAACAGAGCAGACTAGATTTTTTTCTTATTAGTGAACATATGGTAGCTGATATTGCAGATTGTGAAATCATTCCTGGATACAGAACGGACCATTCCATGGTTTTACTGAAATTCAAATGCAGGAATGATGGAAAATCACAGAGTTTTTTGAAATTTAATTGTTCATTGTTAAAAGATACTACATACGTTACCGAAATAACAAATGTCATAAAGGAGACGATTAAAGAATATGCTGTAGATTACAATAATAGTATGGAACTTGATCAAACATACCTTAATCAGCTTGAATTTAATATTTCCCAACAGCTTTTTCTTGACGTAGTTCTTATGAAAATTCGCTCAAAGACAATTTCGTATTCAACTTTTAAAAAAAGACAAACACAAGAAGAAGAAAAGATACTTATAAAAGAAATAGAAGAGTTAGAAAAGAAAAACAAAAAGCATACAGAAGAGCTGAGAGATTTAAATGTAAAGAATGAAAAGTTACAAGCTATAAGAGAAAAGAAATTAGAAGGTGTATTGCTAAGATCCAGATCTAGATGGATAGCAAAGGGAGAAAAGGTCACAGATTATTTCTGCAATTTAGAGAAAAGGAATTATGTAAGTAAACAAACTGTTAAAATTCAAGATAAGTACGGTAATAATTTAACAAGTACAACAGACATTAAAAATGAAGTAAGTAATTTCTATCAACAATTGTATGAAAGAAAGACCATTGAACAATTTGATATATATAATATTGTTCAAAATTTACCAAAGTTAACAGAAGAAATCTCTCGAAGTTTAGAAGGGAAAATAACTTTAACAGAAGCAACCACAGCACTTCAACATATGAAAAATAATAAAAGCCCAGGCACAGATGGTTTTACATGCGAATTCTTTAAGTTCTTCTGGAATCAAATTGGAATATTTGTTGTCAGATCGCTGAATGAAGGAGCAGAGAAACAAGAACTGTCAGCTACTCAAAGGGAAGGGTTAATAATTTGTATTCCAAAGGAAGGGAAATCTAAAGAATACATTAAAAACTGGAGACCGATTACACTACTGAATGTTGTTTACAAGATAGGATCATCCTGTATAGCTTCTAGAATTAGATCAGTGCTTTCGGACTTGATTAGTGAAGATCAGACAGGGTTCATGCCAGGTAGATATATAGGGGATAACATTAGACTGATATATGATTTAATATTTTATTTGTATAAACACAATCTGACTGGATTACTATTATGTGTAGATTTTGAAAAAGCCTTTGACACAATTAACTGGACTTTTATGCTTAAAGTTATCAAAGCTTTTGGGTTTGGTGAATCTATTTGCAACTGGATTCAAACATTTTACAGAAATATAAAAGCTACAGTAATTGTAAATGGACAACCAACTAGATGGTTTGAAATTAAAAGAGGTTGCAGACAAGGAAATCCCATCTCTCCGTATTTGTTTGTCCTATGTGTGGAAATTCTAGCAATTATGATCCGGGAAAATAAAAGTATCAAAGGAATTTATACAAATGAGACGGAGCATAAAATAGCACAGTTCGCTGATGACACTCAATTACTACAAGATGGAAGTGAAAAGTCCTTTAAGGAAACAATTAAAACTTTGGAAAGATTTAAAACCATATTAGGCCTGGCAATGAACTGTGAAAAGACATCTGTTGTATGGCTAGGAAAAGATCGACAGTCTGCAAAAAGATATCTTCCCCATCTTAAAATAAACTGGAATCCCCCAAAGTTTAAAATCTTGGGGGTATGGTTGACTGCAGATTTATTAACTGCGAAGACATTAACTATGAAGAACAATTTATGGAGATTAGACAAATATATAAGATTTGGGTTAAAAGAATTATGACCCCCTTAGGGAGAATAGCCATCTTAAAGTCTTTGATACTGTCCAAAATAATATATCTATGGACACTTCTACCCAACCCGCCAGACCAATTTATAAAAAAGTTAAATGCATTGTGTTTAAAATTTGTGTGGAATAATAAACGGGATCGTATTAACAGAGTAACTGCTAAAAAGAGAATAAAAGATGGAGGTATAGGATTTCCAGATATTAACTGTTTCATTCAAGCTTTAAAACTATGTTGGATAAGGAAACTCAGAACTACAAACCATAAGTGGAAAATTGTCACAGAAACGTTATATCCAGATATTGAAAATCTACATAACTTTGGACCAGAATATTTTCTTAACCTGCAAGAACAGAATACCTTTTGGAAAAATACATTTCAAGCATACAAAACTTTCTATAGCAAAATTGAACTTACTACTTCAACAGAAGCTCTAGCAGAACCATTGTTTTTCCATGATAGAATTGTTTTCGAGAATACTATTTTGAGACGAAATGAATGGGTACGGCATAACATATACACTGTAGGAGATTTATGCAGAGAAGATGGCAGGTTCTTATCGTATGAAGAATTTACCAACAAATATAATATCAGATGTAATTTTCTAAGTTATGGTATTCTTATTAAAACGATAAAGAAAGTGTTAAGGAAATTTAGAATACAGATAGAGAATAATACTCAAGCCACGTACCCAAAAGCACTAGAACTTATCTATTCACAGGCAAAGGGAACAAAACTATACTACGATATTCTTGTCAAAGATAAAACTGTACCAAAATATTGTGAAAAATGGAACCGAAAACTTAATACCGAAATTAACTGGCAAGTCGTTTTAAAAAAGACCCAAAGTATAGGAGAAATTAATTAAATGTTTCAAATACGAATAATACACAGAATTCTAGCAACTAATGTAGTGCTATCAGCATGGGAGTGAACCAGATGACAGATGTAGCTTCTGTCACTTGAAAAAGATGGTATAGATCATATGTTTTGGAAATGTATGTCTGTGAAAGTTTTTTGAATGACGTTAATAATGCGATTATCATACTTGTACAATATCACCTCTCTATCCCTTAGTGAACAGCTAATTATTTTTGGAAATGACAAACACTTTAGATCAGGATGAAATCTTGACTTTTATTATATTAAATGCAAAATTTTTATATAAACAAATGCAAATTGGAAGAACAAATACCTCACTTATATTTTGCAAAAGATTCTAAGGAGCAAGAATATGAAATCGAAAATATAATCGGGGTTTATTAACCTAAAATCCGCAAAATTCCACACAGCATGGCATTCTTATAAAAATTTCATTGAAACAGATTAAAACTACAACTTACAGAGTTGTCGGAGCAGCTGTTAATGATGACACAATATGATAGGAGACATCCCCTTGGAAGAATAGGGGGAAAAAAAATCACTTACCTTGAGAGACACTCTACACAAGTTTATCTGGACTTTATAACATCACTTGCACGTTAAGTTTGTTTGCTATTAGCATTCTGCTTTTCTTTTCTATTTTTTCCCCTTAGTTTTTATTTAGTATTCTGACTTTTCTTTATTCTTTTTATTTTTTCTTTTTTTTCTTTTTTTTCTTTTTTTTTTAAATTTATTTATTATTTTTTTACATTAATTTTATATGTCTGTGTGCGGGATTCAAATGTTTATCTATCAATGTCCTTACTCTATTTTGAATAATATAATTATTACTGTTCCTTTTCTTTTTTGATTGATAGTGATATAATTTTTGCAAGATAATAATTATGTTCTGTTGTATTTTGGTTATCCAATAATATCCTACATATTATTTCATGTACCATGTCATTTTATTTCTTTAATATAAAACATGCAAAACTGAATAAAAATGTTAAAAAAAAAATTAAAAAAAGATCATTTCATCAATATTTAACTACAACATGATTACGGCATGGCAATTTTTAACGATAAAATATACAATGGTGAAAAATATAGTCAACCTAATCATTAATATCATGCAACTTTACTCTTAAGTATGAATTTGCTAAGTTTTAATAACATATTTTTATCAGAAGAGAACAGATTACAAAATGTGAACATGGATCTTGGATACAAATATTCATGAGGTAGGACATTCTTCCGAAGCTCAGAAAACTTTGGACATTCCATTATGAAGTGAAACTCATCTCCTATCGTTTTCATGTTACATTGTATGCAAAGACGATTTTCGCGCGGAATGCCGTTGACCCGTCCTGTTTCAATCGGTAAAGAATGGTTGATACACCTGAATCTAAATAATGAAATCACATTGTTATATGGCAACTCACCAATGTACTTTTCCCTCTTAAAACATTTTTTGTAATTACGATAAAATATACATTTCTTACTTCTTTGCAGTTCTTCTAACCATGACTTTACAAAATTATCTTTTAAAGCCTTAATGACGTTACGGCATAAACTATCTTTGTTTACAAAAGTCTGTGTTTCCCATACACAGTCAAACCCTGTTTCTATTAAAATTTTATGAACTTTTTTAATCCATTCTGAGCAATACACACTCTTTGTATATAAATCATACAATATATGATATAATTTTGAAGAAGATTTGTCAGAATTCTCAGTAATAATATTAGACCAAAATTTAATTAACCTTGCACCAATCAGAACAGACATTTCAGTTTCACCATATATCAGATTAGTCATTGTGCTCCTTTTAAGTCTGAAGAGGTGTTTCAAAAACTTCAGTTGCAATTTTTTCCAAAATAGCAATATTTTCATAACCCAAATTTCACAGCCGTATAACAATACTGGAACAACCATTGTTTGATAAAGATCGAGGACAACATCAACTGGAATATTTTGATTTCTGCTCATCTGCATCAAAGAAAATATTGCTTTTTGTGCTTGCTCATATATTGTTTTCTTACCTTTGCAAAATTTACCGTCAAATGATGATCTTTGTATTTTGTGTCAAAATTCACACACACACACACACACACACACACACACACACACACACACACACACACACACACACACACACACACACACACACACACACACACACACCCCTCACTTAGTCATGATTATGGTCATAAGATCATCATAATCAGAGAAAAGTGAGGAGGGAGAGGGCAGATAGTTTGAGAGGGGAGAAGTGTGGTTTGTTATTTTTGATGCATCAAGTGGATTAGAAGGTGAGTTTTGAAGGTTGTTAATGATTGATGCTGTTTAATTGAGTCAGGGAGGGAGTTCCATAGCGTAGGGCCTGAGTATAGTAAACTAGCTTTGAACAAGTCTATTCTTGGGATTGGGAGAGAGAGAGAGAGAGAGAGAGAGAGAGAGAGAGAGGAGAGAGAGAGAGAGAGAGAGAGAGAGAGAGAGAGAGAGAGAGAGAGAGAGGGGAGAGAGAGAGAGGGGGTGAGAGAGAGAGAGATAGAGAGAGAGAGACTTCAAGTATTGAGAGAGACAGAGAGAGACAGAGACAGAGACAGACAGAGAGAGACAGACAGAGAGAGAGAGGGGGGGGAGGGGTGGAGGCCTACTTGGAAAAAAAAGAAGAAACATGCCAACTTCGCACCAAGTGAGAATCTACACTGTAGTGGGTACCGCGGATGAGGAGTGAAAAAGATGGCCTGTATAAGTAAACTTCAGGTCGTTAAGCTACGGAACGCCAAACAGCAACGGTAAAAGCCTAACAACATTCATTTGCGCAAAGGAAGGAATCAGAATGTACCGAACTTGTCATTTCGGTGAGATAGTGTTCAAAGTAACCGGTCTTTTTGGGAACGGGCACGTTTGGCGTACTCCTCATCCGAATCTGCATTGGTGTCGGTAGGGTCTGCAGAGGCGCGGACATCGCGAACGATGATGAGGTGGGTGGTACATCTGGAGATGCAGCCCATGCGGTCCATGGCGAAAAAGCTGGTCATGGGGTTCATCAGGGCCACCACCACTTTCCGTTCCAGGCCCTGGACGAAGCTGTAGCATAATCATAGCAGCATTGTCACCGGTGTCAAGATTATCATCGTCGTCGCCGTTATAGTAGTAGTCTTCATCGTCGTCATCATCATAATTACCAACATCGTCGTCGTCGTCGCCGTCGTCGTCGTTGTATATCATCATCATCATCATCATCATCATCATCATCATATCATCATCATCATCATCATCATCACCACCACCACAACCACCACCACCACCACCACCACCATCAGCACCCTCATCAGTATCACGAAAATGAAACTTAAACTGGACCAATGTCGAAAGTTCTAGTACTATTATCATATAATTATACTACTACTTCTCCTGCCGCTGCTGCTGCAGAAACTACTACTACTATACTACTACTACTACTACTACTACACTACTACTACTACTACTACTACTACTACTACTGCTGCTGCTGCTGCTGCTGCTGCTGCTGCTGCTGCTACTACTATTCCTACCACAACTACTACTTCTACTACTTCTACCACTACATCTACTTCTACTACCTATTACTACTACTTCTGTTACTACTACTACTACTACTACTACTACTACTACTACTACTACTACTACTACTACTACTACTACTGCTACTACTACTACTACTACTACTACTACTACTACTACTACTTTTGATGCTGCTCATAGTCTACTTCTGCTACTATTGCAACTGCTTGGGGTCTTAGCTGAGGCTACATCCTAGCTCAAACTATGACACTTAATAAGGACCACTTACCACCACCAATTCCACCACCAAATCCATCACCACCACCACCACCACCACCACCACCACCAATTCCACCACTTTCCCACCACCATCATCAATTTCACCACCCCCAATTCCACCACCACCACCACCACCCCCAATTCCACCACCACCACCACCACCACCAATTCCATCACCACCACCACCACCAATTCCACCACCATCCCACCACCACCACCATCCCACCACCACCATCAATTCCACCACCATCAATCCCACCACACTACCACCAGCTACATCGCCAAACTGGTGTTTTGTTCTGAATCCATGTTTGTGTGGTTCAGTGTCACGATGACATGAAGCTAGTGTGTATTCAGTAACGGAGATCTGGCGGATAGCATGGTTGACCATCTTTCTACTGAATCACAGCTTTCTTGTGTCTTTTTACAGAAATTTCATCGTTGTTGTATCTTTTCATGGAAATCATAGCTTTCTTGTGTCTTTGTTGTTATTTTTACGGAAAAGCATTGCTTTCTTGTGTCTTTGTTGTTGTTTTTTACAGAAAATCATAGCTTTCTTGTGTCTTTGTTGTTATTTTTACAGAAAAGCATTGCTTTCTTGTGTCTTTTCATGGAAATCATAGCTTTCTTGTGTCTTTGTTGTTGTTTTTCTATTTTTACAGAAAAGCATTGCTTTCGTGTGTCTTTGTTGTTGTTGTTTTTTATTTTTACAGAAAAGCATTGCTTTCTTGTGTCTTTGTTGTTGTTTTTTATATTTTTACAGAAAAGCATTGCTTTCGTGTGTCTTTGTTGTTGTTGTTGTTGTTGTTGTTGTTATTTTTACAGAAAAGCATTGCTTTCTTGTGTCTTTGTTGTTTTTTTGTTTTTTTTTACAGAAAAGCATTGCTTTCTTGTGTCTTTGTTGTTGTTGTTTTTACAGAAAAGCATTGCTTTCTTGTGTCTTTTCATGGAAACAAGGAAGGAACACGGCAGACACAAAGAGAGGGAGAAGAGAAAATTGCTAGCACAGAATTTCTTAAATAGTTATGAGGATACTATTTATACTTACAGGCCTCCAACATCACAGACGACGACGATGATGATGACGACAACAAAGACGACCAGGACAACGGTGGTGGTGGTGGTGGTGGTGGATGATGATGATGATGATGATGATGATGATGATGATGATGATGATGATGATGATGATGATGATGATGATGACGACGACGACGACGACGACATCAACGACGACGACGACGACGACGATGATGATGATGACGTCAATGGTGATGATGACGATGACGTCGACGACGACAACGACGACGATGATGACGACGATGACGATGACGATGACGATAATGATGACAACAACAACAACAACAACAACGACAACGATAACGAACGACAACAAGTATGACGACAATGATGAAGATGATGACGAAGAGGACGATGGCACTGATGGTAAAGACCATTAATGAAGGAGGCAGCGAGCTGGGCCCTGTCTGACTGACCGGTCAGTGGTGACCACCACCTCGTCCTTTCTGGCCGTGGCCACATCAGCCAGCCGTGACCGCCACTCCTCACGTGCCTTCTCTCTGCTCTCTGCCCACTGCTCCGCCCTCTCCCGGCTTTCCACCTGCCCCAGTCACCACACACACACACACACACACACACACACACACACACACACACACACACACACACACACACACACACACACACACAACACAACACACAACACACTACACACACACACACACACACACACACACACACACACACACACACACACACACACACACACACACACCAGGTAAAAGAAAGAGACAAACAGACGGGCAAAGAGAAAGCGACTAATTTCATATTCAAAGGTGGTGCAAATAAATACAGACTGCTTTCTGGAAGGACATTGCTTCCGAACACTGACTAATGTTTTCAACTGAAAACATGATACAGGAGGCTAGGACAGAGAATGAAGCTGGCATGGCAATAGCATCATCACCACTGTGATGCACAGTGAGTTGAGGTTATTCTGGAGCTACGTGAATTCCTCACACTCTCTCTACCAAGCCAGTGTTGGTTTCTAAGTTCTCTCCTTGCCTTTCTCTGTACCAAGCGTTCCCTCATCTTACAGGTAGGTCGACTGGGAGAGCAGCCAACATTAGCATACTGGTGTGATGAACAGACGAAAACTACGTAATCGAGTAGTCTCTTTTTATCCTTTTTATTGGCACACATATGCGTGTTGTTGTTTTTTTTAAATCAAAGAGACTCCAGGCTAACAAGGCTAATCGCTACATAAAGTACAGATAATCGGTCATAATTTTCGATGTCAAGTTTTATAGAATATGGTATACAAGATGTTACTAATATTTTGAAATGGTACTCGAGTTTCTACTATGTTTATGTGCTGAAACCATTTTATCCGAAAATCACTAAACTGCATTGTTAGCAGCTTACCAGCTTTTACAGTTCATATTTGTTTTTTTAGTTTATTTAGAAAAAAGAACCAGCATTAGGCTTTGTTTTCCCAATCCGTCATTTTTAAATATAAAACTATGCTATTATCTGTCAAATACTTCATCAGTTTTTATACAAATAGTACTATTTCCACATTAAGGTCGAGTCTCACGCAATGATAGCAGTTGTGTTTTAAAGTAATCGGGTTTTTTTTTTTACAGACTCTTGAATCGTGCAACCTATACGTACCCCACACCCCTCTGCAAAGTGTTTCTGCCAGTTTTGTTTAGCAGTTTCTGATTCATGTATCCATGTCACTTCTTCCGTCTGTTCTTGGCCAAATAAAGCGTCCAGGCTCAGATCGAATTCTCCTGGTTCTTCTTTGGGCAGGGTGCAGCCCTGTGCAGTGTGCAGCCGCCACCTGTGCTTATCCTCCCGGTCCTCCACATGGCCCCTGTCCTCCAGCACACTCACAGGCAGGCCCTCGTCCCTCAGGCCACAGACCAGCCTGGAGGCAGCCCGGATAGGCCGGCCCTCAGGGTCTTTCAGCTCGTCATGGGCTGACTTTGAATCACTCTTTTCCAGGATGAACACATCACGAAACTGCAATGACTCCGGGCTGTTGAGAACAAGGCGACCTGCAATTGTAGAAAGGATAGGATTACTGTCAGTAGTGGAGATTTCGAGGGCAATGATGGTTTTGATAGCATAATGATAAGGATTATTGTACTGCATACAGCTCTGTATGCACATGATTGCTTATAAAGCACATGATTACTTATTCTGTTATCCTCGATGTAAAAGAATAAATAAAGAAAGAAATAAGGAAATAAAGAAATAAAGAAATAAAGAAATAAAGAAATAAAGAAATAAAATCTGTACAGAGTTGCTTCATGCCACAAAGATATTGTTTTGTTTTGAGATCTCCCAAGCCATATTTCTACACTTCATGGTGACGCCTGACTCACTCGAAACCGTGAGAGGAAAAGAATTGAATAATTATAATTTTCAAAACAAGTGAAGATTTGGAAGCTTTCGTGAGGACTTTACGAATAAAACTGTCAACATTTTCAGAGAACTGTTGTTTTGCTTGTTTATTTATTTTTTCTTTCTCGTTATTGTTGTTATGTCTTATTCACCTTTGCCTTGCAGACCCTTCAGCCCATCATACATAACGGTTATTTCATGTATATATATATGTATATATATGTGACGCTCCACCACGAAATGAGTCGCTTAGCACATTACCCAATTTTGCACTAGGGGCCTTTAAAGGCAGGTGGGGGTCAAGCTGTCAATTTTGAGATTTTGATTGATTATTAAACTAGATCTGTTTATCTACCTTATAATGAAATATCAAGGCATAATTTTTATTCCTTTTGCTTTTAAATGTGTTTTGAAAATACCCAAGCACTCATTCTGACAACCTGTTACTAAAATAAACTTGCCCTTTTCTCATTTTGTCACGTCCTGCAGTCTATCATTTCAATTTGTAATAATGTTGCACAGAATTGTCCGATTTTCAATCTGTTTTTTGTATTTGATAGACACTTTATTGCACATTAATAACATGTCAATAACTAAAAATTGACCTCTGGTGCACTCCGTCTCATTATGTGGTGGAGCGTCACATATGTATATCTATCTATATCTATCTATCTATCTATCTATCTATCTATCTATCTATCTATCTATCTATCTATCTATCTATCTATCTATATCTATCTATCTATCTATCTATCTATCTATCTATCTATCTCTCTCTCTCTCTCTCTCTCTCTCTCTCTCTCTCTCCTCTCTCTCTCTCTCTATATATATATATATTTGTATATATATAAGAGATTGGCATAGACCCGCCAGTGAATTTTTGAATAAACGTTGCTGTACAAGACTCAGCGCAATTAAAATTTCCTGTTATTATTATTGTTGTTGTTGTTGTTGTTATTATTATTATTATTATTATTATTATTATTATTATTACTATTATTATTATTATTATTATTATTATTATTATTATTATTATTATTATTGTTGTTGTTATAGTTATTATTACTGTTATTATTATTACCATTATTACCAGTAGTAGTAGTAGTAGTAGTAGTAGTAGTAGTAGTAGTAGTAGTAGTAGTAGTAGTAGTAGTATCATTATTATCATTGTTGTTGTTTGTTGTTGTTGTTGTTGGTGGTGGTGGTGGTGGTGGTAGTAGTAGTAGTAGTAGTAGTAGTAGTAGTAGTAGTAGTAGTAGTAGTAGTAGTAGTAGTAGTAGTATCATTATTATCATTGTTGTTGTGGTGGTGGTGGTGGTGGTGGTAGTAGTAGTAGTAGTAGTAGTAGTAGTAGTAGTAGTAGTAGTAGTAGTAGTAGTAGTAGTAGTAGTAACACCATCACCATCATCACCATCATCATCAGTGTTATTATCATAATCAGAATTATTATTATAATTATCATTACTCCTATTATCAAATGCAACCAGTAGCAACCTACGGCCTCACAGCCTGCAATAGAACACGCTAACCAGCGTAAAACTGGCGATTGATTGATAGATTGATGTGATTAACTGATGTAAAACAAGACTCCCTGAAAGAAAGAATGCCGTGAGCAGAGAGGACGCTTCTCAGACAAACCAACCCCAGGGAGTCAGTCAGTCAGTCAGCCTGAGCGACACCAAAGGGCACACTGACCAACACTGCCCACCCCCACGGCACGTAAGGCCCGGGCCACATCCACGCCGCACTGGTAGCAGGAGGCGATGTTGCGACTGGTGTGGTTCTGCCCCTCGTGAACCACCACTGCAGGCTCCAGCCCGTCTGCCGGAGAAGGAATGCCCTCTGTGCTGTAGCCATCCACCTGGGGGGAGAAAGAAAGAGAATAACCACCTACAGGATTGACCAGGGCTGCATGAACTGGACTGAGTTTGTTTGGGTTAGATGATGCTTACAGTCAATGTAATTTTTCTTTGGTGGGGAGGGGGGGGAGGCAGGGGGGATTGCTCGTGGGTCTTTCTTAGGGGCCGGGATAACTCAGTGGTCAGAGCACTCGCTTTCCTCAAGTTCAAGATCTAGCGTGGTTACCAAATGGATCGGTGACTGTTTGCACGCTTTAGCTTCAGTACAGTTCCCCAGGTCACTCGGCTGCAAGTGGGTACCTGCCCTCTTTAGGGACAGGGAAGGTAAAGCAGCGAGGGAGAGGAGATATGTGTGTGTGTGTGTGTGTGTGTGTGTGTGTGTGTGTGTGTGTGTGTGTGTGTGTGTGTGTGTGTGTGTGTGTGTGTGTTTCCAAAGACGAAACATGAATAGCAGAAGACAATATGACATATTTTTTCTTTGTTGCAAGATCTATTGTGGTGATTTTCTGTCTTGCTGTACCACACCACCCATGTCCATTTGTCAACAACCCCAGACACCCAGGGTTCTTCATACTCTAGTTTTTATTTATTATTTTCTGTATTCTTTTATATCGAGGATTATGGAATAAGCACTCATATGCATTTTTACATCTAGCCCTCATGTGCATGCAGTTTTGCAAATCTTGTCATCTGTTTCCACCTGAACACAATGGCCTATTCTTACAAAATGTGGAACAGGATTTAACATGTGTGCAAGATGTTCTGCGTGCGTTCGCACACAGGGCTTCGGTTTATATTCTGATTCGAATGACTGACATTCAGTTCGATTTTTTCGTCAAGCTAGGAAGAAAGGGCGAGGCTGGGAATCGAACCCAGAACCTCACGGTTTACTTGTTGTCAGCACAGGCGAAACGTCTTAACCACCATGCCACCACCCTTATGATATCAAAGATAATTTAAAAACAACAGTGCTTTGGTCTTGGGAAAACGGAGAAATATGGACTTAACTTAAAAGCCACTCTCAACAGCTTTTCCTTTTG
This sequence comes from Stramonita haemastoma, assembly GCA_030674155.1. Lineage (NCBI taxonomy): Eukaryota > Metazoa > Mollusca > Gastropoda > Neogastropoda > Muricidae > Stramonita > Stramonita haemastoma. The sequence continues at coordinate 39,655,886 of CM060332.1, forward strand.
GGGATCTTTCGCCCGACTGTGCTGTGGATTCTAGTGATGGTAGTGAAGTAGATATCATTCATGCTTTTCTTCGAAGAGTTATTTTTTCCCATCATTTGTTTCAAAATTTCTAATCTACCCTATGACTTAACATTGAGGTATCTCTGCCATTGAGTAGCTTTTGATCCACGTGTGGTGTGGTGTGGTGTGGTGTGGTGTGGAGTGGTGTGGTGTGGTGTGGTGTGGTGTGGTGTGGTGTGTGTGTGGTGTGGTGTGGTGTGGTGTAGTGTGGTGTGGTGTGGTGTGTGTGTGGTGTGGTGTGGTGTGGTGTGGTGTGGTGTGGTGTGGGGTGTGTGTATGTATGTGTGTATGTGTGTGTGTGTTATTTATTTATTTTATTTTTTTTATTCTTTTATGTCGAGGATAATGGAATAAACACTCAGGTGGGGTTTTTTACATCTAGTCCCTGTGTTTTATAAATCTGTATCTGTTCCCACTGGCACACGATGGCCTACTCTTACGAAAAGCGGAACAGGATTAACGTGTGCGCAAGATGCTCTACGTGCGTTCGCACACGGGGCCTCGGTTTATAGTCTCATCCGAAGAACTTTTGGGGGGGAAGTGGAGTCAGCACTGATGTTAACTCCTGAGGAAATACCCTTCAAGCGGGAATCGAACCCGAGTCGTCAAATTGCCAGCGCAATGTTCTGACCACTAGGCTATCCCGCACGCGTAGTGTGTGTGTGTGTGTGTGTGTGTGTGTGTGTGTGTGTGTGTGTGTGTGTGTGTGTGTGTGTGTGTGTGTGTGTGTGAGTGTGTGTGTGTGTGTGTGTTTATTGCATGGTTTTGTGTTGATTTTAAGATGTCAAACAATTAATCTGACCTAAGCCAAAAGGTTGTCAATTATTGCTGTAATCAAAGTACCAAGGCCTTTATGGCAATGTTGTGTCGTTGTTTTTATAATAATACATCGAGGTTGTCTCCAGCCATTACTAGCTGAAGGTAGACCGCTGCTCTCCATTTCAAGGACACGAAATTCAGCTGGTCTGAGTAAGGCAGCTTATATGAATGGAAAAGGCACACGCACAAATTCTCACCCGCTGTGTTTGTAGGGTCTCACAGTGATGCCCAGACGTGAGGAGTTAGACAGAGAGCACAATTATTCAAGTGACCACCACCCACAGGGGATGCTAAACAATAACAACAGCAACAACAACAACAGCAACAACAACAACGACGAACAATAGAAATGTAAAAACAAAAAATCCCAACTTATTGAGGATGAACGGAATTCTAAAAGTGGGGAGGAGAAAACAAGCATGCTAATGGTTTTAAGCACAGCAACTACCTTTTCACTGTATTGACGGCTCATCACTGCCCGTTCGATATGTCGGACCACACAAGGAGCCGACCGTAGTGGTCTGGTCATCTGCTCTGCCTGTAGCCCCTCTGGTGTCTCCTTTCTGATGTTGGCACCCCATAGATGGAGATGGGGATGTGTCTGGCGCAGGCTTATCAACAGTGGCGTGAACCTGTCAAGACACAATCATCATGTGTGAGGGCAGCAGAGCATGCTCATACAAGGTAGGACATAGTTTCTTGTTTGCATGGGGTGGATGTGTTTGTCTTGAGATCACTTTGTCCCTCAAATCTCATGTGCATATAGTGGAGGATTTCAGGAAATGCGAAAGAATTAACTACAACAAAGCGAGACTTACCTCTTAAGGTGGAGATGGTTATAAGGTCTTGTACATTTATTGTAGACCACAACAGAGTACATATGCCCACCCTTGCAATGAACTGCATGCATACCAGGCAAGTAAAATGAAGTGCATACCATGCAATTGAATTAATACCACTTCGTGGAATTCTTATCAAGAATTACCAGCAGCACATCGTGTAAGACATTCCACCCAATGAAAATAAGGATTATTGAGGAAAAAGTATCGGAGGAAATACAAGTACAAGTAACAACTTCTCAATCATTTTGATAATGACTTATCAAAGATTCAATAAAAAATTAAATGAAAATAAATTCTAGGGAATAATCTTTCAGTGGCAGCATTTTAGGCATTTTTTTGTGCGAACCATGCCTTTGGCCTGACCTGACTCGAGTTTCGGCTCCTGGATGAGAACTCATCAGAGGTCGCGGCAGTGATTGAAACTCCACCTGCTGTGATACTTTACAGCAAGACATTGGATAAAAATAATGATAATAACAATGTTTATGTAATACATAATGTTCCTGTTATAGTATGACACCATGTTTTCTCAGAGCTCAGAAACTGATAGTAGGTGTTGCACACAGTTCTCATGTGTACTCCATTCTGGTCTACAGGAATATCACAAGAATTTACATGCTTCACCTTATGGGGAAGGTCTCGCTTTATTGTATTTCATTCCGATGAGACATTTGGAGATAGTCATATACGCAAACTTCCAGTCCTCTGTGCCCTAACGGTCTTGAAGCCATTCCCAGGTCTGAAGCATGAGACAGACTGTTGCATATTACTGGCTTCACTTCCCCCTTCCCGCAGGATGCCTGTTAACCTAGGAACACCCAACACCAAAGCCAGCATCCTCTGTACTTACTCTTTAACACCAATAACAAAGCCAGCGTCATCTGTACTCACTCATTAACACCCAACAACAAAGCTAACATCCTCTGTACTCACTCATTAACACCCAACAACAAAGCCAGCATCCTCTGTACTCACTCATTAACACCCAACAACAAAGCCAGCATCCTCTGTACTCACTCATTAACACCCAACAACAAAGCCAGCATCCTCTGTACTCACTCATTAACACCCAACAACAAAGCCAACATCCTCTGTACTCACTCATTAACACCCAACAACAAAGCCAGCATCCTCTGTACTCACTCATTAACACCCAACAACAAAGCCAACATCCTCTGTACTCACTCATTAACACCCAACAACAAAGCCAGCATCCTCTGTACTCACTCATTAACACCCAACAACAAAGCCAACATCCTCTGTACTCACTCATTAACACCCAACAACAAAGCCAGCATCCTCTGTACTCACTCATTAACACCCAACAACAAAGCCAGCATCCTCTGTACTCACTCATTAACACCCAACAACAAAGCCAGTATCCTCTGTACTCACTCATTAACACCCAACAACAAAGCCAACATCCTCTGTACTCACTCATTAACACCCAACAACAAAGCCAGCATCCTCTGTACTCACTCATTAACACCAACAACTAAGCCAGCATCCTCTGTACTCACTCATTAACACCCAACAACAAAGCCACATCCTCCGTACTCACTCATTAACACCCAACAACAAAGCCAGCATCCTCTGTACTCACTCATTAACACCCAACAACTAAGCCAGCATCCTCTGTACTCACTCATTAACACCCAACAACAAAGCCAGCATCCTCTGTACTCACCCATGCATTTCGTCCATGATGATAGCCAGGGGCTTCCCCTGGGCACCTTCACTCAGCGTTTTGGCCGCAGTCTCCTCTGACACTTTCTCGTGTAAGATGTCATTATGAAACCGAAAGGAATGCAGAAACACTTGGCCGACAGAACCCCCATCTCCGGAATGGGACTTCAAGGTCTTCCTGATCTGGTGGTAGACGAGCTGGCATGCCGCCATGGAGTTGTTATCCAGGCTGACCACCTGCACGTTCCAGCCTCTGTGCAGCCACACCAGCGCCATCAGAATCAGCATCACTGACTTGCCCGTGCCGGGGGGCCCGGTGAGGAAGACGCGAGGTGGGGCCCTGTTGAGGAGGTCCAGCTGCTCAGGCGTCAGCACCAAGCGGGCCAGCCTCATCCCCAGCTCGGCGAGGGCCTCTCCCTCTGTGCGAACCTCCACAGTGATGCGGGGACGGGCGTTGCAGTGGATGGACACTGTGGTGGCTGGGCCTACAAATCTGGAGAAGAGAATGTGCAGCTTCATCACAGTGACAGCGCCAAAAACCGTAGCACTTTATCATTAATACAGAAAAACCTCTTACACTCTATCATTAACACAGAAAAACCTCTTACACTCTGTCATCAATACAGAAAAAACCTCTTACACTCTGTCATCAATACAGAAAAAACCTCTTACACTCTGTCATCAGCACAGAAAAACCTCTTACACTCTGTCATCAATACAGAAAAAACCTCTTACACTCTGTCATCAATACAGAAAAAACCTCTTACACTCTGTCATCAACACAGAAAAACCTCTTACACTCTCTCATTAACACAGAAAAACCTCTTACACTCTGTCATCAATACAGTAAAAAAAAACTCTTACACTCTGTCATCAATACAGAAAAAACCTCTTACACTCTGTCATCAACACAGAAAAAACCTCTTACACTCTGTCATCAATTCAGAAAAAACCTCTTACACTCTGTCATCAATTCAGAAAAAACCTCTTACACTCTGTCATCAATATAGTAAAACCTCTTACACTCTGTCATCAATATAGTAAAACCTCTTACACTCTTCTTCTTCTTCTTCTTCTGTTCCATAGTCTATTTAGACCGTAGGGGCGCCACGGAAGACCTCGCAACCAGCTCTCTCCATTTCCCTCTGTCCTCGACCTTTCTCAGGGTGTCACTCACCTGAGGCCCGTCCACTCTCGGATGTTGTCCTCACATCTCTTTCTCTGCCTGCCTCTCCTTCTCCCGCCTTGCACAGTTCCCTGCAGAATCGTCTTGGCAAGCCCTGTTGATCTGTGCCCATACCACTTCAGTTTGCGTTTTTTGACTGTGGTCAGGAGATCTTCAAAGGGCCTGATGGCTTGACCGATTCTAATTCTCACTTCCTCGTTATTAATTTGGTCTTTGTAAGAGATGCCAAGGAGTCTGCGAAAGCATCTCATCTCTGTGGCCTGTATTTTCCTCTCCAGATCTGCTGTGAGGGTCCATTACTCACAAGCATACAGGAATATTGAGATGACTAGAGTGCGCATCAGCCTGATCTTTGAGCTGAGCGAGATGTTTCTGTTCTTCCAAATGGTCTTCAATTTTGTCAGTGCTGTAACTGTGCAATACTTGCGAGTATTTCAGGCTTGAATCCCTTGTATGTTACAATTGTCTCTTGCCAGAGAATGAAACAGAAAAAAACTTTTACACTTTGTCATTCATATAAAAACGACTACACTCTGTCATCAATAGAGAAAAGAAATCTTACACTAGGTCTTCAGGACAGAAAAAACCTCTTATATTTATCGCTAATACAGAAAAGGTTCTATGCTACTCTAAGTTGTATTGCTCTTATTTGACATTTTTTAAACGGTTTTATTTGAAGTTTCAGAGTATAGTTACGATTGACACTGTTCATAGCTCGCACGCACTCACACGTGCGCGCGCATGCGCGCGCGCACACACACACAAACACACAAACACACAAAGAAACATACACACACACACACACACACACACACACACACACACACACACACACACACACACACACACACACACACACACACACACACACACATACACACACGACGTATTACAAAAAAAAATCCCGATACACTCACCCATAAAAAACACCAAAGCATGCATGTGGAAGCATACGAATAAATAAGAGCCGTTTTACACGTTACAAAATAATTTTGTATCTCATGACTATTTGTTTAACACTACCCAATACTTCATCTGTGTAAAACGTAATGTATATGATGTTTTCATGACATACAGTCTTACACAGCAACATTTTCCTCATCAAACATTCACTTGCCAGTCCAGAAAGAAAATATGGTAGTTCATAGAAAAATAGAAAATATGGTTGTTCATCAATGCAGAGGCAATATAAGATTCTGTTTCATAACAAGTTGTACAAGTATTTCTTGACCGTGGTGAAGAGCCTCACCTTGCTAACACATCAAGATCCACCCTCCGAAGATCCAAGGCCATCTCTACCTTGCTTACCTGCCGACAATGTCCAGGTACTGGTCATCACTCAGCTGGAAGGTAGAGCACGGCACCGCCTGACCCTGCCACCAGGAGGCCAGCTGACTGTAAACTTGTGGAGTTATCTCCCAGTAATTCCTGGGGTCACCGAGATCATCCGAACACAAGGTGACGTCCACGGCCTCTTGGGAAGTGGTCACGTGCAGACATTGGCACACTTTCTGAAAGAGAGAGACATTCAGAGAACGCTAACGCAAACGCAAACGCAACCAAACGCAATTCTATTTTACGAGGGTAATAGATTAAGTTACAAGATTTTTTTTTCATCGAGCTCTCAAAAGAAAAGAAGACACTGCAAAAAAAAGCACCTGATACAAATTAATACACACACAAACATGGATACCAATAGATGCAGTGAGAGAGAGAGAGAGAGAGAGAGAGAGAGAGAGGAGAGAGAGAGAGAGAGAGAGAGAGAGAGAGAGAGAGAGAGAGAGAGAGAGAGAGAGAGAGAGAGAGAGAGAGAGAAAGAACACTGAACACTGAACATTTTTATTGTACTTCGGCCTTAGGCCACAATACAAGTGAAAGGGGTGAAGGGGAGTTAATAAGTATATGAAAAAACTTCTGTCAATTGACTAGAAATACAACACATTGAAATACATAACATACGACTAAGAGCCTCATCATTTACATCCTCCTCAACACAGTCATGACTAAGGTAATCATCATTATCTGTGATTACAATCCAAACATTTATCACCATTATCTTCATCACCTTCAGCATCATTGTTTATGCATCATGTTAACATTCATACGAGTGAAATATCGTTCACTTCTCAAATGTACATCAGTATAGACATAATACTATTAATAGCTGCTTTCCAGCATTCTTTGCTTTATCAACGCAAAAACTCACACATATACACACCCACACCCACACCCACGCACGCACGCACACACGCACACATGCACGCACCCCCACCCACACAGAGAGAGATTTGATTTGATGTGATTTGATTTATTCTTTTATATCGAGGATAATGGAATAAGTTCTCTTGTGCTTTTTTACATCCAGTCCCCGTGTGTATGCAGTTTGGTAAATGTCATCTGTTCCCAGAAAGGAAAATAGGCAAGGAAAACTTATTTTTGGTAGGAAGTAATTGCTTCAAAATTTCTGACTACACAAAGTAGCAAATTGACCCTTCCCGATTACATTCCAGTGGTTTTTAAAAACAGTTTTATGGGGGGATTTTACGCAAAAATAATTTTTATGTCGAACTACTTTTTGTCGATTTCGCGTGGGGCGTGAGGCGGAGTCTCAGTTGCCGCGTCAGCCTCGTTTTCGCGTCACTCGCAGTTTCAGGGTGACGACTCATTATTTCCCTTGACCACATTGTCAGGAAAAGAGGGCTGTTAAACTCCAGAAAGCCGGGTTGACTATGGCCACTTTGACGGATCCGTTCTACCCGATAAAGAGACGGCCGTCAAAACTCCGGACGGCCGGGTTTACTATGGCTGTAGGCTAAGGGATAGATAGATAGATAGATAGATAGATAGATAGATGATAGATAGATAGATAGATAGATAGATAGATAGATAAATAGATAGATAGATAGATAGATAGATAGATAGATAGATAGATAGATAGATAGATAGATAGATAGATAGATAGATAGATAGATAGATAGAACCCATGGCAACAAGACAATTGTCCCTGGCAAAATTATGTCGCGAAAAATCCCTCTAAATGGAAACAAATACAGATGCAGACAGGAATAGAAAACAACATTGATGGCAGGCTCTGCTCTTGCGGCGGCACACTCTCCCCAAGGACAGCATCCCGAATTTCACGCAGAGAAATCTGCTGTGATTTAAAGTTGTATGAAAATGAAAAATGAAAAAAAGCACCCAAATATTGAAGGAAAGTGAAATTGCAGTTAGCGCACTATTTTAATAAAGTGGCAACATCATGGACAAAAGGAAAATGCTGATATCTGTTTGTCATGATAACCAGTGTTTAAGAAAAACACGTTCAAAGTCTTCGAAACTAAATCAAAATGTACAGTTTCCAACTCAGTAAAAGCACTGTGTGAGAGTGTGTGTGTTTGTGGTGTGTGTGTGTATTTGTGTGTGTGTGTTTGTGTATGTGTGTGTGCGTGCGTGTGTGCTTGCCTACGTGTGTGCATGCGTGCGTGCGCGCGTGCGTGCGTGTGTGCGTTTTTTTCCATTTTATTCTTTTATATCGAGGATAATGGATAACACATACGTGTGTATGTGTGTGTGTGTGTGTTATCTACTTATATTCTTTTATTTTGAAGATAATGTAGTAAGTATTCATGTAGTTTTCTACAGAACGAGGGTTACAGGATGGTTAAGACGTTCGCCTGCCAACAAGCAAACCGTGAGGTTCTGGGTTCGTACCCAGCCTCGCCCTTTCCTCCCATTTTGACGAAAAAATCGAGCTGAATGTCAAAGTCATTTGGATGAGACTATAAACCTAGGCCCCGTGTGCGAATGCACACAGAACATCTTAGAACATCTTGCTCACACGTTAAAACCCCAACGTTAAAAAGGCGGTTTCGAAAGAGCAGGCCATCGTGTGCCGGTAGGAGCGGATGACACAATTATATTAAAAAAAACAGCATGCACAAAGGTGTCGCGTGTTTAGACACCATCCCTAAGGAAAAATCGGGGATTTGGAGTCCCAGGGCGGCTCGGGGCTGTATATGGCAACGTTCTGGTGGCTCCTGCGACGGTACTGGAACCATTCGTATCGGTCATTGCCTTTCCAATGGACCATTCCAGTGGCGTGGAGAGGGGGGGGGTCTATTCCCCTCCATACTTACTTACCCAAGCTTTGCGCTCTAAAGCCTAGAGGGCAACTCCATAGTCTTCCGAGACTGACGGGTGCCTTATACTACTTTTCTACATCCAGACCTTGTGTGCATGCAGTTTGTAAATTTTCTCATCTGTTCCCACCGGCGCACAATGGCTACTCTTCCAAACCTCGGAACACGTTTTACAGGCGTGCAAGCTATTCTGCACACGGGGGATGGGGAAGGTCGGTTTAAAGCCTTATCCGGAGAACTTTCCGGGGAAGTAGAGGCAGGACTAATGTGGGGAACAGTCCCCTAATAGGGATTCCAACCCTTGTCGGCAGATCGCGAGCGCAATGCACAACGTTCTGACTCCTAGGCTATCCCATCACCATCGCGCGCGCGCGCGCGTGCGCGCGTGTGTGTGTGTGTGTATGTCCATGTGTGTCTGTGTGTGTGTCTGTGTGTCCATGTGTGTCGTGTGTCTGTCGTGTGTGCGTATGTATATGCATGTGTGGACCCACGCACTCATGCACGCACACACCTACGTTACCACACATCTGTAAACAGGCGTCAGCTCTCCTCGGTCAACCCACCTGAGCCAGTGCAGGATGTGCAGAGAGAACTCTCAGCAGCTGAGAGCGGCTGACAAAAGGCAGGAAAAGCGCGGTGTGCACAGGTAGACTGCTGTGGATGTCACTGACCAGGTGACTGACCACTGTGCTCTCTTTCTCCAGCTGCTTCACCCCCTTCTCCAGCTTGGTGACCACAGACGCGTCATCCTGAGCCTGGGACAGCCCCAGCTCTGCCCTCAGCCTGCCCACAGCCTTCAGCTCCCCCACCACAACCCCGCGCTGCCGATGGAGGATCAGGAAGTCGAAATCCCCCTGCAGGTCTTTCCTGAGGTCCCTAGGCCGTGGGAACTGCCCGCTTCCCACCGAGGGACTGTTGAGGAAGTTTTTGAACTGGACAGAGGACAGGATGAACATGACTTCCCCTAAATGCGTGGCCAGCGCTTGGAGGTGGTACAGCAGATACTGCTGGGAGAAGTCGTCCGTGGTGTCGCTGAGGTAGACTGGGGTAGGGGTGCCTGCGGCAGGGGGGGTGTCTGTGGGCCACAGGCTGTAGACAGACAGGGAAGGGGGAGACACAGGGGGAGAGGAGTGGGGGAGGTTTGAGGTGGAGGAGGACAGCGGCGTGGTGTCAGGGGCTGTTGGGCTGCTGGTGCCACCATCAGCGGAGGGGGGAGGTGTGGCGGTGTCAGCCTGGTTACCGGTGGCTGAGGAATCTGTATACAACAGAAACAAACTGTTCGTTTTGACGAGCAGGGGTAGTGGGCAGATCACAGACTTCATTGCTAGGGGATTTTGAAGAAACAATGGTGTTTCAGGATTGTGTGGTGTGTGTGGACTGGTGCATTTTGCTGCTTTGTGAATGATGTGTCCATCATTATCTTGTGGCGTTGGGACTTGGTCGGTTTCTGATGTATAGGCAGATTTGCGATGTATAGATAGATGTTTTACGTTGTTTTCTGATGCATAGACATATGTACTTCATTGGGTTTATTATACATAGATATCTGCATGTTCTTGGTTTGTGATGTATATATTGCTGCATTTCATTGTTTTGTGATGTATACATTGCTGCATTTCGCTGGTTTGTGATGCATCGATAGCTGTATTGCATTAGTTTGTGATGTACAGATAGGTGTTTGACATTGTTTTATGATGCATAATCAGGTGTCTTTCATCGGTTTGTACTGTACAGATGGGTGCTTTACCTTGTTTTCTGATGTATAGATAGGTGTATTTCATTGGTTTGTGATGTATAGATATCTGCATGTCATTGGTGTATGATGATTACAAAGCTGTATTTCATAGGTTGGGGTGAATGAGACAGAGTGCATGGCTATCATGGGTGACGCACAGGCCTTGAAGCCAGAAAGTATGCACACATAATTATTACCTGCTGCCTGCTGGAAACTGGACAGAGGGCCTATTGTCTGCGAGAGTTGCTGAGGAGCGGGCTGACCACTGGGGGCAGACAGTGCCCCGATGGGGGGCTGGCTGACCAGCACCTGCAGGTCAGAGGGGATGCCGGGCACCGACGTCCTGCTGTAGGGCACTCGGTTAAAGTGGAGGGGCGGCACGCAGCACGTTTTGGTCAGAATGTCAGGGTACGTGGCCTTCACAAACTCGCGCCATGTCAGTGTATGGTTGGACGCGTTGGCCTGAAAAAAAGCAAAAAAAAGCACACACATATTATATAAACACACACACATACACACGCACATACGCGCGCGCGCGCGTGTGCACACACACACACGCACACGCGCGCGCACACACAAACACACACACACGCACGCACGCACACACACACAATTTTCCACTATCATCGAAATAAAAGAACAAAGAATAAAGAACACACACACACGTACACACACACACACACACACACACACACACACACACACACACACACACACACACACACACACACACACAAACACACAAACACACACAACACACACACACACAACACACACACACACACACACACACACACACACACACACACACACACACACACACACACACACACACACGAACAGTTCCAAACAGTCTTCCAATATTTAAATTACAAATTCAAATTCCTAGGTCTTTATGTTACACCAAAATTAACTTGAAATTAGCATATTGATCATATCCTTACCAAGGCTAGGAAGAGTTTAAGTCTTTTAAAGGTCATAGCAGACTACCATGGGGAATGGACTCTCAGAGCTTAAATCATCTTTCCAAGCCCTTGTCAGGTCTAAACTGTCTTATGCACAAGAGGTGTTCTTTACCGCCCCAAAGTACCTGTTAAAAAAGATTCAGAGCATAGACAGTAAAGCTATCAAACGTTCTCTTGGTTTGCTGGTTCATATGCTGGTGTCTAACCAATAGATCAGAAGTAGCTCAAAAGAAGATTTTGTACACAAAGAAATAGCAGAGAGGTCTGATCTTGATTTCCTTAATAGAGCAAACTGTATATCATCACAAAAAAACTATTGCTACTTAAGCTTCTGAGCTATTTAAAAAGTCAAATATCAGTCCAGCAGATATAGCTATATAATTACCATATTCACCTATCCCACGTTGGGAGTTACTTAGAACAACGTATGATATCAACTACAATAATTTGGAATAAAGGCGAAAATGTCGGTATTTTAACAACTGCCGTTAGATCACACATTAATGATCAATACAAGGACTGCCTTCAAATATATACAGACGGATCAGTGATAGAAAATAAATCTGTAGGTGCTGCCTTTCTAATTCCAGCTCAAAGTTAGAAAATCATATTTTCTGGGTAAACTATTATCAGTATTCACTGCTGAACTTGTCGTTATTTTAAAAGCTTTAGACTACTTTAGAGTGCATCCAAAACCAGGGAGTAAAGGGAAAGTTTCTTGTGGCTATGTCAGCTATGTATCAAACATTATTTTCATGTATACGTGCAAATTGTAAATTGTCTGAATTCTTTTAATGCCCCACTGGTGTGAGACATGGATGTGTATTAAGCCCTACTCTTTTTTATTTTTATGTATTAACCATTTATCTGAGACTATCAGTAAAAAGGTAAACATGGAATACAGCTAGTACCAGACATTATGGAAGTCTTCATTTTACTTTTTGCAGATGATGTGGCTCTACTACTCCTGAAGGTTTACAAAGTCAACTGAATGTATTAAAATCCCGTTGTAATGATTTGTAATTAAATGTTAATTTTGAAAAAGTAAAGTAGTTGTCTTTAGAAAGAGGGGTTTTCTTGGGGGAAAAAGAACAATGGGTTAACAATAATCACAAATTAGAAGTGATGAACAAGTATTGCTATTTGGGGTTTAATTTTACGACAAAACGTAGTGCTAAGCTGGGCACAGATCACCTTGTGACAAAGGGAAAGAAAGCTGTTGTAGAACTAAATAGGGTTTTCAATAAATATAAAGAAATTAACACTGAAACATTTTTCAAAATCTTTGATATCAAAATACAACCAATTTTACTGTATGCATGTAAAATATGGAAGCTACATAAACTGGAACACAGACAGAAAGTTCACATGATTGCCTGTAAGAGATGTTTGGGCGTGCCATTAAAAACTCGAAATAAAATGATATATGGCGAATTTAGAGGATACCCTCTTTATATCAACTCCTATAGAAATGTTTTTAGATATTGGTTTAAACTATTGCAAATGAATCCCGACAGGCTACCTGATAATGCTTATCAAATGTTGCTTGACATTGGGGGCGGATAGCCTAGTGGTCAGAACATTGCGCTGGCAATTTGAAGACCCGGGTTCGAGTCCGGTCGAGGAAATTTTCTTCCTGGAGTTAACATCAGTGCTGACTCCACTCTCCCCAAAAAGTCCTTCGGATGAGACTTTAAACCGAGGCCCTGTGTGCGAACGCACGCAGAACATCTTGCGCACACGTTAAATCCTGTTCCGCTTTTCGTAAGAGTAGGCCATCGTGTGCCGGTGGGAACAGATGACAATATTTACAAAACTGCATACACACGGGGACCGGATGAAAAAAAGCACATGATTGCTTATTCTGTTATCCTCGATATAAAAGGATAAATAAAATAAAAAAAATAATAAAATCTGGAAAGAACTGTTGGGTTACTAAGAAAAGACGAATTCCATGCGATACATGATTCAGATTTGTTTGGCTTTAACAAGGAGTAGGCGGCGTTAAAGCTTTCTTACGTTTATTTAGACAGAGACTGATGATTTATTTATCCAAGAATGGTATAATACAGCTAGGGACCGAGCTAGGTATGACAGCTATAGGAGTTTCAAAACATCTACTACAGTTACATAGTTACCGCTTTAGAGTTGCTGTGTCACAGGTGAGATGTAACGCTGTGCCATATAATAACAATGTACATAGATATAGTGAATGGAATCAAAAACAATGTCCATTTTTTAAACCAAAAGTTCAAGATAAACAGAATTTCCTTTATGAATGTTCTATGTATAATGATTGAAGTGATTATATGGCTACACCTTTACACGATATTCTTAAAGCAGAGATCACTAACAGTAATCACAGTCTGTCTAGATATATTTTTCACGCCATCAACAAGAGAAAGAAATTACTGTATTAGGAAAACTATGTTAGAAACGAAGATAAAAGTTACCAGTTTGTAATAAATCTATCGAGCTATAGCAGAAAAAATATAATGGTTCTCGTTTTGTTATTAATTTAAGTAGCCATATTTATATTGGTTTTTCCCTAGACATAATAAAGGTAAATTTAGAAAAATATTGTGATTTTTTTTTATACAAATTCCCTTTTATAAGGATTATGTGCTATGTCTTCATGATTTTTTCAAAGAAATTGAACATGATAATAAGGATGTATTTTCGAGTTTTGCCCATTCCTGCAATACAGTCTACATGCCCATTCCTGCAATACAACGTGATCTCTGCTTTAAGAATATCGTGTAAAGGTGTAGCCATATAATCACTTCAATCATATATATACATATATATATATGTATGTATATATAATGTATTGTTTCTTTCCTCTTTTGTGCCTACTTTGCTTGTTTTCCCGCTTACACACATACACGCGCACACACGCACACACACACGCGCACACGCACACACACACACACATACACGTTTGTTTAAATAATTATCAGTGTATCCAGTTAGGATGACGCGTTTTGTTGAATGTGTCCCATTTTCTTCTTTTAAAATATTCGTTGAACTGCTGTTGGTGGTGATGCTGGTATGTAGGGGTAGGGAGGGGGTTTCTTAGCTTTATTCCCTGATCAGGGCAAGGGCTGGATGAAAAAAAAGTATGTAATGCTTACTTTGTAACCCTTGAAAAATAAAGATTATGCATTCATTCTCTCTCTCTCTCCTCTCTCTCTCGCATCCCCCCCCCTCAAGTCTTTCGGATGAGACTGTAAACCGAGGTCCTGTGTGCGAATGCACGCAGAACATCTTGCGCACACGTTAAATCCTGTTCCGCTTTTCGTAAGAGTAGGCCGTTGTGTGCCAGTGGGAACAGGTGACAATATTTACAAAACTGCATACACACCGGGACTGGATGAAAAAAAAGCACAGACACAGAGAGGCACACACACAAACACACAAACACACAAGCACACAAGCACACACACACACACACACACACACACACACACACACACACACACACACACACACACACACAGAGTGAAAATCACAGTCGGATAGACAGGTATACAAACAGGCAAGAAATGCTTACCTGTTTGGACATTTTTTTCATAGAGAATTCAGTTGCACTAGCTGAATTCTGCTGAAGTAGCACGTCGCAGTATCTGATTCACAAGACACGGGATCTGGTTCAAAGGACACAGGATCTGGTTTACAAGACACACGACCTGGTTCAAAGGACACACAATGTGGTTCACAGGACACGGGATCTGGTTCACAGTGCACAGAATCTGGTTTACAAGACACAGGACCTGAATCACAGGATACAGGATCTGGTTCACAAGACACATGATCTTGTTCACAAGACACGTGATCTGGCTCACAAGACACGTGATCTGGTTCACAAGACACGGGATCTTGTTCACAAGATACGGGATCTGGTTCACAAGACACAGGATCTGTTTCAACGTGAGATCCAATACACTTAATACTTGATCTGTGTCAGTGAATACAAGAGTTGATCTCAAAACCTGGTTCTCTAAACAGAGAAATTCATCTGGATACCTGGTTTGCAGAAGTCAGTGGATCATCTCAGAGTTTGGTTTATTAAACACAGATAATAGTTCATCTTCAGAACTTGGTCACTGAACTCAGGACACATATGTCAGTTTTCCCCACTTTCAGCTTCTCTCAGCTGCTATCCATTCCATCTCAGCCTAGCTGGTGCTAATCATAGCAGGAACTGATTACACTTTGAACTGGTAAGGTACTCTTCGTTTAACATCACTACCGTTTAAAGTCACAATTGTGATAAAATCAATCAGGTTGTTGGTCCCGGTCAAAAGCCTTCTTTGTACCATTTAGAATTCCTCGCATAGGTCACCTCTGATAAGGGAAAACCTTGCATTATGTCACCCCCGTTTTGGCTTCCAAATGGAGAAGACTACCGCTTATGGTGAAACCCATGTATTTGAGAGAGAGAGAGAGAGAGAGAGAGAGAGGAGAGAGAGAGAGAGAGAGAGAGAGAGAGAGAGAGGAGAGGAGAGAGAGGAGAGAGAGAGAGAGAGAGAGAGAGGAGAGAGAGAGAGAGAGAGAGAGAGAGAGAGAGAGAGAGAGAGAGAGAGAGAGAGAGAGAGAGAGTGCTTCACCTTCACCTGTCCCGTAGTCCCGCCGACCGTGGGGACACCACTGAAGATTTTGCAACCAGCTTCCTTCACTCCCCACGGTCCTCCGCCCTCCGTAGCAGATTGTTCCACCCAAGACCTGTCCACTCTCTGACGTTGTCTTCCCATCATTTTCTCTGTCTGCCTCTTTGTCTCCCTCCCCTTACTGTTCCCTGTAAGACAGTTTTGGCCAGTCCAGATGTTTGTGCGCATACCACTTTAGCTTGCGTTATTTCACTGAAGTTAGGAGCTCTTCATATTGTCCGATGGCATTCTTTATTCTAGTTTTCATTTCTTCATTAGTGATGTGGTCTCTGTATGGTCTCAGGGTTGCAATACTTTCCACATATCCCCTTCCAATCTTGCTCGCCTCTACTCCTATTTTTGCATTCCAGTCTCCTTGAACTACATTGATGTCTTTCTTTGACATCTGGTCTATGACCTCTTGCAGTTGATTGTAGAAGTCTTCAACGTCCTCGTCATCATAGTCTGTTGTTGGAGCATATGTTTGATGGTGGTGATGTTAAAAGGTGCAGCCCTCAGACAGCTGATAATGAGTCGGCTGGAGACTGGTTCACCGTGACTGCGCGGGTAGCAGCTGTCTCAAATAGCCAAATTTCCAAATAACACCCGGATTTGCACTGCGAGGTGAAGACAAAACATGAATTTTTATTTCATACTGAAAATGGAAACTGAAAGGCTTGTTTTTGAAAAGCTGACGATAAAGATAGTTTATTGCAGATAAGTAGGCTGCAGAAGATTTCTTATTTCGCTAAGCTATAAGAGCTGCAGTGCAGGAAACAATAGGGCTATAATTATGATGGTGATGGTGATACTTACGTTGTCACAGAGAGAGAGAGAGAGAGAGAGAGAGAGAGAGAGAGAGAGAGAGAGAGAGGAGAGAGAGGAGAGAGAGAGAGAGAGAGAGGAGAGATGGAGAGAGAGGGAGGAGAGAGAGAGGAGAGAGAGAGTGGGGAGAGGGAGAGATCAAGCGGGCCAGAGACCTTGTTAATTTCTAGGCAACTTTGGGTAAGTTTGCAGTTCACCATAAAACGGTGCAACCATCCTTCAACCATGTAAGGGGCAAGGAAAATGTTTGGAGGGAGCTTGAGATCATAAGGGGGGAGGGGGGGCGCGCGCGGGGGGGGGGGGGGGGGGGGGGGGGGGGTTGGCACAGGCAGCCTACAGTTCTCTATTTGACGACTTTTTAGGAGACCAAATATCGTCATAAATAATGACGCCCTTCGCTAGAGATTACAATCTTACAATCTGTGTGGCCTAGACAGAGGTGAAAAATTCTTTGTACTTGTCTATGGTTTTCTGCAAATAAATTCAGTAACTGTCTTGCAGCGTGCTGTTTCTTTCTCTTATATCCTATATAAATGCTTTTGCGTTCATTTGTATGTGTGTGTGTGTGTGTGTGTGTGTGTGTGTGTGTGTGTGTGTGTGTGTGTGTGTGTGTGTGTGTGTGTAGAATTACATAATTTGGCGGAAAGTCTTTTATGTTGTAATGAAAAAATGTAATAAGCGCCAAATTTGGAGCTCCTCCGATAAGATCAAGTTTTTCACTGGTAGTTGATCTTATCAGAGGACTGTTAAGGGTGCCCCTCGGATAAGATTTTAAAAACTGTTGGTCCCTGGGCGGGAAGGGGGGGGGGGCGGTCACCTGTACCAAGAGTCCTGTAAAGGAAAGGGCATGCGAGTTTTTCAGTACTGTAAAGCAAGGGGCATGCTAGTGTTTCAGCACTGTAAAGCAAGGGGCATGCTAGTTTTTCAGCACTGTAAAGCAAGGGGCATGCTAGTGTTTCAGCACTGTAAAGCAAGGGGCATGCTAGTGTTTCAGCACTGTAAAGCAAGGGGCATGCTAGTTTTTCAGCACTGTAAAGCAAGGGGCATGCTAGTTTTTCAGCACTGTAAAGCAAGGGGCATGCTAGTTTTTCAACACTGTAAAGCAAGGGGCATGCTAGTTGTTACAAACAGATTCAGAGCTCCTAATTAAGAATGTTTGTAGAATCGCAATGAATAGCATTCTTTGATTATGATGCATGGAATAATAGTTTTATTGAGAAATGTTATTACCTGCAGCTTGCACATTATGTTTGTTCATGAAGTTTCCGGAATATTCTACAAATATGCTAAGAAGTTCTAGAAGTGTTCGGAATAGTCTACAGTATTCTAAGACGTTCTAGAAGTTGCCAGAATGCTACTGTAACCTAAGATGTTTGTGTACAGTTCCTTAAGTGTCTGGAATCTTCTAGCGGTCAGTAGAAGGGGCCTGGGACTGTATATATACAAGGGGCTGTTATCGCAGCAGCAGGGAGGAGAGTCGAGGAAGAAAGAAGAGGGAGGATGTAAGATGAGACGGTGAAGATGAGGAACCGAGAGGAGGAGAGTCCGAAGGCCAAACGCCCTAGTGTTCGAGCAGGGGAGGCAATGCGGATTGTAGATGAAGACGTTTTGTTGAAGAAGGGGAGAGAAATTAAAGGAATAGAAGGAGAGCTATGAGGACTGTGAAAGTCATTAGCTGATTGAAGTTGTGTTTAGTGAGTGTAGTCACAGAGTTTCGGTTGTATATCCATGGTGATTTTGGAAAGGATTTTTCTTTTGTTTTGGAATTCTTGTACTGGAGACGAATACTGTTTTGAAGTGATTCAGTTGAATAAAAGCAATACAACTTGATTCCTGAGTCAACGTGTGCTCTGTTGGATGTGGTTCACGAGAGATATAGGAAGCAACTCTTGGCACTTCAGTCAGCGTTCTACGTCCACTGGAGTGTTTTCTAAACAAAGAGTTCTTCATAAAAGAACTACGTTGCAATTGGGAACATTCTCTTGGCATTTTCAGTCAGCGTCCTACGTCCACTGAAGTGTTTTCAAAACAAAGAGTTTGTTCATTCCAAACCAATAACGTAACATTTGGGGGCCAAGCCGGGATATCTCTCAACTGCGAACCATCTACACAGGAGCTTCTGACTTCAGATTTCAAGGAAGTGTATTGTATTCACTGCCGCGGTTGTCTTTACAACAGATCTACGGAATTTCAGCGTGAAATTCGTTGTACTGATTCAGAGGTGTACGTCTGAAAGCCTTGGATGTTTCAGAGTAACCTGAAGCTGAATCTGTGAAGAGGCATCGTATTCACAACGGGTGTGTCTACGACAGATCTCGGAATTTCAGTGTGAAATTCGTTGTGCTGATTCAGAGGTGTACGTCTGAAAGCGTTGGGCGTTTCAGAGTAACCTGAAGCTGAATCTGTGAAGAGGCATCGTATTCACAACGGGTGTGTCTACGACAGATCTACGGAATTTCTGGGTGAAATTCAGTGTGTGGATCAAGAAGCCTACGTTTGAAGTGCTGCAGTGTTGCAGGGTAACGTGGATCTGAACCTGTGAGGAGCAGTTCGTCCTTTCCAGTGTGACTACAGTAGATCTACAGAATTTCTGCAGGAAATTCAGTGTGTGGATCTGGAATTCTGCGTCTGTTTTGCTGCGGTGATTCAGACTGTGTTCCAGTTGTGAAGCTCAGTGAGCATTGTGTGACTAAAGGGACTGTCAGGGGCCGCGATCTTGCTTTAGCCTCCTGCTGGGTGGGATCTGGCGTCTGATTTAGTTAGTTCTGTGGAGCTCACGTGAGTATAACTGGATTTAAGTTTTCTGTGTGGTGTCATCATCGTGTGGTGTAAGACAAGGTATTAGAGCGACTTACCGCGTTGTAACTTGCTTGTAAGAAAAGAAACAGAAGCCCTTGAAAGAGAAGAAAAAGAAAAAGAAAGAAAAGAGAAAATTGAAAGAGAAGAGAGCTACCCGAAGTGGGTGAGAAAAGGAAACGGAAGCAAGTGAAGTGCTACAACTGTCACTGTGTGGGGCACAAACAATTTGAATGTACAGCTTGTCCAAGGAAAGAGAAGCTAAAGCAAGTGAGATGCTACAGCTGTCATCGTGTTGGACACAAGCAAATGGAATGTCAAGTTTTTCCTAGGAAGAAGCTGAAACAAGTGATATGCTACCAGTGTCATCGTGTAGGTCATAAACGAGTTGACTGTCATATCTATCCTACATTTGGAAATGGAATGAAGTTATCAAGAGCATCAGGGAATGGGAACCAGAATGAAAAACATGTCAAAGGAAACACAGCACCAATGTTGCAGAAGGTGGCAGCAGCAAGGACTGACAGCCAGACAAGAAGTGGTTATGTTCCCATGTCATTTGTGAAGAAGTTAAAGTCTCTTGATGATGATATCAAGTCTTGTCTCAAGGATGGACAACTTCTTTTGGCCAGTGGGAGGAAGATTCCCTTTAGTAGTTGTGCAGCTGCTGTACCGTCAGTCAGCAGTAATGACAATCTCCCAGTGAGAAAAGGGCAAGTCGCAGGAAGAATGGTGAATGTCCTGAGAGATACTGGATGCTGTGGAGTTGTGGTCAGACAAGACCTAGTCAAGGAAAACCAGTACACGGGGCACTATAGATTGCTCATGACAGTGGACAGTAGGGTGATAGAAGTACCCACAGCTTTGATCAGAGTGGACACACCTTACTTTGTAGGAGAGGCTGAGGCCTTGTGTCTACCTACTCCAGTCTGTGACCTCATTATCGGCAACATTGAGGGTGCTAGATCTGCAGATGATCCTGATCCAGAATGGATGGAGAGGAAGAACATGCCAAACCAAGATGATGTTTCACTGAAAGAAGTCAGTACAAGGGATGAAGTGACTCTGAAGGATGGTAAACTTCTGGAACTGAGTAAGATAGGCTCAGGCAACTCAGTGGAAGATGCTAGAGGGGGACCAAGACCCTCTCACCTCCAGAGGGAGGAACCCAGCATGACTACGACTGACTTTGCTGACCAGACTACTGAAATCTCAGGAACTCCTGGAATGGTCAACCACCAAGTTCAGCTGACATCATTTGGTTCAGTCAGGTCAAGACTGTATTATCTTCCTTATGCAGGAAGGGAGTCTGCGAAGGACTTTTGTAAATGGAGAGAAACGGGAATAGTACATGGATCTCAGGGATCTCAGAGTGCAGCTCTGGTCATTGTCATCCAAGGAAAGGATGATGCAGGCAGCATGTGCATGGACAATAAGAGGGTCTACAGGATTACGCTGTTTGATCCTGGAGGAGGTGTCCTAGAGACTTCATCAAGGTTTTCCTCAATGGGAGTGATGGACAAATGCTGATCCCAAAAGACATTTGTGGGGAAATTTATGTCTCCTGATGGAACTTAAAATTTGAGTTAAGCGAAGTGACAATATTGGAACTAATAGCATTCATAAACATTTTGTGGATTGAAGTGTGCTGATGCTATACATTGAACATGAGTGAGCTATTATAAAGTTTGAGTTTCAATGTTGAATCTGTTTGATTTGTTTTATGAAACAAATTTAAGAAATTTGTTCTAAGTGGGGGGTAATGTTACAAACAGATTCAGAGCTCCTAATTAAGAATGTTTGTAGAATCGCAATGAATAGCATTCTTTGATTATGATGCATGGAATAATAGTTTTATTGAGAAATGTTATTACCTGCAGCTTGCACATTATGTTTGTTCATGAAGTTTCCGGAATATTCTACAAATATGCTAAGAAGTTCTAGAAGTGTTCGGAATAGTCTACAGTATTCTAAGACGTTCTAGAAGTTGCCAGAATGCTACTGTAACCTAAGATGTTTGTGTACAGTTCCTTAAGTGTCTGGAATCTTCTAGCGGTCAGTAGAAGGGGCCTGGGACTGTATATATACAAGGGGCTGTTATCGCAGCAGCAGGGAGGAGAGTCGAGGAAGAAAGAAGAGGGAGGATGTAAGATGAGACGGTGAAGATGAGGAACCGAGAGGAGGAGAGTCCGAAGGCCAAACGCCCTAGTGTTCGAGCAGGGGAGGCAATGCGGATTGTAGATGAAGACGTTTTGTTGAAGAAGGGGAGAGAAATTAAAGGAATAGAAGGAGAGCTATGAGGACTGTGAAAGTCATTAGCTGATTGAAGTTGTGTTTAGTGAGTGTAGTCACAGAGTTTCGGTTGTATATCCATGGTGATTTTGGAAAGGATTTTTCTTTTGTTTTGGAATTCTTGTACTGGAGACGAATACTGTTTTGAAGTGATTCAGTTGAATAAAAGCAATACAACTTGATTCCTGAGTCAACGTGTGCTCTGTTGGATGTGGTTCACGAGAGATATAGGAAGCAACTCTTGGCACTTCAGTCAGCGTTCTACGTCCACTGGAGTGTTTTCTAAACAAAGAGTTCTTCATAAAAGAACTACGTTGCAATTGGGAACATTCTCTTGGCATTTTCAGTCAGCGTCCTACGTCCACTGAAGTGTTTTCAAAACAAAGAGTTTGTTCATTCCAAACCAATAACGTAACACTAGTTTTTCAGTACTGGGCCCCGCGGCGGACCCTGGACTGACTGATGGTGGGTTTGTGAGCTGTAAGGAAATGATTCTTATCATTAAAACCTTTAAAAGAAACCCAGGGAATTGTTCATTTCAGGATCTTAATGAACAGAGGAATGGTTTATTTCAGGATCTTAATGAACATAGGAATTGTTTTGTCTAAGGTCCTGGCTCACTTAACATAAAAAATGGCTTATCACAGTATCTCGTTCACGGACCAGACGGACTGGTTTGTTCCAGAACACGGTTAATTGAGCAGATAACATTTTGAAAACTTATTTTTATTCAGTAATGTTATAAAAAAAACCCAGACCATAACCATAACGATTAAAAGACCTAACACAAAACAGCTCAACTCAGTTACAGGAGAAAGGCACAAAAATTATGCAGACAAGTCAATACACAAATATTAAAAAAATAAACTCATGAATAAACTAAACCGAAAGATGAATCAAGACAAAATACATTTTAAAAACAAGAAAAAGACAAGAAACTTCCATGTTCCTTTGACTTTCATGCACATTAAATTTGTTTAAAAAATATTTTCTAATGGCATTGTCACAACAGACATATTCAAAAAGAAAAAGTAGGAGAAAACCCCGAGCATGAAGATATGCATCTGTATAACACATTGTTAATACATTTGCATTTTACACCGCTTAAAGTCACAGCAAGTTTCTGTGCGTAAAATTTTGGCTGCTCTCCCTCCCCATGGAGAACGCGTCGCTCCAAGAGCAGCGCAACCCATTATTTATTTTTTTTCTTTTCCTGCCTGCAACTGTATGTTTCCCTATCAGAGTGACTTTTATCTACAAAATTTTGCCAGGGACAACTCTCTTGTTGCCGTGGGTTCTTTTACGTGCGCTAGATAAATATGTGCAGCCTAACACACGGGACCTCGGTTTATCGTCACACTCGAAAGACTAGCACTCAGACCACCACTCATGGTCTAATGGATGGGCGAAAAGTTTTGGGCCTAAACGAAGACCAAACCACAGCACACTTCCGACCCGGACTTTTGGCTTTCTAGGCAGGCACGTTACCTCTAAGACACGGATCCACATATATAGATAGAATAGGCGAGCAGAACTTACAGACAGAGAAAACGTGGAAAGACAACATCAGAGAGTGGACTAGCCTTGTGTAGAATGACTTGCTGTGTGGAGAGCTGAGGACTGTTGTGTGAGGAGTGGAGGAAACTGGCTCTGAACTCTTCAGTGGTGCCCCAGCAGTTCACAAGATTACGGGATAGGCTACGTGAAGATGAAGCGGAGAATCCATTTTCGCTCAAGTAACATTCTTTCTTTCATGCAGTTTACTATCAAAATAACATTTTCAAAACTCTCACTGCCTATGTGATATAAGATTTAAATTTTTTAAAAGCAAAGCTGGGGTGATTTAAAAGTAAAGGGTAAAGGTGTCCCATGTGGTCGTGGGGAGCGAGGTGTCAGAGACCTCAGCTTCTCTAGGGGCCAGCACGTTGAGGGCGGCGCCCATCTCCTCTCCCTCGCTGCTTTACCTTCCCTGACCCTAAAGAGGGCAGGTACCCATTTACAGCTGGGTGAACTTCGGGAACTGTAGTGAAACCAAAGCGCGTAAAACGGTCATTCATCCACTTGGTAACCATGCTCGATGCTACTTAACCTTGCCTTGAGGAAAGTGAGCGCTCTGACCACTGAGCTATCCTGTCCCCGGGTTTACCTCTGATCTAAAATACAAGGAAAGATGTGTAGAGGTGTGGCCAGGGAAGAGAGGAAAAGTAGGCAGAGGGGGGTGTTGGCAATTACTGCCGGACCATTGTCAATCTTTCCTGTTATGTGTCTCTTTTTTGCCAGTTAAACTGTTCATTTTCCTTTCTCGACAGAAGTTCTGCGTTTGATCAACTTGTCAGATTGATTCTTGTTGTTGTTGTTGATAATTTCGTTTATTTTGAGTATAAGAGAATAAGCACTCATATGTTTTTTTTTTACATCCAGTCCCCGTGTGTATGCAGTTTCTGTAAATTTTGTCATCCATTCCCATTAGTACACAATGGCCTACTCTTCCAAAAAGCGGAACAGGTTTTAACGTGTGAGCAAGATGTTCGGCATGTCGCACACGGGACCTCGGTTTATTGTCTCATCCGAAGAACCTTTTTGGGAAGTGGAGTCTGCACTGATGATGTTAAAAAAAAGAGGAAAAAGGTCATCTTGAACAAGATTCGAACCTGGGTCAGAAGATCACAAGTGCATCACTCTAACCACTAGGCTATCCCACCCCCGCCCCCACCTTAACCGTATGCGACCGTAATTTTGCGACTGTCACCCTCCCCCCCTCCCCTCCCCTTCTTCCCAATAAGATAGCCGCATTCCGACTTCGGGGAATTTAACCATTCGACTACACTATTTTAACAAGAGCAGCTTACAGATCGTTAAATACATCCCTCAGTACCACTGAATAATCTTGATCAATTGTAGAGCAAGTGTGAATCATAATAGGAGGATATTTTCGAAACTTCATTGTGAAGCCCAACACGTTGAGGCAAGCACAGTAGGCACGATATCAACAAAGAGTAACAGGCAGGCGTGGGTAACAAAAAATAAAAGAGTAAAATCAAATCTGCCATAAATAAACATACATCCTGCTATAATCGTGATCATTTAAAAAAAATTCATTCTTTTGTGCTTTTTTTCATCCAGTCCTGGTGTGTGTGCAGTTTTTAAGTACTGTCATCCATTTCCACCGACACACAATGCCCTACTCTTCCGGAAAGCGATAGGGTTTTAACATGTAGGCAAGATGTTCTGAAAGCGATAGGGTTTTAACATGTAGGCAAGATGTTCTGAAAGCGATAGGGTTTTAACATGTAGGCAAGATGTTCTGAAAGCGATAGGGTTTTAACATGTAGGCAAGATGTTCTGAAAGCGATAGGGTTTTAACATGTAGGCAAGATGTTCTGAAAGCGATAGGGTTTTAACATGTAGGCAAGATGTTCTGAAAGCGATAGGGTTTTAACATGTAGGCAAGATGTTCTGAAAGCGATAGGGTTTTAACATGTAGGCAAGATGTTCTGAAAGCGATAGGGTTTTAACATGTAGGCAAGATGTTCTGAAAGCGATAGGGTTTTAACATGTAGGCAAGATGTTCTGAAAGCG
>CM060332.1:39686458-39693958 GCA_030674155.1 Stramonita haemastoma
GTTTGTCTCTCTTTATCTGTCTTGTTGTTGTTGTTGTTGTTGTTTTTGTGTATGTGTGTGTCTGTGTGTCTGTGTCTTTTTTCTTTATTCTTTTATATCGAGGATAATGGAATAGCACTCTTGTGCTTTTTTTTCATTCAGTCCCCGTGTGTATGCTGTTTTGTACTTGTCATCTGTTCCCGCTGGCACACGATGGCCTCGGTTTACAGTCTCATCCGAAGGACTTTTGAGGAGAGTGGAGTCAGCACTGATGTTGACTCCAGGAGAAAAATCTCATCGACTGGACTCGAACCCGGGTCGTCAAATTGCCAGCGCAATGTTCTGACCACTAGGCTATCCGTGTGTGTGTGTGTGTGTGTGTGTGTTGTGTGTGTGTGTGTGTGTGTGTGTGTGTGTGTGTGTTTGTGTGTGTGTGTGTGTGTGTGTGTTAGTAGTAGTAGTAGTAGTAGTAGTAGTAGTAGTAGTAGTAGTAGTAGTAGTAGTAGTAGTAGTAGTAGTAAGTAGTCTTCAAGTTTACGTCCTTCCACATACAGTGATACCAGACGGGGAGGGGAGGGGGGGGGAGAAAAAGAAAGAAAGAAAAAAAGAAAAACAGAAAAGAAAAAAAAAAGATGAAATTCAAAACATAAATCAATACACATTTATAGTATAAAAAACAAACCCCGTTATAATAAAGATATAATGATAATATTATTAGCTAAAATATTAATAAGATAAAGAAGGAAAGGAAGAAAGAGACAGAAACAGAAAATGGTGGGGGGGTGGGTTGACTAAATATGTATATGTATACTTTTTAATATATTTTAAGGGGAATATTAGCGCGTGCGCGCGCGCACGCGCGCGTGCGTGCGTGCGAGCGTGTGTCTGTGTGTGTTTGCCCTCTTATGCAGTGTTTGGTTGTGGCTGAAGATCTCCTCGTTACATTAAGCGGAACTGTATGCTAAACACTAAATTAACAAGAAAGAAAAACATTCGAAATAGAACAACGATTATGTAACTACAACAAATGCCCTATGGGACTTAGCAATAAACGCTTAGCAATAGCAAACACTAACATGATATTCTCCAGAACTTGTTCAAGGGAAGTTTCATGAAAACTAGGTAGGTAATGTTTTAAAGTATTGCATTCAAGTAAAATATGAGTATTTGAAATAATATTGCTTCCACATAAGCATTTAACATCCTTGTTAAATTTTGTGACAAAAGCGTTTAATCGGATTCTAAAAAATAATGCCTCAAGCTGTCTTTCTTTCACAATATTTGTACAAGTCTTTAACTGATGTACGCTATCAAAGACACTTTTTTCTGGTTGGAATCCATTTTACTAACTGTTCTGTGCTGTATTATTTCAGTGAATTTTTTTGAGGATGCTTGTTGTAACATATGGTACCCTTCTTGGATTGATAAAGGAATACGTAGCTCAATGGTTCCACTTTTATTACTTGCACCTCTTTTCGCAGCCCAATCAACCCATTCATTTGAGTACAATCCTACATGTGAAGGTATCCAAAGAAAGGTGACAAAAATACCTCTTAAACTTAAAAGGTGTACAATGTGTTTTATATCTAATATAAGCTTCAGATGCTTTTTGTAATCTGCAGATTTTAGGGCATATAAAACTGATTTAGAATCCACACAAAGTAAGACATGGAGAAAACAAAATGGATGATCTGGCACGTATGTTAATGCCATTAAAATCGCAACCAGTTCAGCTGTAAATATTGACCGATTTACACCAATATAATAAGATTTTTCTACTTTGAGTGCCGGTATAACAAAAGCTGAACCAGCTTGGTGATTGTCTAAGAGTGAACCGTCAGTGTACACTTTAAGATAATTACAGTAGTAGTTATGAATATGAGATCTAACAGTAGCTGCCAAAACATTTGGATTCTCGTCCTTCTTCATGTCTGTGTAATCAATATCAAAATGTGCTGGATTCATTTCCCAGGTGGGGCAAGCTGGAACAGCTTTTTGAAAGTCTACATTCATTTTATGAATTTCAGATTGCTGGTAAAGGTCAGCAACATAAGTGCCAATAGTTTTCAAAGAACGTATTTGCTGCGCTCGTTTTTGGAAAAATGTATCAGATTTTATTTTTACATCATCTGACACGAAGTTTTTGGGTGTTGAACTTCTAAGTACATATTTGGTGCATCAAGTTTTCGGTATTCATCTAAAGGTAATATTCTGACTTCTTTATATGTTTCAATTGCTGATGCATGAAAAGGTACACCAAGAGTAAGCCTATATGCTTTGCAATCTATACTTTGAAGTTTCTTTAATAAATATTTTGGAGCATTAAAGAAGACTTCTTGTCCATATGATAGTTTTGATCTGATTATTGATGTCGATAAATGTTTAAGGATTGACAGATCTTGCACCCAGTACTGCTTACTAATTATTTTTAATAGATTTAAGCCTTTTCTTGCTTTAGTTAAAATATATATTCAATATGAGCAATCCATGTTAACTTCGATGTAAGAAGTACACCTAAAAATTTTTACTATTTGTTTGTAATGAATTGTCTCATTTTCAATCCTAAACTCTGGTAACTCGTTTGGATCACTACCATTATTAAATTAATAGAACCATATGTGTTTTTTCAGTCGAAACAGTGGGGCCGTTTTCTATTATATACTGATTTAGATTATTAAGTTGTTTTTGGCATGTTTTTCTACAATAATTTATAGCCCTTTTTGACGTATTTCGTTTCATAGTAACGGGCATCCAAATACAGATATCATCTGCATATTGCACTAAAACTACATCCTTTGATATGTGCTTTGGAAGATCATGTAACAATATGTTGAATAAAACTGGATTTGATTTATTCTTTTATATCGAGGATAATGGGATAAGCACTCTTGTGCTTTTTTACATCCAGTCCCCGTGTGTATGCAGTTTTGTAAATGTCATCTGTTCCCACCGGCACACGACGGCCTACTCTTACGAAAAGCGGAACAAGATTTAACGTGTGCGCAAGATGTTCTGGAGCTAATACAGAGCCTTGGGGCAAGCCCATTTGTATACATTTTGAATCTGAATATGTATTTCCCACCCTCACTTGAAATGACCTTTCGCTTCAAAAACTCTTGATGTAATGATAAAAGTTACCTGAAAATCCCACTGACTTTAACTTACTCATTACTTTTGCATGCCAGACTTGGTCGTAGGCCTTTCTCAGATTAAAAAAAAAGTGGCTAGAACATTTTTCCTTCGAGAAAATTGGTGTTTTTACACATGTTGTAAGCTTTCCTAAGTTGTCCATTGCAGATCTTCCTTTCTGAAAGCCTGCCTGATTGATTGGTATAATGTTATTTTTTTCACAGTAATATAACAATCTCCTCAATACAATTCTCTCCATAAGCTTGCCTGTGTGAGAGGTTAATGAGATAGGCCTGAAACTTGTTATTTCGGTCTGTAGCTTTCCTCTTTTATGAACTGGTACAATAATAGACTGTTTCCACTGCATCGGGATAACGCCCTGGACCCAACATTTATGAAAACGTTCATGTAATAAAATAATGAAATTTTCATGTAAGTGTTTTATCGTATCATTTGAAATAGCATCAGCTCCAACAGATGTTTTCTTATTTGGAAGGGATATGATTGCATCTTTTACTTCCTGGACTGTTATTGGAGCATTAAAATAAAGGGTGTTATCAGGTAAAAGATCTGTATAATTAGTTTTACTTTCTTCATGTGTTCTATATTCTCTGTGCTTAGCTGACAGACCCTCTAAACGCATTGTTTTTGAAAACATCTCAGCAAAAGCTTCAGCCTTTTCTAAATCAGAAGGGAACTGTTTATTTTCAAGATTGATAGGACAGGATGGAAGATTTACACCTTTCTTCATCTCGTTTATTTTAATCCATACTTTTGAAACATCTTTATGACACAAGATTTCATTTGTGCAAAAGGAAGACCACTACTGCCTTTTAGCTTGTGCAATAACCATGTTACAATAATGTTTGGCCTTCTGTTCAGCATGATTTTTTGCTGATTTATCCTTTAGAAACAGTGTATGAGCTAAACGTTTATAATTTACTGCTGATTCGCAATCTTTAGTCCACCAAACATTTCCAGAATGTGTGTGTGTGTGTGTGTGTGTGTGTGTGTGTGTGTGTGTGTGTGTGTGTGTGTGTGTGTGTGTGTGTGTGTGTGTGAAGACGAATGAGAGTAAACAAAGAAAATCAAAACCATTGACGGAACGGAAGCAGTAGATCAAAGGCGTTAAAGGAGGGAAGGAAGGAAGGCATGAAGGACGGGAAAAACCGGAAGAACGAAAACAGAAGAAAGAATAGGCAAAGAGAAAGGTAAGATTACTATCAATGGGTACTACAATGTATAATACTTTATTGTAGCACACATAGAAAACACAAGAAGGGAGAGAGGAAGGAAGGAAGGAAGGAAGGAGGGAAGGAAGGAAGGTAACATCAGAAAGAAGCAAAGGCAAAGGCTTCTATCGATCTGAACTGTCAATTATGCGGTCACCACCCCGGATGGACGTCTCACTCAGTCTGGCTCCACGACTTTCAGCTATTTCTGTCGTCAGTGCGGAGCCTTGTAAGTGATGTCCTGCATAACGCTAACTCAGTACGGGCACCCCTGAACACCATCAGAGTAAACCTACAACACTGCAGGGTCCCTCTGGCAGCTGGCCCTACGGCGGACTGGCACTAATAAGCTGTTCTGGTGGCTCCTGCGACGGTACTGGAACCATTGGTATCGGCGACTGCCTTTCCAATGGACCATTCCAGTGGCGTGTAGAGAGGGGGGGGGTCTGCTGCATGTGTAACAGCTTGCCCTCCATACTTGCTTACCCAGGCTTTGCGCTCTAAAGACTAGAGTGCAAGTCCATAGTCTTCCGAGACTGATGGGTGTCTACTACTACCAGACTCATGGCTCTCAGGTGTGTGACATAACGACTGAGAGATCGAAAGGAGCGGCGTGGGAACATGCAGAACAGGAACGTTATAAAAGATCAGGCAGCCAAAAAACACACCAAAAAACCCCAAACAAACAAAAATAAAAACAATATAACACAAAAAAAAACAACCAACCAACTAGCCAAACAACAACAACACCAAGAGAAAACCTACTTTGCCCATATGGCTGTGTACAATATATCCTACTTAGCAAACAAGGAGCGGGGGTCGGGCAAATGAAGAGACCCAGCTGTGGAAAATGGCAATAGCGATATGGATTCATAGGCCATCCTAATACAGCTGTACTTAGACTCTCTCTGTCTCTCTCTGTCTCTCTCTGTCTCTCTCTCTGTCTGTCTGTCTGTCTGTCTGTCTGTCTGTCTGTCTGTCTGTCTGTCTGTCTGTCTGTCTGTCTGTCTGTCTGTCTGTCTGTCTGTCTGTCTCTCTCTCTCTCTCTCTCTCTCTCTCTCTCTCCTCTCTCTCTCTCTCTCTCTCTCTCTCTCTCTCTCTCCTCTCTCTCTCTCTCTCTCTCTTCTCTCTCTCTCGGATGAGACTGTAAACCGAGGCCCCGTGTGCGAATACACGCAGAACATCTTGCGTACACGTTAAATCCTGTTCCGCTTTTCGTAAGAGTAGGCTATTTTTCGTAAGAGTAGGCTATTGTGTGCCGGTGGGAACAGATGACAATATTTACAAAACTGCATGCACACGGGGACTGGATGAAAAAAGCAAACGAGTGCTTATTCCATTCCCCTCGATATAAAAGAATAAATAAATAAAACCTCTCTCTCTGTGTCTGTCTATCCCTTACTGTCTCTGTCTCTCTGTCCATATGTCTGTCTGTCTATGTGCATGTGTTTGTGTCTGTGTCTCTTTGCCTTTGTCTTTCTTTCTCTGTCTGTCTGTCTCTCTGTCTTTGTCTGCATATCTGTCCTCGTCTGTCTGTCTGTCTGTCTGTCTGTCTGTCTGTCTGTCTCTCTGTCTTCTCTCTGTCTCCTCTCTCTTTGTGCGTGTGTGTGTGTTTATCTGTCTGTCTCTGTCTCTGTCTGTCTGTCTCTCTGTCTCTGTCTCTGTATCTGTCTCTGTCTCTCTCTGTCTGTCTGTCTGTCTGTCTGTCTCTCTCTCTCTCTCTCTCTCTCTCTCTCTCTCTCTCTCTCTCTCTCTCTCTCTCTCTCTCTCTCTCTCTCTCTCTCTGTGGCTGCCGCTCCCTCTCTGTCTGTCTCTGACTGTCTCTGTCTCTGTCTTTCTGTATGTCTGTTAGGGTAAGCTTAAGGTTAGGGCTAGGGTTTAGGGTTAGCTAAGGGTTAGGGTTAGGATTAGCTTAGGGTTAGGGCTAGGGTTAGGGTTCGCATATGGCTAGGGTTGGGGTAGGGTAGGGTTAGGGTTAGGTTTCGGGTTAGGATTAGTGTTAGGGTTATGGTTAGCTTAGGGTTAGGGTAAGGGTCGGTTTAGCTTAGGGTTAGGGTTAGGGCTTCGGTTAGGGTTGGGGTTGGGGTTAGCTTAGGGTTAGGGTTAGGGTTAGCTTAGGGTTAGGGTTAGGGTTAGCTTAGGGTTAGGGTTAGGATTAGGATTAGGATTAGGGTTAGGGTTAGGGTTAGTGTTGGCTTAGGGTTAGGGTTACGGTAGGGTTAGGGTTACGGTTAGTGTTCGGGTTAGGGTTAGTGTTAGCCTAGGGTTGGGGTTAGGGTTAGGGTTAGGTTTAGCTTAGGGTTAGGGTTAGGGTTGGAGTTAGGTAAGGGTTACGGTTAGGGTTAGGGTTAAATAGGGTGAGGGTTAGCTTTGGGTTAGGTTAGGGTTAAAGTTTGGGTGAGGGTTATCTTAGGGTTAGCATTAGGTTTAGGGTTAGGGTTAGCTTAGGGTTAGAGTTAGCTTAGGGTTAGGGTTAGGGTTAGCTTAGGGTTAGGGTTAGGGTTAGCTTAGTGTTAGGGTTAGAGCTAGGGTTAGCTTAAGATTAGGGTTAGGGTTAGGGTCAGGGTTAGCTTAGAGTTAGGGTTAGAGTCAGGTTTAGGGTTAGGGTTAGCTTAGGGTTAGCTTAGGGTTAGCTTAGGGTTAGCTTAGGGTTGGAATTAAGGTTAGGATTAAGGTTAGTTTAGGGTTAGGGTTAGCTTAGGGTCGGGGTTAGGGTTAGGGTTAAGGTTAGGTTTAGCTTATGGTTAGGGCTAGGGGTAGGGTTAGGGTTAGGTTTGGGGTTAGCTTAGTGTTACGGTTAGGGTTATGGTTAAATTAGGGTGAGGGTTAGTTTTGGGTTAGGTTAGGGTTAGAGTTAGGGTGAGGGTTAGGGTTAGGGTTAGAGTTAGGGTTAGGGTTAGAGTTAGGGTGAGGGTTAGTTTTGGGTTAGGTTAGGGTTAGAGTTAGGGTGAGGGTTAGGGTTAGGGTTAGGGTTAGGGTTAGGGTTAGAGTTAGGGTGAGGGTTAGTTTTGGGTTAGCATAGGGTTAGGGTTAAGGTTTATTATGCACGCACACACACATATATTATTATCATTATCCTCGATATATAAGAATAAATAAATAAAATGAATTAAACACACACACGCACCCACTCACGCACACACACACATACGCACATACC
>CM060332.1:39701458-39738958 GCA_030674155.1 Stramonita haemastoma
GGCAACGTTTTACATTCTTTGCTCTATCTTTCCTCACCGTCTTCATCTTTTACAACTGCCCGAAGCTTTTCTTCATTTTTTTCTCTGTTTTCTGTCTCTGTCCGTCTGTCTGTCTGTCTGTCTGTCTGTCTGTCTGTCTGTCTGTCTGTCTGTCTGTCTGTCTGTCTGTCTGTCTGTCTGTCTGTCTGTCTGTCTGTCTGTCTGTCTCTCTCTCTCTCTCTCTCTCTCTCTCTCCTCTCTCTCTCTCTCTCTCTCTCTCTCTCTCTCTCTCTTTCTCTTTCTCTTTCTCTCTATGTCTCTGTCACTATCTCCATCTGTCTGTCTCTGTCACTATCTCTCTCTGTCTCTCTCTTTGTGTGTGTTTCTCTCTATCTCTGTATTTCCATATGTCTCTCTTTGTTGCTCTTATTGTTTTATTGTTTATTTGCTCTTCATGCTTCTTTGTCTGTGCGTGCTTCCATCTCTCCCCTTTCCTTCATCTCTGTCCATCTGTTTGTTTTTGTATCGCTTTGTCTGTCTTCTTGTCTCTCTGTCCCTGTGTCTGTCACTGTCACTGTCACTGTCTCTGTCTCTGTCTTTGTCTTTGTCTCTCTCTG
This sequence comes from Stramonita haemastoma, assembly GCA_030674155.1. NCBI lineage: Eukaryota > Metazoa > Mollusca > Gastropoda > Neogastropoda > Muricidae > Stramonita > Stramonita haemastoma. Next base: position 39,702,055 of record CM060332.1, read on the forward strand.
TTTTTGTCTTGTCTTGTCTTGTCTTGTCTTGTTTCTCTGTCTCTCTCTCTCTCTCTCTCTCTCTCTCTCTCTCTCTCTCTCTCTCTCTCTCTCTCTCTCTCTCTCTCTCTCTCTCTCTCTCTAACTCTCCCTCTCTGTGGATGAGTGCATTGCAAATTGGCACATCGGTCACACAGATACTGTTGGAAAGTGTTTTATGCTCTGAAGAATTTTTTCATGTATGGGACAATCAGTGCGATGAGGAGGAGGATGCTGGCTGTATCAAATCATCAAGCACAGATACATCAAAGAGGAGGATATCAGGAGTGAGATGACCATAGAGAGAACAGTCGCACATTTTCCCCAATGTCGATTGTTTATCCTATAATATAGCAAAAACCACGTGATGTAAATTAGAATAAATAGATGCGTTAAACGAAAGATTGATGAAGTTAAGAATTGGTACATCAACCAGCGTTTATCGATGGTTTCGGTATGACAGAGGGATAACTGAACAGAATGTGCCGTTTATCTTACTTCCTACAAATATTTATGAAAATGATGTTTTACCATGCAGCTGGGTGAATGAACTTGTTATGTATATCAAGGGAACATATGATATCTTAATCAAAAGTTTAAATTGAGCTACACTTATACACTTACATTCATACACACACATACACACGCACACACACATACATACACACACACGCACTCGCGTATACGCATACATGCATGCACACACGCCTGTTTGTGTTATCTTTTTCACCAGTCATAACTGTTCTGCACTATCACCTTCACCTGTACCACAGTCCCGTAGACCGTGAGGGCACCATTGAAAATTTACTAGCACACAGAAATTAAATGTGACGCTCCACCACATAAGGAGTCGCATTGCACCAAAAGTCCGTTTTGAGTTATTGACATGTTATTAATCTGCAATAGCTAGCGGCAAAGCACCTGGCACCAATGGCATTCCACCAGACCTCATCAAAAGCTGTAAAGACACCTTACTACAGCCCCTTCACGACGTCCTATGCCAGTGTTGGAGGGAGGGAGCCGTGCCGCAAGACAGAGATGCCAAGATCGTCACTCTCCACAAGAACAAAGGTGACAGGAGAGATTGTAACAACTAGAGAGGCATATCTCTTTCCTGAGCATCGTAGGAAAACTCTTCGCATGTGTCATGCTTGTCGCCTCCACAAACTTGCTGAGCATGTTTACCCCGAGTCACAATGCGGCTTCCGAGCTGAACGCTCCACGGTGGACATGATATTTTCCCTACGCCAACTTCAGGAGAAATGCAGAGAACAACACAAACCCCTCTACATAGCCTTCATAGACCTGACCAAGGCCTTTGACCTAGTCAGCAGGGAAGGGCTATTCAACATCCTTCCAAAAATTGGTTGCCCCCCAAAACTCCACAGCCTCATCAGATCCTTTCATGATGACATTAAAGCAACGATCCAGTACGAGGGCAGCATGTCCAACCCATTTGACATCAAGATTGGAGTTAAGCAAGGCTGTGTCCTTGCTCCCACCCTCTTTGGCATCTTCTTTGCCCTGTTCCTAAAACAAGCTTTTGGAACTGCAACAGAAGGTGTATACCTACGCACCACATCCAGTGGTCGACTATTCAACCTGGCTCGGCTGAAAGCAAAACAAAAGTGACGGACAAAACAATTAGGGACATGCTTTTTGCTGCTGCTGCTGCTGCTGCAGCTGCTGTTGTCACTTCGCACACTGAGCAAGAACTCCAATGCCTCATGAACAGGTTTTCCCAGGCCTGCAAAGACTTCGGGCTGACAATCAGCCTGAAAAAGACCAATGTGCTGAGCCAGGATGTGGTTGCTGCACCAGCCATCTGCATCGATAACTACCAGCTCGAAGTCGTATACTAGTTCACATACCTGGGATCCACCATCAGGACAACCTATCCCTTGATGCTGAGATCAACAAGCGCATCGGCAAGGCTGCTACAACCTTAGGACGCCTCACCACCCGCATCTGGGAGAACCCCAAGCTGACAATTTCAACTAAGATGGCAGTGTACAACGCCTGCATCGTAAGCACTCTCCTTTATGGCAGTGAAACATGGACAACATACTCCAAACAGGAGCGCAAACTGAACAGCTTCCACCTAAGCTCTCTCCGTCGCATCCTCGGCATCCACTGGAGTGACAAAGTTACCAACACTCAGGTCCTTGAGGTTGCAGGTCTTCCCACCATGTACACACTCCTCAGACAACGCAGATTCCGATGGCTCGGTCACGTGCGAAGGGTGGAGGATAGACACATTCCTAAAGATCTCCTCTATGGTGAACTTGCCTCCGGCAAGAGAAGCATTGGCCGCCCCCAACTTTGCTACAAAGATGTCTGCAAGCGTGACATGAAAGCCATGGACATCAACACAGAGAACTGAGAGGAGGTAGCGGCTGACCGCAGCAAATAGCGCAGTGTTCTCCACAAACGGCTGATGTGTGGGGAAGAAAAGATCCACACCGCAGCAAACGAAAAGAGAGCCAAGCGGAAGGCATGTACTCCAGCCACCTCAACAAGCCACATCTGCATCAGATGCGACAGACTGCCACTCCCGCATTGGGCTGACCAGCCACAGCCGGCGCTGTCACTAAACAAATGACCTTCTTCTGGCGCGAATTCCATAGTCGACACCGACTGACGAAGGCTTACTATTACTACTACCACTGCTGCTGCTGCTGCTGCTGCTGCTGCTGCTGCTGCTGCTGCTGCTGCTGCTGCTGCTGCTACTACTACTACTGCTACTACTACTAATTTGCAAGAAAGGGGCTATTCAATACAGAAAACAAATTGAAAATCGAACAATTCTATGAAAAGTTATTACAAAATAAAATGATGGACTGCAAGAAGTTACAAAATGAGAAATGACAAGTTTTGCGTTGTAATAGGTGGTCAGAATGAGAGTTTGGGTATTTTTAAACGCCAATTTTAAAGTAAAAGGAAACAAAATTACACTTTCATACTTCAGTATAAGATAGACATATGGCGATAGTTTTACAATAAATCAAAATCTCAAAATCAATAACATGACCTCCACCGGCGCTAAAACGGCTCCTAGCATCAAAGTGGTGCAAAGTGACTAAATTCGTGGTGAAGCGTCACACATTGAAAGCAGTTTCTATGTGAAATCCAAAGAAAAGTCCTATACACAGACTTAAACCGGCCACGCTCACAGTTCTCATCAGATCTCGATATTAGTGGTCTAACCACTAGGCTAGTGTGCATCCTGTGTTTGGTGGTAGTTGTTCCGACAAAATTTGAGAAGCAGGACTAGAATACTGAACAATATAAGGCAGCATAAAAGAAAAGAACAGACCAATGAATAAACGATGGAGAAGAAGTGACACAACAGGTTTACATCACAAAGAGTGTTGTGTTTTTTGTTTCAGGGTACAGGATCCAACATTCAAAGAATGAAGACTGTGGCTGAATGTTTTATTCATTTGTCTGTTTGCTTCTCTCTGTCTTCCACCTTGCTGTTTGTTTGCCAAAATACACGATGTGTCGAGATGTACGTTTTGCTGTAGTGCAGTCTGTTCAACCATCTGCCTATCTGTATTTCCAAATCGGTACGACAGACGCTATAGCCGAGTGGTTAGACTCGTTCGACTTCAATCCCATGTGTCCATCAATTCCTAGGTTCGAATCTCAGGGGGCATCCAGGAAATTGACACTGGTGATTTTTAAGATTTCCTCAGTCAACTTTTAAGTGCAGACCTACCAGTGCCTTAATTCTCTTGGTGTGTAATAACACGCAGATCAGTCAGGCACGCTTAAGATCCTGTAATATGTGTGAGCGTTCAATGGGTTATGGAAACACGAATATACCCATTCCTGAAGTCGGTATGCGGCTTCCTTAATAGTGGGGGGAAGTGGATGCATACGCTAAATTTCAACATTGGTGGATCTGTGGTCTAGAGGTAACGCACCTGCCTAGAAAACCAAAAACTACGGGCCGGAAGTTCGGTGGTGTGATCCCCGTTTGGGCCCGAAACTTCTCCCCATCTATTGGACCATGAGTGATGGTCTGGGTGCTAGTTTTTTTTCCGGATGAGACAATAAAATGAGGTCCCGTGTGTTATACTTAATTATTTTGTAGCACACGTAAAAGAACCCATGGCAACAAGAAAGTTGCCCTGGAATAATTCTGTAGAAATAGCCACTCTGATATGGAAACAGATACTGTTGCAGACAGGAAAAGAAGAAAAAAAGTAGGTAGTGCTGCACTTGTGGTGACGCAGGGAGAGCAGTCCGAATTTCACACAGAGAAATGTGCCGTGATATGAAATGAAACCTTGGAGATCTAGCCGAGGAGCGTTAGAATAAAAACAAACTCAACATATACCCACCTGTCTTCTTGTGTCACTGCCTTGTCTGCCTCTCTGCACGTGCGTTTGTCTCTGTACGTAGCTGCGTTATGTGAAGTCATCCCTCACAATATGCGTGTGTGATTAAATCACGACAAGACCATTACAAGATTCAATGTTGTCCTGTCAAGGTAGTTATGACACCGCTCTTGAATAAGACTTTATTTTTTTTAAGACCTCTGCTTTAAATTAACCGTGACTTATTCAGGCCTTTTACGCTTAAAAAAAATACAGACACAAAACTCACAAGCCTTAAAAGGACAAAGAAACTTTCCCTCTGGATGCAATCAGCCCAGGATTGACATTTATCTTCTCTCCGGCTAGACGGCATTTATGGTTAAGTCATCCCTCCCTCCCTCTGCTGGAGTTATGGACATTAGTTGTTCATGTGAAACGTCTCAAAACTGTCACCACGCATGAGATCATGCTGGTCTCACCTTGTGAAGTGAGCGACTAATGCTGTGATTACTTGGCAAAGTTGATCGGCCTCCATCTTTTCTTGCCACATAAATCTCGGCCAATCACAGTTTGTGCCTCAGGGAGAAACAAAGCCAACTGCTTAGGGATTTTCCCTTCATTCTTTCTTTCTTTTTTCTGTCTTCCTGCTCATCTAGTCTAGTTCTGAAAAATGCCCTATTGGATTCTGCTGACAGATGCGCTTAAGAAGTGAGGTGGAGTTTTTTGTCAGCTGGGTTTCTGGTCCACAAATGATTTATTTACCTTCAGGGAGAGCACTGGGGACAGAAGAAAGATGATTACAGACACAGATTAATCCAAATGCTATCTACAAATCTTCCAATACAGATTTTTAGCATTGTCAAATCTGATGAAACTGAAATATTCAGAAATTAAACCAATGGTTGTTTACAGATTAACCTGTCAAAAAGAGAAACAATAATAAAATGATGTGATAAAAAGAGGAACAATGATAAAATGGTGTGAATAACAAGAGAAAAGATAAACCTGTGGAGAAAACTGTTTTCAAACAGCTGAAAAAGTAAGAGCAGTACAGCACAGAAAACTCAATCAGTCTTTTCATTTACTGAATGGGGAGGGTGGCACTAATTTGATTGTTTTAGTTGGCTGTTCTTTTCTTTCTTTTTTTACTTTCTGCTATCTCCAAAATCCTTTATTGCTTTTGGTATTGATGCTGATGTTTTTTGTGGTTGTTAAGAATTTGTTCTATTAGAACCAGTTTTTCTTTTCTTTAAAGAAGAAGGAGAAGCCATTAACGAAAGCATAAGAGGAACTGGTTAATAGAGCATAATAATTATACTGATGGTAAACACAATAATCGAGGGAGGGTGACAGAACAAATCAAAATCAGGACTACCTTAGCACTCTAGGACTAAAGGTAACAAATGGAGCAGAAAAACATAATGATGTATGAGTTTATCCTCCAGATTATATATTTGAGTTGAAAGGTTTTCATGCACATGACTTGTTTTTGGTTCCTTGGCTTCAGCTTCAAGTTTATTCCTGGTGATATTATTTTTGGTAGATGCAACTGTTTTGCTCATCATTAAAGTAGGCGCATTCCATCTTCATGTTTATGGGCAGCTTTGGGTGTAAAAAGTTTTTGTGACATAGAAATTTCAAGCATCACCATCAACAACTCTATTGTCATCAACCAATATGACGTGAATAAAAATTGCAATCCTGTTTTGTTTTTAAGTATTTATGGTGACTGCAGTATCAAATTTTTGCCTACTTTCTTGCATGTGTTTTTTTTTTTTACTTTTACTTATGTTATTCTTTTATATCGAGGATGCTTTTTTACATCCAGTCCCCGTGTGTATGCAGTTTTGTAAATCTTGTTATCTGTTACCAACAGCACACAATGGCCTACTCTTATGAAAAGCGGAACAGGGTTTAACGTGTGCGCGAGATGTTCTGCGTGCGTTCGCTTACGGGCCTCGGTTTATAGACTCATCTGAAGGACTTTTGGGGAGAGTGGAGTCAGCACTGAGTGTCAACTCAGGGAAAAATTCCCTTGAACAGGAATCGATCCCTGGTCATCAAATTGCCAACGCAATGTTCTGACCATTAGGCTATCCCTTTATTAGTGTACATTCTAATGTTTAGTGTCAGCAGGTTCATAGAACTGCATTGGGAGGGAAAACAAGATCCTTAACATCCATTTTGTATCTCTGGTACATGTGTGTTGTGAGAAGTGTTGGGTAGCACAGATACTTTTAGGTATAGCAGTATGGTATGCTATTTGTAAATAGAGAGACCAAAGCAATAAATAAAAATGGTGACCCAGCTGTTTCATCTTGCTATGAAAATGTATAGTCTTTCTCTCTCAATGTTAGTCAGCAGCCTGTCAACCTACCTAAACTTTCCCCAGGTATCTAATTACATACAGCTGTCTCCCTGTCTGTTTCACTGTTTCCAGGATGGTTTGCAATTACTTTAAAAGCAAAACTCTCTACTTTTAAACAACTGTAACTCATTCAGACACCTCACCCCCATTCATGACCTTCAAAGAAGGGTCTAAAAGCTTCCCTTTTATTAGCAATCAGCACAAAATTGACAGCAGTTCCGTTAATTTTCTTTATTGCATGCCGGCAGTAAACGTAAATTACCCTTTTCGCCAGAATTACAGACATGAGTTGTTCATCTGAGTCAACTCATCTCTACCACACAGGAACTCAATTTACCGTCTTGTGCGGTAAATTGCACAGCTAATGCTGTGATTATTTGGCAGAGCTGACCTCTCTCCATCGTTTTCTTGCCATCTAAATCTTGGCCAATCACAGTCGATACTCCAGGGGAAAACAAAGCTTAGAGCCTATTGATTTTTCTTTCTCTGTTCTTTTTTCCCTGTCAGTCTGTTTATCTGGCCTGCTTTTGGAAGTTTTCTCTAATCAAGTCCACTGGCAAAGGTGCTTAGGGAGCTTAAGAAGCTTTTTTGTTTGTTTTTCTTTTGTTCCAAAAATAACAAAACTTTGCACTTTCAGAAAATTCCTAGGGTAGTCAGAAAATAAGCTAACAGTTGATCCAAATGTCATCTGTTAGATTTTGATATCCATTATGTGGTGTTCATTTATTTAATTGGGAAAAGGTGCAAAATAAAACTGAAAAACACGTTTGTTAATAGTGTAAGCAGACATACTAAATGAAACAATCTGAAAATGATCAGGTAAGAATACCTCTAAACAGTAATGAGTTTGGAGCAAAGAAAACATGACAAAAGTAGTAAAAATCTTACTTTTCAAATGAATCTTTATAATGCTGCTTTTCTCCCTTTATTTCCTTCTTTTTGCCTGTCTATTTTTTCTATATTTAAATATTTGCTCTGGCCTTTTCCCTTTGTTTCTTTTATCTGTATTTTTCTTCAAGGTTTGTTGTTACCTCTGTTTACTTTTCTATGTGTCATTTGTTTGTTATATTTTCAGAAGCAACTGCATTGTAGAAGATAATACAGGCCATCTGTTATTATTAGGGGTGTCGTATCCAGTTTGCCTGTAATTAACATTATTTTTGTTTTCATTCTTTAATTCAAAGATAAAGAAATAAGCATTAGTTTGCTTTTTAAGTCCAGTCCCTGTGTTCATGAACTTCTTGTAAATATTGTAATGCATTCCCACTGGCTCACAATGGTCCACTATGCACTTTAAAGGCAGATCTGGCTTTAATATGTGCACAAGATGGTCTGCCTGTGTTTATATGTGGGGTCTTGGTTTATAGTCTATCTAAAGGCTCCTGAATTTAATACAGGTATTGCCTGAGGTGGGGCTTTCTCTCTACATAAACCTTCGACTTCTCTCTAAACTGACCAAAATCTGTCTGATGTTCTGTTTTCACACTGTTTAGGAACCGGAAAAACATTAACATAACTGTAACTCATTCAGACACCTCACAGCCCTTTATGACCTTTAAAGGAGGGGCTAAAAGCTTCCCTTTTATTAGCAATCAGCACAAAATTGACAGCAGTTCCGTTAATTTTCTTTATTGCATGCCGGCAGTAAACGTAAATTACCCTTTTCCCCAGAATTAGAGACATGAGTTGTTCATCTGAGTCAACTCATCTCTACCACACGAACTCAATTTACCGTCTTGTGCGGTAAATTGCACAGCTAATGCTGTGATTATTTGGCAGAGCTGACCTCTCTCCATCTTTCTTGCCATCTAAATCTTGGCCAATCACAGTGAATACTCCAGGGAGAAACAAAGCTAACTGCTGAACACTTGTTTTTTGCCTGCCTGCTTCTCCAGTTTTCTTTGGAAAAAATTCTTTTTCTGAGTCTGCTCATGGATGCACTTAGCTTAAGATCCCCATTCCCTTTTGTGATTGTCTGCTTTCCTGCTTGCATCACCTAGTGTCATACATGTCCATTCTGCCATGGTGCCTTTCCATCTCTTTCTTAGTCTTTCCATGCTGTACTGTTTCTTTCAAGAGTTTTGGCTGTTCTGATGAAAGCCCTATATTGCTATAGTGAATTGGTGGTCCAGAGGTAATGCACCTGCCTAAGAAAGCCAAAAGTCCAGGTTCAAAATATGTGGTGGACTGATCCCTGTTTGGGCCAAAGACTTTTTGACCGTGAGGTGATGGTCTGGATGCTCTTCTTTCAGATGAGATGTTGTGTGCATTCCCCAGTTTGAACACTCTGGGGGTCACCCAGGATGTGCACTCTGACTCACTCATCCCACCTGGGAATCACTGTGAGACTGAAACTGTACACTGAATAAGAAGTTTGCGTGCATGACTGCTTTCAATTTCCTCGCCATATAGGCAGCCATACTCCGACTTCAGATGAGGATGAGATTATAAGTGAGATTCTGTGTGTTACACATGAGTATTTTTCTGTGCACTCCCTCATTTAAACATTTTGAGATGTGACCCCTATGAGCTGTGTGTATTTTCAAAAGAATGCCTCATGCCTACCACGTTTATTATGCTCTCTAAGTATTTCATCATATCTTCCGACTACATGTGTGCTACTACCATGAGTGAATGTAAGAAACCGTGAGCTTGAAGTACTTTTATGTGCATTCTTGGGAAGGAATGAGAGTGGTGGAAAGAAGAAGAGAGTGTGTGAACTTGTAATAGATCCAGTGGTCCTCTACAATAAAATTATCCAGAATTTTAAGTCAAAAATATCTCATCTCTGTGGTGTTTATCTCATCTTAAGTAAGACATTTCAAAAATATTTCATCTCTGTGGTCTTTATCCCATTTTTAAGTAAAAAACGTTTGTCTTTGTGGTCTTTATCTTATTTTCTAAGTCCATCTGTCAATGTCCATGTCTCACAAGCATATAGCATAAGAATATTGCAAAGGAACACATTAGTCTTAACTTTGGACAGATGAAAATGTTGCTGTTGTTTGAGATAAGCCATGTCTTTTACAAAAACTGTCCTGGTCTTGAGCAATCACGGTCAGTATTTCTGAGCTGAATCTTTCGCCCCTAACAAGTGAAAAACAGTTGTGTACTGTTTCCAACATTTATGTGTTGCACGTTTGCTCAGACAATGCTAATTTTCAATCCTTGGAGAGTGAGAGAGAGATACAGACAGACAGATAGACAACAGCAGAGACAGATAGACAGACAGAGAATGAAAAGAAACAGAGAGAAAGAGAAAAAGAAAAGGAAGGAAGGAAGGAAGGAAGGAAGGAAGGAAGAAAGAAAGAAAGAAAGAAAGAAAGAGTTGAAAAGAAAGAGAGCGAAAGAAAAAAGAATGAGAGACAGAGAGAGTGAGAGACAGAGAGAGTGAGAGATAGAGAGAAGACAGACAGAGAGAGAGAGAGGGTAAGAGAGAGTCAGAGGGAGAAAAAGAAAGAAAGAGAACACTGAAAAGCTTTATTGCACAATGGCCTTGGGCCACTATGCCAAACATGTTTGGGTCAGGGGAGGGTAGACATCATAGCAGATAACATTTTCATCCATTTTGCATTCCCAATTCTGCAAATACACAAAGTCACTCTCAATGTCTTCTACTAGTTCTAGATATCATCACCCTCATCGTCATCGTCATCTCTACATAATCATTGAGAGACAAAGAGAGAGAGGAGAGAGAGAGAGAGAGAGAGAGAGAGAGAGAGAGAGAGGAGAGAGAGAGAGAGAGAGAGAGAGAGAGAGAGAGTGAGAGAGAGAGAGAGAGAACTCGAACTGGAACTCGAAAGGTTTATTCATGAAAAAAGGCCATTGGCCCATACATGAAGGGGGTTGGAATAACGATAACGATAATTACTTTAAGCTGACACACGAGGCTACTCCAAGCCATGGAAACCACAGCATTGATTAGTAATGTACATCGAGACACGAAACTCTTTACTGTCCAGATATGTTACGGCATTCCGAGCCTTTCTTTCGTCCAGTCTTTGTCACACACACACCCTTTGGTCTAGGCTAGCCAAGAAACCGCTGTAGTAGTTCTCTAAGTGTCGCTAAGTCCCTTGAAGCACACGATAGGGTCTCCGTGTGTAGTGTGTTTCTGGATTCGCTTCCCATTCCGCAAACTGGCGAGTTTGACACGTTCCTCTTTTAGCATGTCTTTCTCTTGCTGTTTGACAAACCAGTACACACATACTGGCTCAGTGTCTGGTTGGCATGCTACTGGATCACAATGTCGTCTGATTCACACGTCACAATATCTTCACCGTCTGAATGATGTAGCGCGGATTTTCTAAAGTGTGTATTTCTTTGTCTGTCTCTTAGCCTTTTCTGTAGGATCTATCAGTTAGAGTAGCACGTACTGTTTGACATTTCTTGTGTCGAATGCACCAACAATATTATCATCGTTCACCTCAGGCTGCAAAACACACATATCAGCACAGTCACTACAATCAGACATACAGGGAGGTTCTAAATCAACCGATGATGCAACTTAACTGTGTTTTTGTGTTGATGTCCTGTGTGTGTGTTGTTGGTAGGTCTATTCCATGTGTATCTACACATGCTGTATTCCCCTGTTCTACTCCACTGTCAGGCAGACTCGAGGCACTGAGGACACAGTCACTTTCACACACAACACTTGCCTGCTTCTCTTTATGCTTTGGAGAACGCTCAACATCTCGTCGTCTTTGAGAAAACGATTTTTTTTCTGTAGTACTGTGCTTGTGTGCTGCGATTCACTGTTGGATCCGCCATGTTGGTTGACACTGCTGTGTCCACTGGTTTCAGTCGCAAGACAAAAACCGCGCTGTCCCCTTCTCCTGCCACTTTCCAGCTGGAAACTGCATTGTCAGTCAGCAGGGCACCTAAGGTCCTCTCCACAGCCACTGGAAGTCCAGTAACTGGCATTTTTGACTGAATTTCTAGTTTTACTGCTGCTCACAGAAAATGTACGCCCTGTCCGCTTCACTTCCGAGAGAGAGAGAGAGAGAGAGAGAGAGAGAGAGAGAGAGAGAGAGAGAGAGAGAGAGAGAGAGAGAGAGAGAGAGAGAGAGAGGAGAGAGAGAGAGAGAGAGAGAGAAGGGGTGAAAAGACAGAGAAAGAAAAAAAGAATATAGAAGGTGAAAGTGAGAGAGAGGGGGGGTGGGGGAATAGAGAGAGAAAGAAACAGACAGACAGACAAATGACACACGTACACAGTGAGCAAAGTCAAGCAGAGGAAAAGGAACGAAACAAAGAAAGAGAGAAAGAAAGAACAAAAATAAAGGAAAGTAGAAGGAGAATAAGATAAGTGGGGAGAACATACACCAGTGGAAAAGCGTGACATATTCGATCTAAATTAATCTGGCCGAAGGAGGTAGATAAAAGAGACAGAAACGACCCAAGTGGATTAACAGATCGAGTGAAAGAAAAACGACACACTGCAAAAGTTAAATGAAAGACTAAAACTTAGTGAAGGGCTAAATGATTAGATAGATGGATGGCTATTATGTATCGAACATTCTAAAATGAAAAAAAAACATAAAATTATCACAGCAGTTAGACTATGACAGATTTTGTACTTTTTTTCGCAGAACGTTATTGTGTTAAACAATGTTTTGAGCCAGTATACAGAGAAATCTCTCTCTCTCTCTCTCTCTCTCTCTCTCTCTCTCTCTCTCTCTCTCTCTCTCTCTCTCTCTCTCTCTCTCTCTCTCTCTCTCTCTCTAGTATGTGTAAAATTTGTCTATACTTTCATTTTTCATTGCTATAGTACGCGTGAAAATTATCCTTTTTTTCCCAATTTTCATGCTATAGCATGTGGGAAATTTTTCCAGGCTTTCATTTTTCATTGCCATAGTATGTGTGAAATCTATCAATGCTTTCAATTTTATTGCTATAGTATGTGTGAAGTGCATCAATGCGTTCATTTTTCATTGCTATAATATGTGTGAAATTTATTCCACGATTTTACTTTTGATTGCTATAGTAGGCGTGAAATTGATCCATTCTTTCTTTTTTCATTACTATAGTATGGTGAAATTTATCAACGGTTTCACATTTCATTGCTAATAGCATGATTTGATCGATTCAATTTATTCTTTAATAATTTTGCTATTAAAGGATTCTTGAATGTCCCCTTTCATGCCTCCAATACACAAGTATATGCAGAGACTGGCAGACATCCACTTCATATTAGAACGGTGTAAAATTATCAAATATTGGCTAAAAACTAGTTAAGCTACCTATGTCAAGAGCATGCTGTCAAGCTTACAAAATGCTTGTCTTACAACATGATTCTGGCCATTTCAATTGGGTATCCAATGTACAAAAGAAGCTTACAGAGAACGGATTTAGTATTGTATGGTGACGTCAGGGTGTAGGGTATGAGTCCACTTTTATTTATGAATTTAAGGACAGGCTTATCTCTTGTTTCAAACCAAATTGGCATTTGGATATGGAGGATAAAGATAAATATAGATGGTTCCACTCATTTAAAACAATTTTTCAAGCGGAGAAATATTCATCCTGCGGTACAAAGAAATGGTACAGAGCCTGGCAAGATTTCGACTCAGGGTATGTGTTTTAAATAATTGTAAACAGTGGTTCTTAAACGATTATGCTGATGTAATTTGTCCGTCTTGTGAAGAAAGCGCTGAAGGTGAAGTCCATTTTTTGTTTCACTGTACTGCCTATTGCCATACACGAGAAAACTGTACCAAACTGAAGTCGTTCTCTGGTACTTGATGAAAAGAAAATCTCAATTATTCTTTCATATAATGACGAAAATACTGAAATTTATAGGGCAATCATTGATTGTCAGGAAAAGAAAATTAGAGACATTGGGAAGTTTATAGTACAAGTAGTGAGTGTTAAAGAAAAAAATAGGTCATCTGTTGCATGATAAAATTTTGAAGTGCATGTATACTTTTCAATCTGATCAAAAGAATGTGTCTGGCTGCATGTGCGTGGTATGTGTATGTGTGTGTTGTGTGTGTGTGTATGTGTGTATGTGTGTGTGTGCGTGCGTGTGTTGTGTATGCGTGCGCGCGTTCGTGCGTGCGTGTGGGTATGTATTTGCGTGCGTATGTGTGTGTGCGCGCACGCGCGCGTGTGTGTGTGTGTTTGTGTGTGTGTATGTGCCTACGCCTCTTTGTAATGCCTGCGTGCATATGCTTTTGACTCATAAAATTAGAAATTTGTCTTTATCAATTGTGTTTCCAGTTATCATATTCACAGCCTCATTGTCTAAACGGCTTTAGTGTAATAATATATGGACTATTAAAAACATTTGTCAATCTCTCTCTCTCTCTCTCTCTCTCTCTCTCTCTCTCTCTCTCTCTCTCTCTCTCTCTCTCTCTCTCTCTCTCTCTCTCTCTCTCTCTCTCTCTTCTCTCTCTCTCTCTCTCTCCCCCCCCCCCCGGGTTCGAGTCCGGTCGAGGAGATTTTTCTCCTGGAGTTACCATCAGTGCTGACTCCACTCTCCCCACAAGTCCTTCAGATGAACTTTAAACCGAGGCTCCGTGTGCGGACGCACGTACAACATATTGCAAACACGTTAAATCCTGTTCCGCTTTTCGTAAGAGTAGGCCATCGTGTGCCGGTGGGAACAGATGACAATATTTACAAAACTGCATACACACGGGGACTGGATGTAAAAAAGCACAAGAGTGCTTATTCATTATCATCGATATAAAAAAATTTAATCAAATCAAATCCCCTGGGGAGTTACATCTGTTTTTTTTTACCAATAGTATTGTTTAAAAGTAAGAAGACATGTGGAAAGGCATTGGTATATCACTTTTTGCTTGGGTTGCTCTCTTCTTTGCTGTGTCCTCTGTATTTTTATTTGAGTAAATATAATCAATCTGTTTTAACATTTATGTTCGAATCAGTTGGCGATTGTATGTTTATGTGAATACACATTTAATTCTAACTTTTAGATAGTTATGAATGTATGCCTATTGGGGATTGTGTGGTTGAATATTAATTCTCTCCTTTCTTTAAATCATAGGTTGAACTTTTGTTGTTTGTAGTGGTGGTTTTTATGGTGAGGGGTTGCTATTATTGTTGTTGTTGTTGTGTTGTTGTTTTGTTTTGTTATTATTATTATTATATTACTTTTTTTGCCTTGGCTTGATTCGGTTTGGTTTTTTGTTTTTGTTTTAGGAGGCTTTACTTTTGCTTTGGTAGTCGCTAATTAGGTCATTGGCCGGACGAAAAAAGTATATGAATGCTTATCTGTCACACTTGAAAAATAAAGATCATTCATTCATTCAATCATTCATATTCATATCATTCTCCTATTTTCTGTCTCTTCTTTCTCAACATCATTTTTCTCTTCTCTCTTCTGTTTTCTTCTCTCTCTCACCTTCTCTTCTTCTTCTTCTTCTTCTTCCTTTGCGTTCCTTTTCTTGAAGAAAGGGACGCAATGTAACGAAAGGAACAAGAAAAAGAAAGAACGAGTAGAAGAAAAAGGAAAAGAAAAAAAATAAGGTCGCAAGAAAAAACACACACAAATATTACAATAAACAGAAGAGTAGACACCTAAAACAAAAGATAATAAAATAGACGATTGAAATAAGTACAAATGTAGACTGAAAAACAACCTAAGCAAACAAACTATAAAAAAAACAGCAACAGAAGACAGGAATAAAGCATGGTGAAATCACGTAGCCAAATGTTTATGCTCTTATCGTTAAAGCATATAATCCACTTCACGTGTTATATCTTGCATTGCATCATAGTAAAGCAGCTTGCAATTTTTATTCCAAATGAGGTAGATGGTTCTTTTATTCACGTGAAAGGCTATTCTTCAAAAATGACATGGCTCATTCCTTTGTAGCTCTGAGACAATATTTCTCTAATGTATGTTTTTATGACAATGTTGTTCTTGTCTGTGCAATCCTGCAATAACAGCATTCAAAACCATCTGGAGATATAAAAACATTTCCCTCAACTCCAAGATCAGACTAATGCGCCCCCTTTTCATGTCCATATTCCTGTATGCCTGTGAATTGTGGACCCTGACTACAGATTTTGAGAGAAAGAGTACAGTGGTAGAGATGAGATGCTTCTGGAGACTCCTTGGCATCCTCAGAGACCACATAAGCAACGAAGAGGTGTGTAACAGAATCCAGCAAACCATTGGTCCCTACGAAAATTTATCAATCATTAAGAAGCGTAAACTTAAATGGGTCGGGCATGTAACAAGATCAAAAGGACTAGCAAAAACAATACTGCAAGGCACTGTCCAAGGAGGAAGAGAAAGAGGCAGACCAAGGAAGAGATGGGAGGACAACATCAGCAAATGGACTGGCCTAGAACTCAACCAAATTTTGAGGAAGGCAGAACAGAGAGAGGAATGGAGGGAACTAGTTGTCAAGTCTTCAGAGGTGCCCCCACGATCGCCAGATTAAGGAATAAATACAGAAAAAGATAGAATGTTTTTAGGTGTATTTGAATCTTTTCATTTCGAGAATAATGAATAAGAACTAATATGCTTTTTTTACATTAATTCCATATGTGCATGCCAATTTATACATTTTTTCATATGTTCCCATGAGCGCACATTGGTCTACTCAAATATAAGGTGGAATGGGTTTTAACGAATGCGCAAGATAATTTACGTGCATCCGTTTGCATATATATGGAATCTTGGTTTTTTGTTTCATCTGATGAACATGTTGTCGTTGACTGTTTTCTACCAGCCATAAGCTCTATCAGATAAGAGGATGACACCGATTCTCACTCTTTGTTCTTGATGAACGTATATATATATATATATATATATATATTATATATATATATATATATATTATATATATATATATTATATATTATATTATGTATATTATATTTATATTATATATTGTATATATATATATATGTGTTTATTATATATATGTTTGGGTTGGGTGTTTTTTTTTTGGGGGGGGATTGTTGATTTTTTTTTTTTTTTTTGGGGGGGGGCAAGAATAAGACAGTTGTTGACAATGGACAGTTTCTTCAGGTATGTGATGTCATGTCATCGCTTTTTATATTAAATCCGTAATAAGTGTAATTTATACAGTGCTTGATTTTTATCTCTTCGATTTTACGTGTAGTTACTCTTTGTTTCAATTGTTCAGAATGCAACAAGTACATATCACATAACAGAATTTTCTGTTTGGATTTGTTCAGTTTGCTTGCTGTAGTTTGATTCGCTTGTATAACCATTTATCTATATCATCAGTCGCAAGGTGCGACAATGAACATTGTGTGTTAACGGTACGGAGTAAGAAAAAAAAGGTAAAGGTGTCCTAAAACCTATAACGTCGTGGGGGAGCGAGACGTCAAAGACCTCAGCTTTCTCTAGGGGCCAGCATGTTGAGGGCAGCGCCCATCTCCTCTCCCTCGCTGCTTTACCTTCCCTGACCCTAAAGAGGGCAGGTACCCATTTACAGCTGGGGGGACTGTACTGAAGCCAAGGCACGCAAACGGTCACCCATCCAATTGGTAACCATGCTCGACGCTGCTTAACATTGACTTGGGGAAAGCGAGCGCTCTGACCACTGAGCTATACCGTCCCCTATTACATGTTGTATTCTTGGAAGATATGAGTCATCGAATTCTACAATAACAAAATAATGGTAGACTTAGCGATGACTGTTGTGATGTCAGTAGCTTTAGCTGTTGGGAAGCAAATTTCAAGAGACTATGCTCTCGTTCATTTTCAGCACCAGTGTCATTAAAAAAAAAGAGCAAAATAGACAAAACATCATTTTCCAAGATTATATGTTGTATTCATGGATAATGATGTTTTGTCTGTTTTGCTTTTTTTTTAAATGACACTCATGCTGAAAAAAGTGAGAGCATAGTCTTTAAATTTGCTTCCAAACAACTGAAGCTATTGACATCACAAAAGTAATCGCCAAGTCTACCATTATTTTGTATTACTCAGTCACTTTTTAGCCTCTTTTTCAATTCGTTCTCTCCTCTCCATCTTCCCGCTATATCTTTTTCACTTTTGATCATGGCGTGAAAAGGTTTAACACAAGTCAAACAATATCACTGGCCACAGCTTATACACCTCGATTTCTCATAAACTGAGAAAGTTTGTATAGCCTGTCTATCGTCTCAGCTTCCTTTGTTGGCGGATTGTCTTCCTGTCATATTATATCATTCTGCAGGAAAAAAGAAAAGAAAAGAGTCCCAAACAAATAGAAAGGAAGCAAAGCAGCAGACCGGAAAGCCATAACCTCTCAAAGGAAAGACAGGAACAGTTACACAAGCGGCTTCCGCCATGAAAATGAATTGTGGTAGGCATTAAAAGCGAAAATAGCGTTATTCCACCGTGTGCATTGTGGGTAGGGCAGTAGCTGAGCTACGGTCAGAACAAAAGGAGCTTCTGTTCTCAGTGAAGGCAGTGGAAAGGTTGAGAAGATGACTGCTGCATGGAGATGGAGACTGCCGCTAGTGTTGACACTATTATCAGTAGGTCGCCAACTTTTGTAGGTAGCGCGCACGCACGCGCGCGCGCGTGTTTTTGTGTGTGTGTGTGTGTGTGTGTGCGTGTGTGTGTGTGCTTATTTTTTATTTATTTATTCTTTTACGTCGATGATAATGGAATAAGCACCCATGTGCTTTTTTACATTTGATCCCCGTGTGAATGCAGTTTTGTAAATATTGTCATCTGTTCCAACCGGCACACAATGGCCTACTCTTACAAAAATAGGAATAGGATTTAATGTGTGCGCAAGATGTTCTGCGTGCGATCGCACACGGGGCTTTCGGTTTATAGTCTAGCCCGAAGGACTTTTGAGGAGAGTGGAGTAAACACTGATGTTAACTCCCAGGAAAAAATCCCCTCGACTGGGAATCAAACCCGGGTCGTCAAATTGCCAGCGCAATGTTCTGACCACTAGGCTATCCCCTCTCTGTGTGTGTGTGTGTGTGTGTGTGTGTGTGTGTGTGTGTGTGTGTGTGTGTGTGTGTTGTCTGTCTGTCTGTCTGTCTGTCTGTCTGTCTGTCTGTCTTGTGTGTCTCTGTGTGTGTGTGTTGTGTGGTGGGGGGGGGGGGGGCACTTCTTTTTCTTCCTCCTTTCTTTTTAATTTTTCTTACTTCTTGTTTTTTATCTTGAAGTATTTTTTGTCTCATGTCCTCAATCCTTTCTTCCTTTTTTCTTCTTTCTATCTGTCAGTCTCAGTGTTTTATCATTTGCCTTCTGTTCCTCTTTCACCTATGTCTATGTAATAATTTTCTTTTTTCCTTTTTCACCATCACCAAATGCGTGTTCATGGCCATTCACCCTCGCAATCCCCACACGCCCCTTCCCTACCCGCCCTCATCAATATCAAATCTGAACTTTTACGAATCTTTATAAATCTTTACTTTTATGAATCTTTATGAATCTTTACATTTATGAATCTTTATGAATCTTTACTTTTATGAATCTTTATGAATCTTAACTTTCATGAATCTTTATGAATCTTTACTTTTATGAATCTTTGTGAATCTTTACTTTTATGAATCTTTATGAATCTTTACTTTATGAATCTTTGTGAATCTTTACTTTTATGAATCTTTTGAATCTTTACTTTTATGAATCTTTTTGAATCTTTACTTTTATGAATCTTGTGAATCTTTACTTTTATGAATCTTTACTTTTATGAATCTCAATGATTATTTTTCTTTATAGATGACTGTACGTATAAACACTTTTCTCAGTTAAATATTTTACACCCACATGAAAACAGGCCTACCTGTTTCATCAATGTCATAAGCAAAATACTATATCAAACAGAAGGCCTATGTCACTGTCTACATTTCATGTGCATTGTACAGCGTGTTTTTTTTAAATAATACACGGCTAGGTAGTAGAAAGTTACTGTTACGACATTCTTTTGTGTTTTGTTTTGTTTTAGAACAGGAAGTAGGTTTGTTGTGTATCCAATTCCGTATCATATCTGGTAAAACGTCGTTGGCAGCACAACAAGTGTATAAAGCTGTAATGATATCCTTTTTCTTTTAAAAAACAGTTTTTTGGAGTTAAACAATAACCTGAACACTAACCTCATATACCGGTAAATAACCTATATAGCCTTTAAAAAAAATTATACCACTTTATGTCACAGCAGATTTCTCTGCGTGAAATTCGGGCTGCTCTCCCCGGGGAGAGCGCGTCGCCACAAGTGCAGCACCTACCCATTATTTTTTTTCCCTCAGGGATGGTGTCTAAACACGACACCTGTGTGCAAGCTGGGTTTTTTATATATAATTTTGTCATCCGCTCCTACCGGCACACGATGGCCTGCTCTCCCAAAAGGCGGAACGGGATTTTAACGTGTGCGCAAGATGTTCTGCGTGCGTTCGCACACGGGACCTCGGTTTATAGTCTCATCCGAATGACTTTGACATTCAGTTCGATTTTTTCGTCAAACTGGGAAGAAAGGGCGAGCTATAATGGGTTAGCATATGGGCACCGAGTATGTTGATCGGTGCCTGCCTAGAAAGTGAAAAGTCCGGGTGAGAAGTGTGCGGTGGTTTAAACCTCGTTTGGCTCAAAAACTTTTCCCCATCTGGTAGACCATGAGCAATTAATTGTCTGGGTGCAAATCTTTCGGATGAGACGATAACCCGAAGTCCCGTGTGATACACCAAACTATTAAGCACACATAAAAGAACCTACGGCAAAAGAGTTGTCCCAAGCAAAAAGTTCGTAGGAAAAAGCTACTCTGGTAGGGAAACATATACAGTTGCAGACAGGAAACAGAAAAAAATGGTGGCGCTGCTCTTGTGGCGACACGCTGTTTGCGGGGAGAGCGGCCCGAATTTCATGCAGAGAAATCTGTTGTGACTTAAAGTGGTGTTAACTGTAAATGTAAAAAGGTGGCTAAAATAATGCTATCATGATAAAAATTGCTCAATATAAATTTGGAGATTTCTCTGTATAAATCCCAAAAATTCAGGGTGTACAACATATGTACAGGTATAACAGCAATGAACACTGAAATGACTACATTTGGGTGTTCATATTGGATTGTTTCCATAGCAACAATGCATAAATATGTATATATTCGGATTTATAGACTTTACACGTAACGCCCTTTCAATATCTGGTACGACTTCTACCGCGAGCTACTAAACAATGTGTTGTCAGTGATAACGCCCATGTACCGCGCCAAAAATCACCAGCCACCTACAAAACTACATCCACTGTGCAGTTGCCATTTTTACGATGGTAATAGTAGTAGTAGCACAGCAGCAGCAGCAGCAGCAGCAGTAGTAGTAGTAGTATAGTAGTAGTAGTAGTAGTAGTAGTAGTAGTAGTAGTAGTAGTAGTAGTAGGCACCCATCAGTCTCGGAAGACTGGACTTGCGCTCTAGTCTTTAGAGCGCAAAGCCTGGGTAAGTATGGAGGGCGGCAAGCTGTTACCCATGCATCAGACCCCCCTCGACCCCCCCCCCCCCCCGCCCGTCTCCTCGCCACTGGAATGATCCATTGGAAAGGCAGTCGCAGATACGAATGGTTCCAGTACCGTCGCAGGAGCCGCCAGAACGTTGCCACACACAGTCCCGAACCGCCCTGGGGACTCCAACTCCCGATTTTTTCTCAGGGGTGGTGTCTAAACACGACATCTGTGTGCATACTGGGTTTTTAAATATAATTTTGTCATCCACTCCTACCGGCCTACAATGGCCTGCTCTTCCGAAAGGCGGAGCGAGGTTTTAAGTGTGCGCAAGAAGTTCTTCGTGCGTTCGCACACGAGGCCTCGGACTATAGTCTCATCTGAATGACTTTGACATTCAGTTCGATTTTTTCGTCAAACTGGGAAGAAAGGGCAAGGCTAGGAATCGAACCCAGAGCCTCACGGTTTACTTGTTGGCAAGCGAACGTTTTAACCATCCTGCCACCTTCCTTCCTTCAATGGTAGATTAACTCATAAACGCAATACAGGAGTCGTTTGTCGCAGTATTTTTCCTACCCTGTTCGGTCCATAGTATCAATGTATAGTTGCAACTATCGTGTTGTGTCGCTATTGGTACTGCTGCTACTTTTGTTTTTTGCTTTATACTTTGTAGGTGACCCTTAATAATGTATTCTATTTCATCATACTTGGGAATCAAGTCAAGCCGTTATGTACACATCGGTATTTGCGTGAGATATCTGTGTGTATGATAGCTGTTTTTTTAAGTTTATCATCAACATTAAAGTAGCTCTACTCCAACTTTACAAGTATGTCATTGTATAAAGGGAACTGTTACACTATAAAACTCCGTTTTGCCCCTTTTTAGTCGCGAAATGTTAATACTACGACCATTACCAGCACCGTGATGTTGTGCAAAAGGTGATCACGACAATAGAGAAAATAGGAAATGTTCTGGCTTTTCTCTAAGATGATAGCTTTGTTGTTTTCTGTCAGACGTGTTCCCTCGCGGTGTGCGTCTTTCTGTCTGTCTTTTTCCCTATCTGTCTGTCTGTCTGTCTGTCTGTCTGTCTGTCTATACGTCTGCCTCTGTGTTACTGTCTTTCTTTCCTTCTTTCTTAGTTTCTGTCTTTCTGTCTCTCTTTCCTTCTTTCTTAATTTCTGTCTTTCTGTCCGTCGGTCTTTCTTTCTTTCTTTCTTTCTTTCTTCCTCTCTTTCTTTCTTTCTTTCCTTATTAATTTTTCCTTCCTTCCTTCCTGCCTTCCTTTCTTCCTTCCTTTCTTTCTTTCTTCCTGCCTTTTTTTCTTTTCTTTCTTTCATTCTTTGATTCTTTCTTTCTAACTTTCTTTCTTTCTTTCTTTCTTTCTTTCTTTCTTTCAAACATTCTTTTCTTTTTTCTTTTCTTTTTCCCTTTCTTCGTTCCTTTCTCTTTTTTTTATTTCATCCTTCCTCCCTTTCTTCATTTTTTCTTTCATCCTTTCTTTCTTTCTTTCTTTCTTTCTTTCTTTCTTTCTTTCTTTCTTCCTTCCTTCTCTTTCTCTTTTATCCTTTCTTTCTTTCTTTCTTTCATCC
Organism: Stramonita haemastoma; assembly: GCA_030674155.1. Classification (NCBI taxonomy): domain Eukaryota; kingdom Metazoa; phylum Mollusca; class Gastropoda; order Neogastropoda; family Muricidae; genus Stramonita; species Stramonita haemastoma. The sequence goes on from CM060332.1 coordinate 39,724,739, forward strand.
TTTCGTTCTTTACTTTTTTCTTCATTCCTTCTTTTCTGTCGTTCTTTCTTCCTTTCTTTTTTCCTTCCTTTTCTTTGTGTTTTTCTTTCGACCTTCCTCTCTTCCTTTCTTTGTTTCTCTCTTTCTTTGTTTCTCTCTTCCTTCATTCATTCTTTTTCTTTCTTTCCTGTTCTGTTTGTGCTTCTTTAAGGCAGACTCCCCCATCATTGTACGATGTGCCTTTTGCAAAGAGGAAAGATACTTAAGGCAAGGCAAAAACTCAAAGGCACTTATATGTGGCAGGGCGGTAATTAGATTACTTCCCTTGCGATCGGAACTGCCAATCGCAGCGTCGTGGGTGTAACGTTTGGATCCACACCTGTGAATTGTGCGACGTTCTGTATCGTTGGGGGGTGGTCGAAAGCCGTCCTCTGCATGCACTTTGCCCGTAGCGGTAAAATGTAGTATTTATGCAGCCTCTTTCTAGAGGCCACATTCCCACTGTCTGACCGTGCTGTCGTCGCCGAGAAGTTGTACAGAGACGCGGCAGATCAAATATCTGCACTCTGTTACAAAGTGGCGTCGCCGACAGGATGGAAAGAACTTGGGACTACTGATCTGAGCGTCAAATACGCTGGTCAGTACCCACTGTGCCTCGGGACGCGGCACAAAGTCAGCGGTGGTGGATGTGGCAGGGCGGTAATTAGATTACTTCCCTTGCGATCGGAACTGCCAATCGCGGCGTCGTGGGTGTAACGTAGACGCGGCAGATCAAATATCTGCACTCTGTTACATATATATTTGTGGGGGAGGATTTCTTGCAGAGGGTCAGAGAGATCCCACGCCAGCTGACCCCACATTTCAAACTGGCCAGAAGGGAAGGGAAACGGGCCAGCTTTGTCCATGACCATCTTTTCATAGATGGAAAAAAGTTTGTTCTGGACTCCTGTGGCTCTCTGCAGAAAGCTAAATGAGGAGTTGGCCGGTCCTCCATTCCAGATAAAGGTAAAAATTCCGTGGCTAATTTTGAGAAGGTAGCAAACTGTACACCAACATCTGAAAGTTTACCTGTATCTAGGCTTAGTCCACCATGCTGGACAGGTGAAAACTCAAGCATGAGCCTGCTGTGCTGTCATGCAGGGACATGCATGACGATAACAGCTTGGGTTGGTGTGCAAGTTTCAAAACTTTTTCTTCAATACTCGATTCTGTAAACAAGGCAAATAGTGAGTTTTCTCCCCCTTTTTCCGCCAATGAAAATGTGCAACAGAGTGTTTGCTCTAAAGATAGAATGTCACCACTTCCTTTACATGCCATGCCAACTTTTGCAAATACTCTCAAAACCTGTTCCTTTTCTTTCTTATGTTGGAACGTCAATGGATTGCGTTCAAAATACGTATGTATGGACTTTGTAAAATATATTTTGTCATTTGACTTTGTATCTTTTGTTGAAACCTTTGAAGAAGAATGTAATTCTTATTTATTTTTAGGCTATAAACTGTATAAGAAACCTACTGTTAGACTGACCAGACCGGGAAGAAAACTGGGTGGTATTGTATGTTTGATGAAAAAGGAATTCTGTCTGTGTGTGCATGTGCTGGATGTCAAGTATGAAAATATGTGTGCATTCCTAATCAATAAAAAAAATTGTTTCATTGTTCAAAGATGTCTTGACGTATGTGCTAATGTACCACCAGAGGGTTCTCCGTTTTACACATACTTCAATACTGATCAAGGTATACTGATGCTTGAAGATTGCCTGACTGAACTTTTGTTAGAACTGGATGATGTGTATGTGATTCTCTGTGGCGACTTAAACAGTTGCATTTCAGATATCTCTCCATTTCATGTAACAGGTGACTTTGATTATCATTTTAAAAGTTCATTACAGTCTGGTCAACACTCCCAAGACATTCATACGATTTCTTACGGTAAATGTTGATTAAGTATGTGCACTGCTCTGAATTTGGTTGTCTTAAAAGGGGTATGCAATGGCGACCTAGAAAAACACTATACATACGTAAGTGAGAGTGGATGCGGTGTAATGATTATTTTACTTTGCCAAATGATCTGTATGAAGAGGTAACTGAGTTGTGTGAATTAGTCACTGCTGAGTGCATGGAATCCAACCACTTACCTCTTGAATCTCGATCTAGATTTTCAAAAAATGTCTTGTTCATAGATGATAAAGCTAGTGATGCTGTTGTTGTGACAGAAAAGTTTGTTTGGTGTGAGGAAAACAGTAGGGATTTTTGTAGTAATTTAGGTAAACAAGAAATGTATTGTAGATTGAAAACAGCAATAGAACAGATTGATGAAAATGGTAACGATTTTTTGGAAACATTCAACTGTTGTATTCGAGGTTGTGGAGAATTTATGAAAAAGACAATTTAGATTGATCAAAATAAGAATAAGTCAGGCTGGTTTGATAACGAATGTAGTCTGGAAAAAAGGAGAGTATGCAGATTATTAAAAACATTTCGTAGAACACTAGACAAAGCCGATAAAGATCTTTATGTTAGAGCACGTAGGGAATACAAGAACGCTTTATTTAGGACGAAAAAGACTTTCAATGAGAAATTGTTAAATGACTTAATACCTAGTAGTAATGATCAGAAACAATTCTGGAGTTACATGAACAAAGTATCTTTTAAAAAGAGGCAACCCAGGAACAACATTTCTGTAGATGACTGGTTCCATCACTTCAAAGCATTGCTTGAAGAAGATGTACTTTATTCTGATGATAATGTCTATAATTTTCAAGAGGCTGACCATGATCAGGATATGATGGATAGGCCAATATATCATGATGAGGTTTTCACTGCAATTCGTAAAATTAAGATTTGAAAAGCTGCACGCCCTGGTGGAATCATTGGAGAACTTGCACCTTGTCAGTTAATTCTTGACTTTCTTGTAAAATTTTTAACACTTTTTTTGACAAAGGTATTTTTCCCGAGAACTGGTGGGAATATATCAGTCTTCCACTATATAAAAAGGTAACGTAAACGATACCAATAACTATAGAGGCATTTCGTTGTCTGATATCAGTAGTAAAGTATATAGTTCTATAATCAATAGTAGGCTTCAGGTATATGTAGAGCAAAGCAATATTACAGGTGAACATCAAGCCGGATTCAAACGAGGACATTAAACAATTGATCATATGTTTACACTTTTGGCTTTTATTCAGAAACAGTTTTTATTTAACCTTAAACTTTATGTAGCATTTATTGATTTTGAAAAGGCCTTTGATTCCATCAATAGAAATTTGTTATGGCCAATTTCGATAAAGAATGGAGTTAATGGTACATTATTTTGCTGTGTTAAGATAATGTAACTTGGTAAAAACGAGAGTAAGATGCGAGGATAAACTTTCTAACTACATAAGCTGTACCAAAGGTGTAAAACATGGAGATGTTTGTAGCCCCATTTTGTTTTCTTTGTTTATAAATGAATTGGCAATAGAAATCATAGAAAAGGGTATGCATGGTGGAAATTTTACAGTTGATCTTGTTGAATTATTCATTTCGTTATTAGCTGATGACATAGTTTTATTTCCAGAGACAGTTGTTGGTTTGCAGGCTCAGCTTAACAGTTTGCACAGTGCAGCTGATAAATTACAATTACAGGTTAATTTATCCAAAAGTGATATTGTTGTATTTAGAAAAGATGGGTTTTTGGCAGCCAGAGAAAGATGGGTATATGCCAGTGCTTCATTGTCTGTTGTGAATGCCTGTAGATATTTAGAATTATTTTCTCTACTTGTTTGAGTTTTTTGCTGCATGTAAAGACTTGTGTAGTAAAGCAAAGCATGTGCTGTTTTGTATAATGAGGAAAGTGTATACATTGAATAACGACTCTCTGGACCTATTTCTTATCTTTTTTTTATTCTCAAATACAACCCAGAGTTCAATATGGTTCCGAATTGTGGGTTATGGACAAAAAAGCAGTTACACAGTATGAGTCTGTGTATTTATTTGGTCTCAAAAGATTTCTAGGTGTTGATATAAAAACTCCAAATGATTTAGTATATGGAGAATGTAATAGGTTTCCTATCTACATGAATTTTGCCATTAGATGTTTCCGTAATTGGCTTAAATTATTAAAGATGGATTATGTTAGACTTCCGCGAAAAGCATATAACATGTTATTTGATCTAGACACAAGGGGTAAAATTAACTGAGTTTCAAACATACGAATATGTTTGTTTGAGCTTAGGTTTGGATATGTTTGGATGTTTTAAGGAGTAGCAGAAGAAAAAAAATGTTTATACAGATGTTTCGCCAACTCTTAATTGACTGTAGATGGCAAAGCTGGAAAAGTCACATTCAATCAAGTGACAGATTTGACATATTCAGAGTTTATAGTTCTACCCATGTTGTGAAGAAGTATCTTTCCTTAACTTTAGATAGACATTTAAGAGTAATTACAACTAAATTTCGGTTTGGTATTTCAGAAGTGAAGAAATATGTCTATCGCTTTAAACGTACTTGTACCACTGAGATGTTGTGTCCGTTATGTAAAGAACAAGGTGAAGATGAGGTCCACTTTGTTTTGAAGTGTGACACCCTTGCTAATCTCCGTGAAAGATTCATCCCAGAAAAATTATATACACAACCAAGCCTATTTTGTCTATGTTTATTGATATCTGAAAATGAAGGTATTGTTCGTAACTTTGCAATGTACTTATTTAAAAGCTTTCCAACTGCGAGAAAAAGCCACGTCTTGACTTCTTTAATAGCACACGTAGCGTTTTTTTTCTTTTCTTTTCTTGCTTTTGTGTTCAAATTCATCATTTGTTGCCCCTCTGTTCACAAAGGGCTGTGGCCTTACGTGAATAAAACATCTGAAGTCTGAAGTCTCTCTCTCTCTCTCTCTCTCTCTCTCTCTCTCTCTCTCTCTCTCTCTCTCTCTCTCTCTCTCTCTCTCTCACCCTACTTCTCATCCGCACTAACACACACACACACACAGCACGCACGCACGCACGCACGCACGCACGCACGCACGCACGCACACACACACACACACACACACACACACATTCGAGGGGATTTCTCCTCTGGAGTTAACATCAGTGCCGACTCCACTCCCACCAAAAGTCCTTCGAAGGAGACTATAAACCGAGGCTCCGTGTGCGAGCGCGCGCGGGGCGACTTGCGCACGCGTTGAATCCTGTTCCGCTCTTTGTAAGAGTGGGCCATCGTGTGCCGGTGGGAACGGATGACATGATTCACAAAAACTGCGTACACACGGGGACTAGATGTAAAAAAAGACTCATGAGTGCGTATTCCATTATCCTCGATATAAAATAATAAATAAAAAAAAAGTTAAATCTCTGTCTCACTCTCTCTCTTTCTCTCTATCTCTGTCTGTGTATCTGTCTCTTTCCCTCCTTCTCTCCCTTCATTATCTAATTGCTCTAATTTCTCGATTTCCTGTCTTCCTCACCTTAATTTTTCTTGTCCTGTTGGAAAATATAAAGGACAAAACAGAAAAATTGCTGAACATGACAATAAAGTGGGCTGTGGGATTACCTTCAAACAATACGCCTGCAACAATCCATAGTTATCAAGAAAGAAAAGGACCCTAAAATTCATTTCATTCTTTGTAAAATCAAACAAACCATTCCATGGCATTATTGGAAACCATTAATCATCTTAATGGGGGTCACATTCAAAATGTAAAAGTTTGATCAGCTTTTTCGGAGGAATGGAGGTGTCGATTGCTTAATAATCCGTTATGGGCTTTTTATGAGCAAGCCAGAAAAACGATACCATTTATTGGTCCATCTTTATTTTGTTCCTTTTGTGTGTAGGATTGGTAAGTGCCTCTTTTTTTAAGAGAGATGGGTGCTTTTTAGCCACAGTGGTTTGACAATTTTGCATTTCAATGCCAAAGTTTGACGTTTAAGGGCGTGGTTGTCGTGTAGGGTAGTAAACAATTTTTTGTTGTATTGTTTTGTCTGGTCTTACTTTGCTTTGTTTAGTCGATTTGTGTTTGCACGCAAAAATATGCGTGGTGTGTCTTCAAAAAAGAAGTGTTTCTGATGTGAAACAGAAACTGCAATACTTTTCATAGCGAATCAACATACCGCTAGAGAAAATGTGTGAGAATAGAAGAGAGAAGTATACAAAAATGTTCTACTACTACTACTACTACTACTACTACTACTACTACTACTACTACTACTACTACCACTACTACTACTACTACTACTACTACTACTACTACTACTACTACTACTACTTCTTCTTCTTCTTCTTTTACTACTTGTACTACTTCTACTACTACAACTACTACAACGACGACGACAAAGATGACAAAGACTAGGATTACCAACTTCTCCTCCCGCTGGTCCCGTTGCTACCGGTGTCGCTTTTGCCACCACCACCACCACCACCACCACCACCTTCAGCCCTACCACCATCACCTCTGCTGTTGTATCTCCAAACAAAATCAATGATTAATTAAAACATCAACACCCCAAGTTACCTTTTGTCGATCAGAAAAATTAACAAGACAACAGGCGGATAAGCAGCATCCTTTTCTGTTTGGAGGAATCGCTGGGGAAACGAAAGAATGAGCATTGTGTACACAGTCATTTTCACTACGTTTTGGGTTCATCTGGACACCACGTTTTTGGTTGTCAGGGTTTAATCACAATCAAAGCTTGCTATTTGATTTATAGTCAAAGTGTTAAGTACTAATGGTTTGTGAATTTAAAAGATGCAATGAGAATGCATTGCCATGGAAATCTATGTCATCAATTAAAGAGGTACTGTGACCACACTGTCACGAAAATATTAACGGAAAGAAGGTATTGAAGTAGAACTGCAGTATAAACCCTGCGTTATGAGTAAAAGGGGAGGATGATATGTTCATTATTGCTGTGGCAATAAAACCAATAACAGTAACCTCACCCCATCCCCCCAAATACAGAAGAAAAAAGCAAATGGCAAAACCTTTTTTTTTTTTTTTTAAACATTTCCATTCAAGTTTTGCATATAAACACGATACGAGTTGACATTGAACGCCAAAAGTATCATCTCTACCCATCGTCTCCACCATTTTAACGCATTTATGTACATGAATATAATAATCATACATACATAATTTTGGAGCTCCAATCCAATGACGTTGCTTAGAGCCCTGCCCACTGCACAGGCCATATCGGGGCTGATTTTGGAGCTTATTACAGCAGTTCCTGCATTTAAAAAAGCAACAACAAAAAACCTTTGATAAGTGATGAGAGAACAAGTAACCAATCAAAACATATTCCGCACTTATGCGATCAAATTATTTTACAAAGATGACATTTGGACATTTGGACACATGGGATCATAAACAAAAAGACACAAGCATACATACAAAAATACATACATAAACATACATAGACATTCATAGACACACAAGATTATCAATTCAAATCATTGATCACGGCATAGGCATGCAAGTCTGGTGTGTGTGTGTATGTTTTATACCCTTTCCTTCCTTTCTTCTCAGCACTGACGTGTCTTAATGGCGCTCAGACGAGTCCACAATAACATCCTACCATAAACTTATATTTACACTTAAAGTATCAGTCATGAGTTCTACTTACCGTTATTCTTTTTTTTCAATTATTTTTTTAAATTCTATTTATTTATTTATTATTTATTGTAGACAAATATCTATTACAACAGTAGGTGGACTGATCAGTTTGGAGACGGGTACACTTCCCCGCCACCACACACTATTCAATGGACATATCACTTGTTAGTCTCAACAGCATATTAGAGCTAATTCAACAGCAGTTTATTAATTTAGAAAAAGTTTTAAAAAGACACCAATGAAGAGAATTACATTTAGTCCATGTGTGCAAAAAAAAATCAAATTTCAACAATATGTTTATATGGTATTCAATCAATTACAAACTTATTACTAGTCATGTTGATGATTGAAGTATATTTTTCTATTTCAAACACTTTTTCAAGTATGTCCTAAAGTGACAGAACTGTGAAATTTTTTTGTTGATCTTGCATTTGTAAATGTAAAATTTTGCATGCATCATAATCATGCCAAATGTGCAGTCAAATCTACAGGCATCATCATATCCAAACAGCACAATTATTCATGAAGCTTTAAGTTGACATTTTCACAATTTTGAGTAAAGTATCTTTCCAACTGTGCCCAAAAGGCTGTATACAATCACAAGCCCAGAACATATGACAAATACCATCCTGGACTCTTCTACAGAAACTGCGGCTGCTTTCGTGGACCACATTCATGTGCCTGAGGACAATATTTGTTGCCGGTTTTCTATGTGTAAGTTATATCTTATCAACGTAGCTTAATTTCTTTAATTTTCTGGACTTTTCTAAAAGTTACAACCCAATTCACACTCGCACTTAACTTATCCCATTTTTGACAACAGTTTGGTTTTGTATCCTCACGCATGAAGATATCCTAAAACAGTTTAGCCCCTTTTATCAGGCGGTAATTTGTTACTGGCAGTGCTTGAGTCACTAGAAGTCGATGCAGTCTGTTTACGTTTTCGCAAAGATGTAAAATATTGAGAAATGTTAGAGTCAGACATCGCCATACACAATACAAGGTTAATACTCACAGGAAGTCATGGCACCCGTCATGGCAGTACAACGATCACAGACTTCAGGGAAAAGAAGCAGACAAATAGGAACACCTGCACTGTGGACACAGAACACACAAACTTGGGGAGAATCAGCGATATCCACAGAAGTTCACCTTACACGGAAACATTTCCAACTGCAGCAGCTGACAGGGGAAAGAAACACGTCCCACTTCACTCAGTGAGAAAAGCATGCAAGTCTTGCTCCTCTCCAACTCCAACACTGCACTGCCCTTTGCCTGGAGGTCACGATGACATGGCCGGTTTTACATGTCTGACACTTTGAAAAAGTTTGAAATATTCATAACAAATCACTGAGCGGAAGAACTCATCCAAAATTACACCACACTGTTCAGAATGATTTAAGGAAGAGCACTAAACAATGCACTGAACTAAATCGGCAATCATTAACTGGGTAATTAAACAAAGTAGACAGAGCTACTGACATGGTCAACCTGTCACCCAGTTGAGCAGAACTCAAGTCCACCAGCAAAACCCGTGTGCCTTGTGTTTAGGCATTCTTCTAAAAGGTACACGGGAGATCATGAAGTTTGTACCCAGCTAAAAACAAAAACCAGTCTAAGCCGGATGACAATACTAATCTTAACTTTGCAAAGCACGTAAGTGCTGGCAGAGGTTATAAGGTTGAAGAATCTATATACATACCTAGATCCTATCAACAGGCTTTGGCAGTAGCTTTGGTGGGTCACATGCATGAATTTTTCTGTTTTGCGGTTCTAAAGTAGTGAAATTTGAATTCAAATTGCTATTTTACTCCTCAGAAAACAATGCCACCTCTGTTCTTTAAGAGACCTTTATCCTTAGGTACCGGGGAAGGTCAAAACCCACCAGTCAGGCTGAGGCTGTCATCAAAGTTTTACATTTGTTGCGTTTATCTTTTTTAATTCCTGGAAATGATCCTGGCAAAAATGAAAGAGTTGTACTTGTTATATATGTATATATAGAGATATATAGATAGACTGGTGATCTGAAATCTGCACTGGCTTCCAATCCAAGCTCGTATCCAGTACAAAGTTATAATGCATTGTCATAATTTCTTCTTGAACAAAGTTCCAGCATACTTCTCCGATACTCTTTCAGTGTACCACCCAAACAGACCACTCCGCTCATCCTCTGACACTAGAATCTTGAGAGTTCCCAAAGTAAAAAAAAACAGCACGGCGAGCGCTCATTCTCTCATGTAGGTCCCACTCTCTGGAACGCACTTCCATCTGAAATAAGACACACTGACTCTACTTCCTCCTTTAAAAGGTTGCTCAAAACACACCTTTTCATCCGATTCTTGTCCCTGACCACTGATCAAAATTGATTTCCCATTTGATTGATTCATCTCTGACCCTAGTGCTGGTCTTTTGCTGTTTTGGGATATGATATGGTTCTTCACTTCTATTTTACTTCATTTTTTTTTGGTTAATGTGAGTACATGTAGGGTAAATCCGTGAATGTGCCGTTTTCTTTGTTATTCCATGTGTGTTTTGTGTATGCGAGTGCGCGCGTGTGTATGTGTGTGTATGTGTGTATGTGTGTGTGTGTTTGTGTGTGTGTGTGTGTGTGTGTGTGTGTGTGTGTGTGTGTGTGTGTGTGTGTGTGTGTGTGTGTGTGTGTAAGTGGGGGTGTGTGTGTGTGAGTGTGTGTATGCATTGTACTGCATTGCACATTTTCTTGATGATATTGCTCTTGTTTTACTTTTATTCTCTGGCCATGTAATATGCTGTGTATTATATGTGTCTCGCATGCATTTTTTCCTTATTTTTTTGTGTTAGTAAAATTTTTCACGTTCATATATAACCTATTTAAATTGATTTGATTGTGCAGCGCGGTGAGCCCATGTTTTTGGGAAATCGCGCTATATAAGCCTCCATTTTATTATATATTATATATTATTATATAGTCTATCGGATGAGACGATCAACCGGGGTCCCGTGTGTCCTACAATTATTGAGCGCACGTAAAATAACCCACGGTAACAAGGCAGCAGTTCCTAGCAAAATTCTGTGAAAAAAGCCACTCTGATAGGGGAACAAATACATTCGCAGACAGGACAAAAAAAGAATGGCGCTGCTCTTGTGGCGACGCGCTCTCCCCGGGTAGAGCTGCCCGAACTTCATGCACAGAAAACTGCTGTGACTTAAAGTGGTATGAATATGAATATCAATATTCTCACGAAGTCATGCAACCAAAAAGAATTTATAAGTTTAAACAAATTCAAATGCACACACACGCACACACACATACACACACACACACACACACACACACACACACACACACACACACACACATCACACACACCACACACACACACACACACACACACACACACACACACACACACACACACACACACACACACACACACACAGATTCTACACTTTAGCGGGGTGATGGGATTTCGGCTGTTGAAGGCAGGGACAGTTCTGAGAAAACATTAGGTTTGAAATAAATGTCTTGAGATTGGATTTAAAAGTGTCATACCTAGGCTTTTGGCGAAGAAAGCGAGAAATGGATCAGAAATAGAGAGATACGATGGCCAAAGGTGGATTGGTTGATCAGGCTCATAAGCACAAAGTATCTGCAGCAGAACGAGGAGTGTAACATGTGAAGACATTCACAGAGGTTTGTGGAGACATTTGTAACAGAGGGTACTGGCAAGTTTACTCTGAGGCACAGGCAGCCAGTGGAGAGATCACAAAAGAGGGGTAATGTGCTCACATTTTTTTTCTTTCTGGGGACTAGTCGAGCTGCAGAGTTTTGTACACATTAAATGGAGTAGATAGATGATGCTGGCAGACCAGCCAGAAGAGAATTGCGGTAGTCCAGACGTGAAAGAATGAGAGACGTGACAAGTTTGGATGTTGTATCAGCGGACAAGTACCTCCAATAACATAAATTAGTGCACTTTTCACTAATACACCCTAATTAATAGTAGCACGCCTGGCAAGTTTGGGTGATGAACTTTAGCATAGAGAGTGTGTTGGCGATAACGAGTTCTACTTCACAGCGGTGGACTGATGCATTACCGAATTCTTTTGAAACTGTTTTAATAGAAGAGAGTTTGTGTTTGGGCCTTACAAACATAGCTATATGACATTAAACTGAAAAAGGAGAGAAAAAAAGCTAGAAGAAGCAGGTAGAAGTTGAAACAAAAGTAAAGAAAAATGAATAAGAGAAAAAAACATACATAAACAAAAGATGTAAGGCAAAAAAGACAGACAGAAAAAGGTCAACAAACAGTAATAACGCAAACGCATACAAAGAACCAGCTACCGTTACCTGCAGAACATGTTAGTTATCACTTCAAATGTATTCAAAAGAAGGCTTTAAAGTAGGAAATACTTTGAATGACAACATTTTAGCCTTTTGTTTTAGTTAGGGCGGCGCGTTAGGATGGGGGCGGGATAGGTAAGTGGTCAGAGCACTCGCTTTCCCCAAGTCAAAGTTAAGCAGCATCGAGCATGGTTACCAGTTGTATGGGTGACCATCTACGCGCCTTGGCTTCAGTACAGTCCCCCCAGTTTACCCCTCTTTAGGATCAGAGAAGGTAAAACAGCGATGCAGAGGAGATGGGCGCCGCCCTCAATATACTGGCCCCTGGAGAAGCTGAGGTCTCTGATACCTCGCTCCTTTACGACCATTATAGGTTATGGGACGCCTATACCTTTTTTTTTACTTATAGTTAGGACCAATTATCCCTCATGCTGGGAGCCTGTCAGTGTAAATACGTCTCCACCGTGTGGAAGTTTTGTGCCGGGAATTTCCTCTTTTCTACCCCTCTTTTAGTTTCTGCTATGTTCATTCTCTTTGTGCCTTTTCCTTCTTGTCTTGCCTTTTCTGCCTCCTTGATCCAGTGTCCTGCCGTTCTTATCTTTTTTTTTAAACTCAAACGAGAGCAACTCTCCCCACGCTACAGTCGGATGCGCTGGGCCTGAATTATGACGTGCTTAAAGGCAGGGCATGCAACACACTTTCAGTCATACGACAGACAACAGTAGCTGCTTTGTGAACGTTCGATAAAGAAGAAGGGCCAATTAGTTTGTCAGGCCTAACTGGAGTTTCCGTGCCTTGAACGGGCACTTGAAATGTGCAGAGGTCTTGGCATCATTTGAATAACCCCCACTCCTTGTACCCGGCAGCCAGCCACCTCTTATAAGGTAACAAGTCTGTCCAATTCACAGGAATAAAATCACTTGAGAGAAAAAAAACCGCACATTCTCTCTCTCTCTCTCTCTCTCTCTCTCTCTCTCTCTCTCTCTCTCTCTCTCTCTCTCTCTCTCTTCTCTCTCTCTCTCTCTCTCTCTCTCTCTCTCTCTCTCAGAACATCTTGCACACACGTTAAATCCTCTTCCACTTTTCGTAAGAGTAGGCCATCGTGTGCCGGTGGGAACAGATGACATTTACAAAACTGCATACACACGGGGACTGGATGTAAAAAAGCACAAGAGTGATTATCCCATTATCCTCGATATAAAAGAATAAAATAAAATCAAATCAAATCTGTGTGTCTCTCTCTGTCTCTGTGTCTCTGTCTCTCTCTCAAACTCTGTCGTCCTCTGTCTGTCTTCTGCCCTCTTCTGTTCTGTCTGTGTCTCTCTCGTCGTCTTCTCTCTCTCTCTCTGTTTGTCTGTGTGGTGGTGGCTCATTTTCTTTGTCGTATGTCGATGTCGTTTGACAGTCTTGTCTTCTCGTCTGTCTGCTCGTGCTCTGTCTATGTTCCTCTCTCTCTCTCTCTCTCTCTCTCTCTCTCTCTCTCTCTCTCTCTCTCTCTCTCTCTCTCTCTCTCTCTCTCTCTCTCTCTCTCTCTCTAGTGTGTGTGCTGGGTGGGGAGAAGGATCTAAGTCTGTTTCGTGTGCATGCATACGTGCTTTAGCGTATGTTCCGCTCAAGTGATGTCATTCTCTCTCCTCTCTCTCTTCTCTCCTCTCTCTCTCTCTCTTCTCTCTATCTCTCTTCTCTCTTCTCTTCTCTCTCTCTCTTCTCTCTCTCTCTCTCTCTCTCTCTCTCTCTCTCTCTCTCTCTCGTCATTTGTCTTCGGTCCCTACAAACATGGCTATATGACAGTAAACTGAAAAAGAGAGAAAAAGGCTGGAAAAAGCAGTAGAAGTTGAAACAAAAGTCAAATTTCAGAGGAACAGATGACACAAAAAGCAGCCCACATGCACACAGGTGTCGCAGTTGGATACTATCACCGAAGTTGAGATGCGCCTGCCTCAATGGTGTGTGTGTTGTGTGGGGGGGGGGGGGGGGGCAGACTAAACCATTGGTGAACCTCGAAGCTCTAGTTTGATGGAACGGAATAGAAGAAGAGAAAGAGAGAGAAGAAAAGAGAGAAAGAAGAAAAGAGAGAAAAAAGAAAGAAAAGAAAAGAAAAAGAAAAGAAAGAAAAAGAATCTTATGATACATTTATGTTTGTTTTTCCTGTGATATTTCAATAGTGCCATGGCAACCGTCCAAATCATAAAGGTCTTTTGAATCATTTCATATGTTCCGACTCAGACGTTGACTTTACGAAAGAGAATAATTTCAGAAATAAAACAAAGCAAGAAAGAAATGAAAAAAAAGGACAAGAAAAACAAAAACAGAAGTAATGAGCAGCC
>CM060332.1:39743958-39751458 GCA_030674155.1 Stramonita haemastoma
AAGCAAAAATCAACAAAAATACATCGTATGGTCAAGCCTATCTAAGTTGCAGACTGCTTACGTCACTGACAATGTGTATACTATTTCTTTACAAAGAGAAAATTGCATACATTTTTTTTGGTCACTGGAAAAAGTTTCTGTACGTATTTTTAATTTAATTCAATATCTTCATGTCTTCTACGGAAAATTGTTTTGCAGTTTTTAAAAACATGTTCAAATATGTACTAAGATTAATTGAGAGACATATAGATTTGAAAGCACATGATAAGCGGTAACATTTGTTAAGCAACCACACACACACACACACACACACACACACACACACACACACACACACACACACACACACAAACGCACACACACAACACATGAACTCAAAGCATTATATATATATAATATACAGAGACCTCAGTATCTCCAGTGGCCAGTATATTGAGGGCAGCACTCATCTCCTCTCCCTCGCTGTTTTAGCTTCCCTGATATTCCAGGAGCATTTTGCCAAAAAAGGGCTCTGGCAAAAAGTTATTGCTTAGACAATTTTTTCACCTGTTTTATTTATGTACTTGACCATCCCAAATAGTTTTAATAAAAATAAAAGTTAGTGGGGGGATAAGATGTAATTCGTGTTTGAAAAGAGTAGGTGCAGTGCCCCCCTCCCCCCTCCTATGCCCCCCTCTCCCCCCCCCCTGTCCCTCCCCCCCCCACCCTCCCTCCCCCCTCCCCTCCCTCCTCCCCCGCCCCACACCCCCTCCCTCCCTCCACCCCCCGTCCCTCCCCCCACCCCCTCCCTCCCCTTCCCCCATCCCTCCCCCCCACCCCTTTCCCCTACCCTCTTCCTAACCCCACCCCTCCATCCCCCGCCTACCACCCTCCCTTAACCCCTCTTCTACCCCCTCCCCCCACCTCCCCCCCCCCTCCCCCCCCCTCCCCTCATCCCTCCCCCCACCCCTCCTCCCCCTCCCTCTCCCCTTCATCCCTCGCCTCACTCCACCTTCCCCCTCCCCTATGCTTCTCTCTAGCACAAACATGGGAAGATAGACAACACATCACTCCAAAGCTCGGAGGATTAGAAATTAGGGGCAGATCCCCCTGCAGATCTGCAATTCCTAACTCACAGCTTAACATTTGCCTTTACATTTTTACAACTTATCATTAAACCAACAAATTCAAATTCCAACGGTGTCTTATACTATATGTTTACAAATTGAAAAACATGTATGTCTACAATTATTTACTTTCACCTTGTACTTCTTTCACACAGGTCAACAGTAAGTCTACAATATCATATAAAAACTACTGCCTCATTTACATCGGATGAAACCTTTGATCTGGAGTACAAAGCAACTGCAAACAATTAAAAGGGATGCAACTCTTTGAAAGGATATGAAGCCTGTGAAGGGAAGTAATATTGATATCAAGTAGCACACACAAACACTTTCTGAATGATTTGGAACAATATTTATCAGAAATTGCTAAACACTGCATATTCAACTTTCATCTCATGGCAAAACGTTAACCAGCTATGTTCAACTTTTACTTTATGTCCATGATACCATTTTATTCTCCACTACAAAGAAGGGTTACAAGGTGCTATAGACATTTTGGATACTTACTGTTCTCATTAGAAACTTGTAAATCTAGTGAAAACCCAAATCCTGACATTCGACCACAATAGATCTTGTAATAATTATGTAAATTAACAGAAATGCGTAATAATTATGTAAAATAGCAGAAAAGCCCTTGAAATTCTTAATAATTTTAAATATTTGAGAAATCAACTTCAGTAGCAGTGGTAGTTTTGCAAAATGTAAGACAAATGCTTATGATAAAGCTACTTAAGGCGTGTTTAATTGATAAGGACTGCATGGCAAATAGAAATACTACACATAAAATCGTTGTATGTGTTTTATTGTATGATGTGAAATTATGGGCATATGAAAATGTAATGCATGAAAATGCTTATGAGAAAGCTGCTTAAGTCATGTTTAGCTTGATAAGGATGCACAGCAAATAGTGGCACTTGATTTATTCCATAAAATTGTTGTACTTGTTTTGTTGTATGGATGTGAAATTTGGGGATACGAAAATATAGCAATAATTTCCTAAGTTTCAGTTCAAGGTTTTAAAATATAGTTTTCCTTTAACCCTCTTGCATTCAGATTCTCTGAACACAAACAGCCCCTTGATTTTGCAGTCTATCACAAAATCAGGTCAGGCATACATGCTTGCTAGCCTTTTCCTCCTTTTAAGTACATACCAGCAGCTAGAATTACTTCCAGATTCTCAGCAGGGCTTCTAATTCTAGCCTGTTAGAGCTTTGACATGTGGTAGCAATTAGTGATGGTCACAGTCTGATGGAAATCTATTGTGTGTAAATCCCAGCAAATTGGATTCAGAGGGGGCAATTATTCAATCCCGGCAAATCCTGGTTCGGACTAAGAGGATTAGTATATGGAGAAACAGGCAGATATCCCTTGATTAGTTTGGTCTCTGTTCAAATGGTGCATTTCTGGATGTAGCTGCTCCACTTCCAATATGAAAAGCTGCAATCAAGTGTTTACTAGATGATGAAAGATTTACTTGACAAATACTTGATTCAATCAGCTTGGCTAAATATAAAAGTAGCAGAGTTGACTTTGTGGGAGAGACAGTTAAGTTCAAGTATTAATTTTCTTCAAGCATTTGTAAGTTCACATATCAAAGTTAAAATTCCACATATCAAAGCCTTCTTAATAGAAAATTTTGTTAATGAATGGAGAAGTGAGCCATGGGATAACAGAAGACGCCTTTATTATAGAAATCTGAAGATCGATTTTGGTAAGAAAAAGTATATAACTTGTCTACCAAATATATATGTTTACGCTAAAAAAAATGTTGTTGTTGTCACAAGCTTCCAATTGAGGACTGACATTTCCATAACATACCACAGGAATAAAGAATGTGTTCAAAATACAATATATCTGTTTTAGGGGATGAATTTTATTTTATGATGGATTGTTCCCACTTTATAAATTTACAACAAGATTTTAATCCTCAGCATTTTCTTCAACCTTTGTCCAGTTATAAATTTTGATGGCTGATGAAATGTAAATCTAGAAAAGTTCTCCTGTTTCTCAAAATTCATAAGATGTGCAGGTATTTCTTGAAAATTCATTTGTTGTCATTGACATGTGTACATTGTGTATTTTAAAGAAATTGATATTGTTTAAAAATGTTTTGAGGTTTTAATGCTATTTGTTTGTCATTTTGTGATGAACACCTTTTGTGGTGGCACCATGGGAGGATGCAATTTCTGTCTTTTTTGCCTAGTGGTTATAAACATACACTTTGTTTTGTTTGAAATAAGAGACATATGATTGAGTTTTGTCTATTCGATAAGTTTATCAATATCTGCCTGCATATCACTCAGAAGCTAGTTTGGACCACTGCTGGTACATTGAATTGATGTATCATCAACAAATATTTGACATGAACAATTAATATGCAGAGGTAGGTTGTTATTATTAGAGATAGAGAAAAGAAGTGGTCCTAGTGTTGATCCTTGTGGTAATCTCTATTTCACAGGAAATAAGGTGACTCTCCTAAGCCCAATTTCAACAAGCTGTCGATGATTACTGAGAAATGGGTGTAAAATCTTAATGTTTGGCAATCTTTTGGCATTTTAATTTTTGAATGAAAATAAAAAGTTAAGTCATACTGCAGATGAACATTGCTCAACTGTATTTAGAGTTTTTGACACATTCTACATGCCTGACAAAACATTTTTAAGGCAATATTACCTCCCCTTCAAAGGCTATTATAAAGAGTAAGATTCCTTTTTATTGTTTGAAGTCACTGAGAATTCCAGAGAAAACATGGTATGTAATGGAAATTAAGCATCAGTTCTTACGTAAAATTGGAGACTGTGCTGTTTAGCTATCTGAAACGAGGGTGTGGTGGACCAAAATGTTGAAAGTAAGCTTTTATTTTCAAGTTATGAAGAGATATAGAAAAGGACACCTTTAAATTGTGGAATCATTAGTCTAATATATAGGTTTTAAAAGTTTGAAGACAACAAGTTGAGCTTTGAGTTAGGAACTGCAGATCTGTAGGAGGATCTGCCCCTAACTTCTAATCCTCCGAGTTGGAGGAGATGTGTTGTCTATCTTCCCATGTTTGTGCTAGGGAGAAGCATAGGGGAGGGGGAAGAAGGATAGGGGGAGGGAAGAAAGGGAGCAGAAAGACAAGGTGAGGAGAAAGTGGGGGAGGGAGCAGAAAGACGAGAGGGGGGGGAGGGGGAGCAGAAAGACGAGAGGGGGAGGGGGAGCAAAAGACGAGAGGGGGGGGGGAGCAGAAAGACGAGAGGGGGAGGGGAGCAGAAAGACAGAGAGGGGGGGGGAGCAGAAAGACGAGAGGGGGGGGAGCAGAAAGACGAGAGGGGGGGAGCAGAAAGACGAGAAGGGGGGGGGGGAGCAGAAAGACGAGAGGGGGGGGGGGGGAGCAGAAAGACAGGGAGGAGAGGGAGAGGAAGTGGATAGGGGGGGGGGGGGAGCAGAGGAGGGGGGGGGGAGGGGGAGGGCGAGGGGGAGCAGGTAGGGTGTGGGGGGAGGGGAGAGCAGGAGGGGGAGGAGGGGGGAGCAGGAGGTGGGAGAGTGGGGAGGGGAGGGGGACCGGGAGGGGGAGCAGGAGGGGGTGGGGGGATAGGAGGGGGAGGGGGAGCAGGAGGGGGTGGGGAGGGGGAGGGGGTGAGGGGGAGAGCAGGAGGGGGAGGGGGGGGAGGGAGGGGGGAGGGGGATAGGAGGGGGAGCAGGAGGGGGGTGGGGGGGTAGGAGGGGGAGCAGGAGGTGGGGGGGGGAGGAGGGGAGGGAGGGGGAGGGGGAGGGAGGGGGGAGCAGGAGGGGGTGGGGGGATAGGAGGGGGAGCAGGAGGGGGAGAGGGGGGAGGGGGGGGAGGGGGATAGGAGGGGGGCAGGAGGGGGGGTGGGGGGGGTAGGAGGGGGAGCAGGAGGGGGGTGGGGGGATAGGGGGGGAGCAGGAGGGTGAGAGGGGGGGAGGGGGAGGTGGAAGGGGGGGGAGAGGGGGGGTGAGGGGGGGGGGGTGGGAGGGGGTGGAGGGGGGGGAGGGAGGGTGTGACGGGGGAGGGGGTGGAGGAGGGGGTGGGGGCAGTAGGGGGGTGGGAGGTGGGTGGGGTGGGAGGGGTAGAGGGGTGGGAGGGGGTAGTGTGGGGGGGTAGAGGAGGGTGGGGGTAGGTGTGGGGGGAGGTGAAGGGGGTGGGTGGGGTAATAATGATTTTTAAAAAGTACAAGAACAAAAAGCAGCCCCCCTCTCTCTTTCACCCCTCTTATTTGTTTTGTTTATTTGGTTGTTGGTGAAGTGTATATGATTGTTTGCCTAATTTTTGATACTTTTTACATCTCCTCAGATTTGTTGGTGACTCATCAAGATTTCAGACACTGTAGCTGGCAGGATGTCTGCTTGGTTTTCAATGCTGTCTGCATCAGGATAGCTGTTTTGCAGAAAGCAGTGACTTGATGTCATTGTGAATAATAGTTACTGCTGCTTTGTTAATTAAAACACTTGGTCACCATCAAGAGAGTCTCAATACTGAATTGTCTGCTTTGTTCAGGTCTACCAAGGCACAGATTCTTGGCAACAGGCTGAGGATTCCTAAATATCTGGGGGATTCCACAGTATTTGGAAAGATGGTATAACAGACAGCATGTTATATTGTGTCACTGGGAATGCAGTCTTGAACAAATTCTAATTTCCTTTTTACATTTTTGGTCCCATGACTCTCCTCTAGACTCATAGTGTTCCAATACTGATTGCTGAAACAGCATGGCCCTAATAGGTATCAGTTTTCCAGTGGCACCATTTGAACATCTTTTTGATTTCTCAGCCAGTTTTTCCCCTTTTTCACAGAACAAACATTTTTTATTTTCAGTGCTTGACTGCAAATTTCTGCTTTTCGGAGGAAAGATTTGTCCTTAGGTCTCCTTAATTCTAGCATCAATAACTGTTTTAAAGTTGTATATGGCACAGCATTCCTTATGTACAGAGTTTCCCACACATGCCACTTTGTTGTCTTTTAACAGACGACTACAATGGCTGATCCTATGCACCTTTCTGGGTCACTATACAAGGTGGTTTCTGTGATGCTGAGGTCTTGCAGTTGATACAAATATGTTCCATGATTTCTTGCAACAGACCAACACTTTAATATGCAGGTGTCACTTATATTCACACACACACACACACACACACACACACACACACACACACACACACACACACACACACACACACACACACACACACACACACCTGCTTATCAAAGTAACTATTATTTTAAACACAACTTCTTCCGATTTTTCAAAACAAACTGACTGTATAATAATTGTACTACTACGCTGGATATGTCTGTTTACACCTGTGCTGTTGTGTCTGCTACTCCTTTTGTTTTGTCTTCCTCTTTGGGTTTCTCACACAGGTTTTATTCATTACTTTCATTCTTTCTGTGACTGTAGCAAGACTCACAAACCGTATGGACTTTGGATCATCTCATTTATAGCTATATAATGGTCAGCAAAGAAAACTTAGGCCTACCTCTGATTAGGTCGCGGTGGGGTCTGACCCTAAAACTGCGAGTGACGCAAAAATGAGGCTGCGCCATGACTGGAACTCCGGCCCACTGGCGAAATCGACAGAAAGTAGTTCGACATAAAAAGTGTTTTTACGTAAAATAAAAAAAACTTTTATTAAAACCAATGGAATGTAATTGGGAAGGGTCAATTTACTAGTTTGAGTAGTCAAAAATTCTGAAGCAATTAATTTGCACCAAAAACAAAATTTTCTTGGACTATGACCCTCAAGAAGGCAGGTAGCTACCCAGCTGGGGGACTATACTGAAGCCAAGGCCCGCAAGCAAACGCTTGATGCTCTTTAACATAAGCTTAGCTTAGTTTAGCTTGGGGATGAGCTATCCCGTCCCCAACTAGAAACAAAACTTACCAAAATGTTGTATTTTATGGTACGAAGAACCGGAAGTGTCATACCATAATTTCTTACAGACACTTAATTTAGATCAGCTATAAGTATGCAAAAAGGAAATCGTCCACCCTTTCCCCCACCATCTTATAAGAATATTGCCAGCGACCTAATTTTAAAAAAAATTACCCACGTTTCAACAACAACAACTAGAACATACACGCAAAAAGCGCTAGTAAACAACAATAATAACATCAGAAAACCAAACAGCAACAGCAATAACGACAAGAAAAAGGACTACGAATAGAGAGAGAGAGAGAGAGAGAGAGAGAGAGAGAGAGAGAGAGAGAGAGAGAAGGAGAGAGAGAGAGGAGAGAGAGGAGAGGAGGAGAGAGAGAGAGAGAGAGAGAGAGAGAGAGAGAGAGAGAGAGATTGATTTGTTCTTTTTTTTATCAAGGATAATGGAATACGCACTCTTGTGCTTTTCTTACATCCAGTCCCCGTGCGTATGCATTTGGTAAATGTCATCTATTCC
>CM060332.1:39753958-39763958 GCA_030674155.1 Stramonita haemastoma
ATCGAGGATAACGGAATAAGCACTCTTGTGCTTTTTTACATCCAGTCCCCGTGTGTATGCAGTTTTGTAAATGTCATCTGTTCCAACCGGCACACGATGGCCTACTCTTACGAAAAATGGAACAGGATTTTACGTGTGCGCAAGATGTTCTGCGTGTGTTCGCACACGGGGCCTCGGTTTAAAGTCTCATCCGAAGGACTTTTTGGGGAGAGTGGAGTCAGCACTGATGTTAACTCCAGGAGAAAAATCTCCTCGACCGGATTCGAACCTGGGTCGTCAAATTGCCAGCGCAATGTTTTGACCACTAGGCTATCCGTCCCAGAGAAGGGGGAAAAGCAGTCAAAAAACGAAAATGGCAGGGGAAGACAGATGGGAACTGCCATCAGGTCAATTAAACTCCGGTTACAGGAAGGGATCAGAGTGTCCACTCTCCCTGTGTTTTTGAAGTCCCACACATTTCCTTGGTTATCATCATAACTTTGACCACATCTCCATCAAGATCCCTCCACCCACTGTGCGTGCTAACAAGTGGTTTTCTCTGTCTAGTCTCTTTCTCTCTCTGTCTGTTTCTCTATGTCTGTGTTTCTCTCTCTGTCTCTCTATCTCGATCTGTCTCTTTCTGTCCCTGTCTCTTTCTCTGGATGAATGGATGTGGATGGGACGCGGATGGATGGATGGGGTATGTGTGTGATTGTATGTATGTTTGTTGTATGTTGTATGTATGTATGTATGTATGTATGTATGTATGTATGTATGTATGTATGTATGTATGTATGTATGTTAGTATGTATGTATGTATGTATGTATGTATGTATGTATGTATGTATGTATGTATGTATGTATGTATGTATGATATGTTGAATGTATGATTATGTATGTATGTATGTATGTATGTATGTATGTATGTATGTATGTATGTATGTATGTATGTAGTGTATGTAGTGTGTGTGTGTGTGTGTGTGTATGCTCCAACAAAAGACTATGATGACGAAGACTTTGAAAACTTCTACAATCAACTGCAAGAGGTCGTAGAAAGACATCATTGTAGTTCAGGATGACTGGAATGCAAAAATAGGAATAGAGGCGAGCAAGAATTGGAAGGGGATATGTGGAAAGTATTGCAACCCTGAGACCAATGAAATAGAATCGAGGCTCCTAGAATTTGCCACTCGTAACAACCTGAAGATAGTGAACACATTTATTCCACACAAACCATATAGACATGGCATAGCCCAGGAGATCCCCACAATCAAATTGACTACATCATGGTCAAACAACGCTTCTAATCAAGTGTCAATATTGCAAAGACCAGGCGTTTTCCAGGAGTGGACATAGGAAGTGATCATGAGCTTGTGATGATGACATCTAGACTCCGCCTCAAGAGTATTCAGAAAAAGGGCAATTTAAGAATGAAGTTCAATCTTGACAGACACGCAGCAGAAAATTTCAAAGCTACGATAGGAGAAACATTTGCCCCACTATTCGTTCTCAAAAACCAGGACTCTGAAGTTAACACCTTGATTAACAGTTTTAATACCGCGGTGACTGAAACAGCTAGCAACATCCTCGGCAAACACCGGCCAACCAAAAGGTCCTGGGTCACAGACGACATATTGAAGCTGATCCACAAACTCGGAGAACTAAAGCAAAGAAAGAAAGAGACAGAAGGTGCAATATTATTACAGAGAAATCAACCAACAAGTTAAAAAGGCATGAGAAAGGCAAAGGGGACATGGATTTAGGAACAATGAAAAGCTATCGAAGAAAACCTGCAGAAAAACAACAGTAAGAAAGCTTACCACCTTGTGAAAGTTCTGACAAGCTCAAAACAAGGCGGAACCACTACCATCCAGGACAAAGCAGGGAAATGTCTCACTGAGGATCAAGATAATTTTAAGAGGCGGACTGAGTTTTGCTCTGAGCTGTACACACACAACAACAGGAGACCCCAAGGTGCTAGATGTCCCTCCACCAATCAACATCAGCTGCTACCCCATCCTACGGGAAGAAGTTAAAAGTGCAATAAAATCGCTAAAAAGGGGGAAGTCAGCAGGAGTGGACAACATTCCATCAGAACTGGTCCAGGCAGAAGGAGAGACCATGATAGAGGTGTTACTTACTATCTACAATAAGATCTGGGAGACAGGGGAGTGGCCAACACCATGGACACAGTCCCTGATTATCCCTCTCCCGAAGAAAGGCAACTAACAACTCTACCAAAACTACCGTACCATAAGCATGGTCAGATTAGACTAATGCGCTCCATTGTCATATCCATATTCCTGTATTCCTGTGAATCGTGGACCCTGACTGCAGATTTGGAGAGAAGAGTGCATGCAGTAGAGATGAGATGCTTTCGGAGACTCCTTGGCATCTTCTACAGAGACCACATAAGCAACGGAGACATGCATAGTAGAACAGCAAACTGTTGGTCCCTATGAAAATCTTCTATCAATCGTAAAGAAGCGTAAACTTAAATGGTACGGGCATGTAACAAGATCAAAAGGACTAGCAAAAACAATACAGCAAGGCACTGTCCAAGGAAGGAGGAAAAGAGGCAGACCAAAGATCAAAAGATGGAAGGACAACATCAGCAAATGGACAGGCCTAGAACTCAACAAAACCCTGAGAAAGGCAGAACAGAGAGAGGAATGGGGGGAACTAGTTGTCAAGTCTTCATGGGTGCCCCCACGGTCGCCAGACTAAGGATAGATAGAGAGATAGATAGAGAGATAGATAGAGAGATAGATAGAGAGAGAGAGATAGAGAGATAGAGAGATAGAGATAGAGAGATAGAGAGATAGAGAGATAGAGAGAGACAGAGATAGAGAGATAGAGAGATAGAGAGAGACAGAGATAGAGAGATAGATAGATAGATAGATAGATAGATAGATAGATAGATAGATAGATAGATAGATAGATAGATAGATAGATAGATAGATAGATAGATAGATAGATAGATAGATAGATAGATGTTAAGTACTCCTCATTTTGCCATTTGCCTATGCCTCCCCCCCCTTCTCTCTCTCTCTCTCTCTCTCTCTCTCTCTCTCTCTCTCTCTCTCTCTCTCTCTCTCTCTCTCTCTCTCTCTCTCTCTCTCTCTCTCTCTCTCTCTCTCTCCATATCATTTAAAACATTTTTTGGAAAAGAAATATACGTGTCTGACATGGATACCTACTGTTTCAGAGTTGCCATCTCACAAGCCATGTCTATTTTTCTACCTATTAATGCAAACGTACATCGATTTAGCTATATTCCTCAGGAAAGATACTGTCCATTTTGCAAGTCAGTAAAGGAAGATGAACAGCATTTTTTTTGCTTGTGTGTCCTGCATATTCTGATCTCAGAAATACGTTTCTTGGGGATTCAGCTACCCAAATCAGCGCGTTGTTCCAAATGTCTAATACTTAACAAATGCACTGTGTCTCAAGGTAAGTTTTCACTCAATGAACGAACGGATGAAGACAATGGTGATGAATGTTTGCATTGTAATCACCGATAGTGATGACGCTCTTAGTTGTGGCTGTGTTGAGAGGATGTAATGACGAGGAGCTTAGTCGTATGTTATGTATTTAAATGTGTTCTATTTCTAGACAATTGATTGAAGTTGTTTTTTTTTCGTCTGCTTATTACACTCCCCTTCGCCCCTTTCACTTGTATTGTGGCCCAAGACCGAAGTACAATTAAAATGTTCAGTGTTCAGTTCTCTCTCTCTCTCTCTCTCTCTCTCTCTCTCTCTCTCTCTCTTCTCTCTCTCTCTCTCTCTCTCTCTCTCTCTCTCTCTCTCTCTCTCTCTCTCTCTCTCTCTCTCTTGCGCACGCACGCGCACGCACGCACGCGCGCACCATCATACAAATGAACCCACAAAATCTTCTTTAATAAACTGTATTCTCAATTTACTGACTCCACTCTCCCTAAAAGTCCTACCGATGAGACTATAAACAAAGGCACCGTGTGCGAACGCACGCAGAACATCTTGCGCACACATTAAATCCTGTTCCGCTTTTCGTAAGAGTAGGCTATTATATGCAATGGGAACAGATGACATTTACAAAATTTCATACACACGGGGACTATATGTAAAAAAAAAAAAAAAGCACAAGAGTGCTTATTCCATTATCCTCGATATAAAAGAATAGATAAACAAACAAACAAATTAATGGTAGTAGTAGGCACCCATCAGTCTCAGAAGACTATGGAGTTGCGCTCTAGTCTTTAGAGCGCAAAGCCTGGGTAAGTATGGAGGGCAAAACTGTTACCCATGCAGCAGACCTCCCCTCTCCACGCCACTAGAATGATCCATTGGAAAGGCAATGACCGATACGAATGGTTCCATTACCGTCGCAGGAGCCACCAGAACGTTGCCATATACAGCCCCGAGCCGCCCTGGGACTCCAACTCCGCGATTATTCTTCAGGGATGGTGTTTAAACACGACATCTGTGTGCATGCTGGGTTTTTATATATAATTTTGTCATCCGCTCCTATCGGCACACGATGGCCTGCTCTTTCGAAAGGCGGAACGGGGTTTTAACGTGTGCGCAAGATGTTCTGCGTGCGTTTGCACACGGGGCCTCGGTTTATAGTCTCATCCGAATGACTTTAACTTTCAGTTCGATTTTTTCGTCAAACTGGGAAGAAAGGGCGAGGCTGGGTATGAACCCAGAACTTCACGGTTTACTTGTTGGCAGGTGAACGTCTTAACCATTCTGCCACCTTCCTTCACAGATAAACAAACAAATAAATAGATAGAAAATAAATGAATAAATAAATAAGAAAACTAATCTCTCTCTCTCTCTCTCTCTCTCTCTCTCTCTCTCTCTCTCTCTCTCTCTCTCTCTCTCTCTCTCTCTCTCTCTCTCTCTCTCTCTCTCTCTCTCTCTCTCTCTTCTCTGTCTGTCTGTCTGTCTATGTATGTATGTATGTATGTATGTATGTATGTTGTATGTATGTATGTATGTATGTATGTATGTATGTATGTATGTATGTATGTATATGTATCCATCCATCCATCCATCCATCCATCCATCCATCCATCCATCCATCCATCCATCCATCCATCCATCCATCTATCTATCTATCTATCTATCTATCTATCTATCTATCTATCTATCTATCTATCTATCTATCTATCTATCTATCTATCTATCTATCTATCTGTCTGTCTATCTATCTATCTATCTATCTATCTATCTATAAACATTATATATATATATATATATAATTACATATCATATAATATATATATATATATATATATATATATAACGTACCTGTGACTGCCATTATATTTGCGAGTGCATTGATCCCTAATTGTTCATTGATGATTGGTTCTATGGGTGTTTTCTTCAGTTTCACACTAGATCCCAAAGACAGGAGTCTGCTGTTTGTTTCTTGCCAAGAGGGCTGTAATGGCAATGGCAACACACTAATGTCTGTGTTTCAGGGTCACTCTGACTCTCTCTTTATCTCTCTGCCTGCTTGCTCTGTCTGTCTACTTGCATGGTTGTCTACTTCCCCCTTTGTCTGCCAGTGTGAGCGGGTATGAGCACTGTAACGCCAGTTCATGAAGCAGCTGGTGATCAGTGCATCCCATGCAGCGCACCATCATACAAATGAACCGACGAAATCTCCTGTAACTTTGTCCTCAATTTGAAAAGGACACAAGGAAATGAACTCAAAGCAAAAGTGGAAGAAGACCAAAGGGAAAAAGGGAGTGGAATTGTCTTTGATATCCCGAGTGCCCCCTGACAACACTCTGCCAGCATTAAGTGACATGGATCAGTGCCACCTTTGAAGACATCTCTCTCTCCTCTCTCTCTCTTTTGACATCTGTGATTTCTTTCAAGTCCACAAAATTTCCATTATTGTTGTTGCAGGTCATTGTTCCTTTATTATCTTTTCTTTTTTTGTTGTTTCTTCATCAAAAGGTGACTAATTGTCTGCTGCCGAAAATGTTCTGATTTGAAGACAGACAGAGAGAGGGGGAAGGGAACTCTGAACTCTGAAATTAATGTACTTCGGCCTTGGGCCACAATACATGGTTGACGTAGGAGAGATTGACAATACCACAGCGTGGGCAAAAATCCAAAGAAAATACATTCTACCACGCCCAGTTTATATGCAAGGAATAATTAAGACAATGCAATTGTAAATACATAATAACACAAGTGAATCAAACAAAATTCACAAGCGTGACTTCCTTATGTCTAAAAAGTTATATACATATAGCTACTCAAAATCATATCATAACGATAACCCTTGTCATCGTTTGTGACGTAACATACTAATACAGTTTTTTTTCATCTTATTGATTGCGTGAAAGATATAATCTAGACAGACAGTAATTTTTGTCTCTGTTTTCGGCTTTAAGCAGATCGTGTAACGGTCTATCAACACAATCACTTAAAATTTTAATTCTTATATCATTATACACGAAACACTCATAAAGGAACTGCTTTTCATCTTCAACTTTAAGTTTACAAAATGGACATTCTTTCTTTTGATTTTGTTCACTATATCGATGTACATTGTTGTTCGGTGGCAAAACATTACATCTCACCTGTGACACAGCTACTCTAAAGCAGTATGTATCAAACTGTAAAATATAATTATTCCTCTTTAGCAAATATTGTTTTGAAGCTCCTATAGCTGTTGTACCTGTCTCGATCTCTAATTGTACTGTAGCATTCCTGAATAAACATATCAATAAGACTTTGCTTAAACATATGTAAGAATGTTTTAACGTCACCAAATCCCTGAATTGTGTGTGTGTGTGTGTGTGTGTGTGTGTGTGTGTGTGTGTGTGTGTGTGTGTGTGTGTGTGTGTGTGTGTGTGTGTGTGTGTGTGGTGTGTGTGTGTGTGTAAGTATCGTGTTCAGCTGTCGTGGGCATAAAAGTTGTTAATGGCAAGGTCTTGTGTTTTGTTGTTTTTATTTTATCTTTTACACGTTCTTGTTTGTGCGTATTTTTTTTAAAACTTACGAAGCGTATCATTCTTGTTTTCACTTTCAGTGGCTTGACAGATCCAAAAGGTTTTGTATAAACGCGCGCGCACGCGCGCTCGCACACACACACACACACACACACACACACACACACACACACACACACACAAACACACACACACACACACACACATTCATTGAGGGGATAGTTTTGATGTAAGCTCTTGTGTTGGTAGGCATCCGTCAGTCTGGGAAGACTGTGGAGTTGCCCTACAGGCTCTAGGGCGCAAAGGCTGGGAAAGAAACTATGGAGGAAAAGCTATCGCCATTGCAGCAAACCTCCCCCACCCTCCCCTCTCCACATCGCTGGAATGGTTCATTGGAAAGGCAATCGCAGATTCGAATGGTTCCAGTGCCGTGGCAGGAGCCGCCAGAACGTTGCCATATACAGTCCCGAACCACCCTGGGGACTCCAACTCCTCAAATTTTCCTCAGGGATGGTGTCTATATACGATATATTTGTTTACATACAAGTTTTTTGTTGTTGTTGTCATCGGCTCCTACGGGCACACAATGGCCTGCTCTTTTGAAAGAAGGAACGGGTTTTGAATGTGGTGCGAGATGTTCTCCGTGTGTTCGTACACGGACCTCGGTTTATAGTCCCATTCAAGGCCTCTGGTCTCTGTGGGCTCTAAACAATATGAATGGATTGGATGGATTGGATCAGAGATCCATGAGAAGTGGAAGAGGTCCATTGCTGACGACTCAGCGTTGAGAGAACACTGGGATGAAAACCTTTCCTGTGTGACAGACTTGCCCCCCAAAATGGATTTTGGGTCTTTTCTTGTTAGTGTCTTTTTCTCTGGTGGCTTCCAGAGTGACTGCTTGTTTTATCTCGTTTCGTCTTTTTTCTGTCTGTCTGTTTATATCAATATCTCTGTTTCTGTAGCTCTGTCTCTATCTCTGTCTCTGTGTATCTGTTTCTGTCTGTCTGTCTGTCTGTCTGTCTGTCTGTCTGTCTGTCTGTCTGTCTGTCTGTCTGTCTGTCTCTCTCTCTCTCTCCTCTCTCTCTCTCCCTCTCTCTCTCTCTCTCTCTCTCTCTTCTCTCTCTCTCTCTTCTTTCTTTCTTTCTTTCTTTCTTTCTTTCTTTCTTTCTTTCTTTCACTCAGTCTCTTCCCATTCCTGTTCAACTCCTCTGTCCGCCGTTGAACTCACTCAGTCAATCAGTCCGTCAGTCAGTCCGTCAGTCAATCAGTCAGTCAGTCAGTCAGTCAGTCAGTCAGTCAGTCAGTCAGTCAGTCAATCAGCTTGTGCTTTATTCTGTTTTTCCTTAGGCTTCATTACAATCTTTGTTCTTTTTACAGAGTGGACTCTGCCTTTATCAGACTATTTTAATTAAAATAGCTGTCACACTTATCACCAAGAACGTGCTGCAGGGAAGATTGAAATTAGAGAAAGTAAAAAGAGAAACAAACAAAGAAACAAATAAATCGAAAAGAAAAGGAAAAAAAGACATAGATAAATAGATGATTGAACAGCAGAAAGAAAGTATAAGTAGAATTACGAAGGAAAAAACGCAATTTCTTGTGTGTAAATATCATTTGCTAATGCTTACCCCCCCCCCTCCCAAAAAAGGAAAATTGAAAGCAAAAAAAAACTACTGCTGAAATTAAAAAAGAAAATTTGAAAATGAATTTTTAAAAAAAGATTGTCAAAAAAAGAACAAAAAAGAACCAAGAGACAGAAAAAGTAACACAATTATTAGACAAAAGAAAAGAAAGACAAGCAGAAGGAAAGGGAAAAGATGAATCAATGGATAAAGCCTAAACAAAAAGGGGCAAACAAGCAAAACAAAAAAGGAAAGTCTAGATGAAAAAAGGAAGATGAAACTAGTATTTTCTTTTAATTTACTCTTTTATTTCGAGGATAATGAAATAAGCACGCATATGCTTTTGAGTTTACATCCAGTCCCCGTGTGAATGCATTTTGTTTATTTTGTTATCTGTTCCAGCTGGCACATAATGGTCTACTTTTTCGAAAAGCGGAACAGGTTTAAACGTGTGCGCAAGATTTTCTGCGTGCATTCGCACACGGGGCTTCGGTTTATAGTCTCATCGGAAGTACTTTTGGGGAAGTGGAGTGGGCACTTATGTTAACTCCAGAGGAAAAATCCTCTTGAACAAGATTCGAACCCGGATCAGCAGATCACGAGTGCAATGCACATCACTCTAACCACCAGGCTACCCTGTCCCGTGGTGGGTGGGGGTGGGGGTGGGGTGAGTTAGTTTACATACTGTCATTTCGAAAGAAATGACAGTATGTAAAGCAATGCAGATGCAAAAGCTTTGCAAATAGACAGGTGATAGTAAAGTTGTGTTTATGATGAGTAATTAGTTAATTTACAACGAGCAATTTTGTTAATTCACAATCAGCAATTAAGCAGTAATCCTATAAATAGCTCCTTTCAGGGTGATGAAGGGAGTGATGGGGACGCCGTAGCTCAGTGGTCAGAGCACTCGCTTTCCCCAAACTAAGGTTAAGCAGCATTGAGCGTGACTACCAATTGGATGGGTGACCATTTTCACGTCTTAGCTTCAGTGCATTCCCCTAGTTCACACAGCTGAAATGGGTACCTGCACCTCTTTTGGGTCAGGGAAGGTAAAGCAGCAAGGGAGAGAAGGTGGGTGCTGCTCTCACTCAACATGCTGGCCCCTGGAGAAGCGGAGGTCTTTGATGTCACGTTCCCCAACGACCCCATAGGCTATGGGAACACCTTTACCTTTACATAAACCGTGAAGTATTTGTAATGAATTATCTGGACATCATTTGAAAAAGAAATCAGAACATTTGCTTGCATTTTGAAAAACGGCATAACCAGCGTATTGAGGAACCGGTTTTTTTGTTGTTTTGCTATACAACAAGAAGGGGAAAAGTTAATATCTGGATTAAAAAATGTATCTTCTGATGATGGGAAAGTGGCCAGATTTTGCCAGTGCTGTCTACATGTAGTTTTCTCACTGGGAAAGTTGCTTGCTGTTACGTTACGTTACGTT